>SJYV01051493.1:223032-249313 GCA_006410875.1 Neotragus pygmaeus | reverse complement strand
AAAAAAAAATCACTTTACAAATGCTTTGTTGAATTGAAAACAGGCAACATTTTTGAAGTGAAGAATTTCACTTTGTGAATTTGTTATTCATTTGGTTGTTAACCTGTGAGAAGTTCCAGGACATTCCTCCTAATGGGAGTCACTGCTCAGCCAGCTGACTTGGCAGTAGCTAGGCGATTTTATGGCCACGAGGCCCGAGCACAAAGGGAACTGTGTGAGCCAAACCACTGCCACCTCAGCCCCCTCCTCGCTCTGCAGGCAGGCACACAAGGCAACAGGCAGAATACCAGCAGGAGAGAGCCTCCAGGAGCCTGCTGGTCCAGGGACCTCCTTGGCCTCTGATAGCTCTGCCCTCATGAGCCACACCCATGACCAAGGAGACTCAAGTTTAGCTTTGGGCTTTGAAGATCCCGGGCCACCCACATTTTCCACATGGGGGTGGCCTAGAGTACAGTGGAGAGGGCAGCAAGTCCTAGCTGGGGTCTGAGATGGTCCAGGTCATCTCGTAAGAGGTATCGCAATCCCCAGACCACCCAGCAGACACCAGCATCTCTGGAAGTCCCACCTGAGAAGGGGCCTCCATGTCCCTCTCTCCATCTCAGGGCCAGCTCGCAGGACACAGGACTCAAGATGGGAGCTATTGAGGGGGTGTGGGCGACGGGTGACCCTAGTGGCTGCTCCCAACCCCCACCCAAGAGAACACAGCCCAGGGAGGATGGTGGAGGCAGCACGGAGTCACCCCCCTACCCCGCTCCATTGATGGACTTCACATTCTTACAGCCTCTGCATCCCAAATCCCAAACCTAACCTCCCACCAAGGCAGAAGGGACCATCCTCCCAGCCCTGGGTCAGCAGTTCTACTGGGGACGCCCATGGTCCTCTCCTTCTGAGAACTTGGGGTGACACCCGCTGCGTTGGATGGTGTGATATGACAGGGTGATGCGGAGGGAACACCTTTCACCCCAAGTCTCACGGTCCCGCCTGCTGGGGGTCTCTGAGGTCTGGGATTAGGTGCTGGGCTGGAGGCAGAGGAGGAGCTTGAGGCTGGTGCGCATTTGAGGCGCGGGCGGGCGGCTGTGGGCAGAACCCACTCCTCACCTGACTCTCTGGTGGCTCCCGTGCTAATAAACCTATCTCATCATCTTTGTCCCCTCCACCCACCTCCATGTCCTCAGGTCCCAGGTGTGCTCCGTCTCACTCCTGCCGGGAGGCCTCCCCTTTGCGGACAACAATGCTCCCAGCTCCAGCGGGCGCACCCAGCACCGAGCTCTCTGCCTGCTTCTCAGCTCATCCCCTTCAGCCCCGAGAGGGAAGCCCCACTTCTATTCCCCATTCCCAGCTGCAGAAACTGAGCCTCAGAGCAGTTACTCTGAGCCAGTGGGACACGGGGGTGAGTCATAGCAGGATTCTCACGCCCAAGATCTTGCAGGCTGCCTCTCCAGCAGGGCTCTTCTCTCTGGCCAGCTTCTGGGGTTCCCCATCCTGTCTCCCAGTGCACTCACTGCTGCCTAAAAACAATCATATTTGTTTTTTTGATTTTTTTTTCTGACAACAAAAACAGTATGGTGTCATCTTGTAGAAAACCAAGATAATACAAAAGTAAAGAAGGAATTAAAACTCACCCACCTTTGCATCCCCTCTTGTTTGGCTCTGCTCTTTGGTTATTATAGACACAGGCCATATGCACAGTTTCTCGGACTTTTTCGCTTATATTTCACTTATATTGAGAGCAATTTCCCGTCGCGAAATACTTGTGGGGAATGTCATTTCCATGGCTGCTCTGTACTCCATGGGACAGCTGAATTAAATTGTGTTCAGTGTTAAGGGATTACAACATTCACTTTCAAAAGTCTGGCAATGGGAAGGTGGGGTGACTCAGAGCTGTGAGGGCTCTTATGTGCTCCCTGGTGGGAGGGTAGAGCCATGCAACGGCTTTTGAAAGCATCCAAGCATCTGGGCACCACGGAAGAGCTCTGGCTGGTACCGCCCAGCCGCCCATCTCCTTGGGACACACCTTAGCAAAACTCACCAGAACAGACTCCAGCAGATCAGAACTGCAAGGCCAAGGGCTCAAACATAATGTGGATGCAAGCAGCTGGAGAATAAACTCTATGCTGTTTATATCAAATTGAAAAGCATGCAAAGCAACACTGTGCTTTTTAGAGATACATGTATTCTAGAGGACTCATGAAGAATGCGTGTAAATTCTGAGCATCGAGTTTGGGATGGTGGCTGCCTTTGGTGAAGAGAGGCAACAGAGAAATAGTTGGGATGGGGTGTGGACTCTACTCGGCTACCCACTGGATATGTTGATTTATGCAGTTGTGTTATTGGGTACGTGGGGCTTCCCTGGTAGCTCAGTTGATAAAGAATCCACCTGCAATGCAGAAGACCCTGGTTCAATTCCTGGATCTGAAAGACCCAGGTAGGTTTTGTTATTAGGTACACAGTTGTTACATTAGCAGATTAATTTTATTTTGTAATACGTTAATCAAGAAAGAGAGGAAAGGGACCAAAAAACTGACAAGCTTTTAACTGGGAGTGCTAAAAGAAAAAGAAATTAAAGACTAAATGAAATGGAAGTACATCCTGTGTTTGTGGACTGGAAGACTTAATATTATTGAAATGTCCATACAAGCCAAAGCTACCTACAGATTCAATGCCATTCCTATCAAAATCCCAATGATGCTTTTTTTCAGAAATAGAAAAACCCATTCTAATATTCATATAGAATCTCAAGGGGCCCTGAATAGCAAAAACAATGCTTAAAAAGAACAAGGCTTATTTTAAACTTATTACAAAGCTACAATAATCAAAACAGTGTCGTACTGGCATGAAGGCAGACCAGTGGAATAGAACAGAGAGATCAGAAATAAAGCCTCACATATATGATCAAATGATTTTTTAGAAGAGTGATGCTATTCAATGGGAAAAGACAGTCTTTTCAACAAATGATGCTGGGAAAACTGTATATTCACATGCAAAAGAGTAAAGTTTGATCCTTACCTAACACCATATACAAAAATTAACTAAAATGGACCAAAGGCCTAAACATGAGAGCTAAAGCTATAAAACTTTTAGGATAAAATATAAGTCAAAGCTTCACCACATTTGATTTAGCAACAACTTTGTGATTATGACACTAAAGCCACAGACAACAAAAGAAAAAATAAACAAACTTGACTCTGTGGAAATTCTTAAATGCTGTGTATATTAAAAAAAAAAAAAAAAAAAACTGTCAACAGAGTAAAAAGACACCCCAAGGATGGAAAAAAAAATTGCAAATCATATATCTAATAATAGATTACTATGCAGGATACATAAAGAACATTCAAAACTCAACACCAAAAAACGAAATAACCCAATTCAAAATGGGCAAAGGAACTGAATAGATATTTTGCCAAAGGAGATATACAAAGGGCCAATAAGCAATAAAACATGCTCACCATTACTAAAAATGCAAATCAAAACTACAAGGGGACTTCCCTGATAGTCCAGGGGCTGAGACTCTGCTCTCCCATTGCAGGGGGCCCAGCTTCAATCTCTAGTCAGGGAACGAGATCCTGCATGCCACAGCTGAAAGTTCTCATGCTTCAGTTAAGACCTGGCCCAGCCAAATAAATAAATACATTTTTTTTTTTAAGTTAGAAAAACCACAATGAAATACCTCCTCATACCCATTAGGATGGCTACTATCAAAAAGGAAGTAAAGAAAGAAAAAAAGAAATTCTCAAATGTTGGTGAGGATGTGGAGAAAGTGGAACTCCTGTGTATTTTTGGTGGGAATGTAAAATGGTGCAGCCACCGTGGAGCAAGATATGACAGTTCATCAAAAAATTAAAAACAGAACTACCATATGATCCACCAATCCCACTTCTGGGTGCATATCCAAAAGATTGAAGGCAGGGCCTCGAAGAGATATTGTACACACATGTTCAAAGCAGTGTTACTCACAATAGCTTAAAGCTGCAAGCAACTCAAGTGTCCTCCAGTGGATGAACGTATAAGCAAAATGTGGTATATACATATGATGGAATATTCTCCAGCCTGAAAAAGGAAGGGAATTCTGACACATGCTGTAATACGCATGAACTGAAGATGATATGCTTTGTGGAAAAGTCCATTCACAAAAGAAAAATACTGTAGGATTCCATGTGCATGAGACACATAGGAGAGCCACATGCACAGGGACAGAAGGCAGAACAGTGCATGTCAGGGGCTGGCTCATGCTCTTACTTCACTTTAATTTCGTATCATTAATTTTCACACCTCTCCAGCTTTGACTTATATGTCAACATTCATGATTAAAATTGTGTGATGCTGGCATGGTCCCTGGACAGAGAACCGTGACACGTTTCACCACATATACAGCTGATTTTGCGAATGTGTTCGGTCACATGTCCCGCTGTTGTGCTCATCACCTGGGTTTATTGGAGGAGAGCTGGTCTATGGGTGATAATGGATCGGGGTTTCCCTGATTACAGGATCCTGTCCTTCTGTTTGGGCTTCCCTGGTGGCTTTCCTTTCCTTTCTCCCTTCCCCAGGCTGGGGTGGGGCTTTGAAGGCTCTCTAGGGTGGGGGCAATAGGACAAAGAGTGACGTTGATTTGAAAGCAGACTCTAGCAGTCTTTGTGAAAACACATCAGTTCTAATTCCAATTTTTTTAAAATTGAGGAGTTAGAATCAGGAAGTAAAATACTTCCTGCTAGCTAGTCTGTGGGCTCCCTGTGAAGGATCTCTGTCTGATTCATTGCTGGATCGCAGAGTCCAACGTGGGGCCTGACCAGAGCAACCCAGTTCAGTCAGAATTCACTGAACAAATGCTAATGATCTCATCCAATACTAAATTCTGTGAGGGACTTCCCTGCTGGTTCAGTGGTTAAGACTCCATGCTTCCACTGCGGGGTATGTGAGTTCAATTCCTGGTCAGGGAACTCGGATCCTACATGTAGAGCAGCTCACTTAAATATATAAAAGAAACAAGATTAATTTAAAATAAATAAATTCTGTGATTGTACTAAGAAGGAGAGAAGTAAAGAAAAGTAAAGATGAGATTTTTCAGGATCCTTGACTTTGTATTGGGACTCCCATGAATGAAAAGTTCTGGGTAGATCCTTCAACTTCAGGCTTGGCTGGATCCAGATGTGTACATAGTGTCAGGCACTAGATTCGATTCTCTCCATCTCTTGCCCTTTCATTCCTCTGAGATGCCTTCTTTCTCAGAAGGGATACTTGTTGGAGAGGGCAAAGATAGCCCACAGCACCTCCAGGTGACATTCCAACAGCTGAGCAATCTTAACAGAAACAAACCTGTTTCCCTCTAGTTCTAAAAAGGGGAAGCTGTGCCAAGAAGCAGAAAATAACTTAGGTCTTATATTCAATACCCCATGATAAATCATAATGGAAAAGAATATGAAAAAGAATGTATATACATGTATAACCAAATCCCTTTGCTGTACAGAAGAAACTAACACAACATTGTAAATCAACCACAGTGGTGGTGTTGGTTTAGTCATTAATTCGAGTCCGACTCTTGTGACCCCACAGACTGTAGCCACCAGGCTCCTCTGACCATGGGATTTTCCAGGCAAGAATACTGGAATGGACTGCCAGTTCCTTCTTCAAGGAAAGCAACTATACTCCTTTTTTTTTTTTTTTTTTAAGTGGCAATAACTGAGGTTCAATCTGCAGGTTAAAGAAAGCAGAAACACAAGTCAATTTCCCTGTGAAGCTGGACTTGAAGATAATTAAGAAAACCTACAAATCAATGTGTCTTGCATTTTCCAGCTTTTTTAGCAGAGATGACTTGGGATCCAGAGGAGTTTAGGAGCAGTAACATCTGCCCGCAAGACTGGCTACCTAGGAGAACCGCTGTAACCCCAGAGAACCATGGCAGATGGGGACAAAGAACTTCTGTCCCGGCCACATAGAATGTCAGTTCTTCTTCAGAACTTACAACTCATCACGGATGAAAACTACATACACAGCCCGCCCCGCAGGGTGGTGGTGTCCACTATCACTCTCGCACAGAACAACTGTCCAAGTGCAGCCAAGCAGCCTTCCTCGACCCTGGAGCACTCAGCCCAGTGGCTCCACAGAAAGCCCGTGGCTCGGGCTTGGCCAATGAGAGTCCTGCATGCCTCCCCCTAGTGGTCAAGGTGATTGGCTCAGGGAAGGACACGTGATCCAAGCTAGGCCAACCAATCAGAGGCTTCCAGAGTACTCGGAAGCAGGCAGGATCTTAGCTGGAGCTGGCTGCTCAGAGGACTCCTGGGAGACGGCTGGTTATCAGTACCCTATTTCTCACCAAGAGGAGCAGGATCAGAAACAAGGCGCTGGAGATACTGTGTGGCCAGAGAGCTCCCGGGTTATCTCCTGAGGACCCAGCCTCCTATATCCTTTCTCTCCTGGCACAGATCCCTCCTCCGTCTGCTACCATTGATTTTGGCCTCCAAGAGGACTGCACATCTTACTGATGTCACCCCAGGAAGTGTCTCAGGCAGCCCTACCACAAGCTGGAGAGGAAGGAAGGGGCTCCAGCCCACAGGTGAGAGACTGTAAAGCGTGCTGAGGAGAAGGAGAGAAACAAGGCTTCAAGCAGTGTGAAGATAAAGTGGAAACATTTTGGTTTTCATTTTGACTGAGGCCACAAAACAAGACATTTTCAAGGCAAGAGTACTGCAGTGGGCTGCCATTTCCTTCTCCAGGGAATCTTCCCAACCCAGGGATCAAACCCAGGTGTCTCACATTGTAGACAGATGCTTTACTGTCTGAGCCACCAGGGAAGTCCAAAACAAGACGTACCTTATGCTAAAGGACTTGCAAAAAGTGGGTTAGAGGAAAGCAGAGGGCAGTGAGGAGGCCCAGAAGAGCTTTTGATTCTTGAGAGTCAGCTGGCAGAGCAGCCTTAGCCAGCCCCTCTTCCCTGGGCTGCACCAGGGTATAAGCTTGCAGATCCTTCCCTGGGTTCCCCCCCCACCCTACTCCCACCTCCTCCAGGCCTGGCCAGTGGTCTGGCTTGGGGCACAGGCTTCTCACATGTGAGGCAGGTAGATCCAGATGCCTTGCTAGCATACCAAGAATTGCAGGAACCACTGTCTCCTGGTCCCTACACCTAGTCATCCTCACCACCTGCCGTCCCACTGGAACAGTCCTAAGAGACAGCAGAGACTTGCTGGTTGAGATCCAAACACTACCTCCCAGCAACCTCCAGCCACCACAGGCTCACCCTGAAATGCACCAGACAGGGGGTTCCATTTCTGGCCTCTCCTGGACTGCTATCTGTTTCTGTTAAGGTTGGGGAGAGTTCCCATCTCTCTGCAATGTATCTAAGCCCCCAACTTCTATTCTGGGGCATAAAGAGCCTACAATCTCATTGGGAGAGTGAACAGAGTTTTGGGGACTGGAAGAATCCTCCAGTTCAGGGAATCCCTTCCCCACCCACCTCCCCACCCCGGGAACAGGAATTCTCCCACAAAAGGTCCGTGTTTCTCATTCTTCCAGATCCACCCAGGTACACTCCCCTTTCTTTTCTCTTCTTCCTGGGATCTGGGCACAGGAAGTCCATGAGGAGGTATACCCCCCAAATGCTGTTGTGTAGACACAGCCTCATTGCTGTAAGGGAACCTAGGGGGAGGGGAGGGACTTCCCTGGTTGCTCAGAGATAAAGTATCCTCCTGCAATGCCAGAGCCCCAGTTTGATCTCTGGATTGGGAAGATCTGGAGGCGAGCATGGCAACCCACTCTAGTACGTTGCCTAGAGAATCCCTTGTACAGAGGAGCCTGGCAGGCTGCTGTTCATAGGGTCGCACAGAGTCCGACACGACTGAAACGACTAAGCAGCAGCGGCGGCAAGGGGACAGTGAAGCCCTGGGGGAGCAGTGGTGGTGAGGGTGTGGGAACACGGAGTGACACTCTGCTCCAGTTTTTCCATCCCAAGACTGAAATTGGATCCCGCCTCTGAAAGGGCGGCGTGAAATTCTGCCACCAGCTGGCAGTGTGGAGCTAAGAATCCAGTCATTCCGCGCGGTCCTCGCCAGCGGGACACACGTTCCAGTTAGGGAACTTGTGATTCCAGCTCTGCCTTGTGTGAAGTGTCTGGAACTTCCAATCGCTGCGGCCTCTCCCTGTACAAGGGAAAATAACCCAGCATTTACTAAGCATCTTCAGTGTTCCAGACACCGTGCTGGGCCCTGGACACAGTCCTTAAATTGCCGCAGAAGCGATGAAATGGCATTTTGAACCTGTTTTGTATCCCAGGAAACCGAGGCTGCAAGGAGGTTAAGTGACTGCTCAGTTGCAGAGCCAGAATCAATGCCAGCTGTCCACATGCAAAGCTAGTGTTCATTGTGCTGCTTCCCTAACGCGGCCTGAAATGACAGAGTGCCCTTGGCTCTCCCCTTCTTTGGAGGCAGAGGGGTGGAGCTGGAGGCTCCCCAGAAGTACAGAGGGATCCCCTCACCACCATATGAGGAAACACCACTCAACTGCAAGAAAACCATGCAAAATAATAAGACTTACCTAGTATCTCAGATCTGCACTTCGTTTTATCTTCATCTCAGACCTGCACTTCCTTTTATCTCCTGAAATCTTACCTTCCCTTACATCCTTTCATTTTATGGAAGAGCGAATTGAGATTCAGAGGGATTGATCCCTTGGGTAAATGTCTGGAATGTCCTGATCACAACCCACAACCTCGTGCTTGTGTACAACACACTCTTAATTGCCTCCCTTGGTTGGTTGAAATCAGGGTGGACATCTCTGAGTGTGTTTAGAAATCCGGTCCCGTGTCTGCTGGTGAGTTCATACAGGAAGGTAGGAGCCCAGGGGGTGGAAGAGGTGGGAAGGGACCCAGGAAAGGTAATGGGGAATTTTGGGAACAATTGGATAGTTTGGGGCATCCTGGTTCCAGTCAGTCCCCACTGAAAGAGGCTGGTGGTTGGCAGGTCTCCGTTTGAATTCCGGTGCCACTTATCAGCTGCCCAGGTTTTAGTTTTATTTTTTCTAAGACTGGGGATGATAATCATGGTCTGTATCTCAACAGATTTTCTCAGGATTAAATATAAATAAAATATATTTAATCCCTGACACCCACTAAGGTGGCTCCTACCAAGATTCTTTACCATCTGAACCACCAGGGCTTATCAAAAAAGCAGAAAATAGCAAATATTGATGAGGCTGTGGAGAAATTGGAATCCTTGTGTCTTATTGGCAGGAATGTAAAATGGAGCATTTGTGGAAATCACTATGGAATTTTCTCAAAAATTAAAAATAGCCAATTTCTTGGCAGCCCAGTGGTTAGGACTTGGCACTTTCACTTTCACTAGGTTCAATCCCTGGTCAGGGAACTGAGATCTTGTAAGCTGCATGGCATGACCAAAAAATAAAAATAAAAAATAGAATTACTATAAGATCTAGCAATTCCACATATTTACCCAAAAGAATTTAAAGTAGGTCTTGAAGAAATATTTGCATACTATGCTCCTAGCAACATTATTCACCATAGCCAAAACATGAAGGCAACCTAAGTATCCACTGAGAGATGAATGGATAAGCAAAATGTGATATATGTATAAAACAATATTATTCAGCCCTTCCTTAAAAAGCAAGAAACTCTGACACATGCTGCTGCTACATGGATGAACCCTGAGGACATTATGCTAAGTGAAATAAACCAATCACAAAGACAAATACTGTGTGATCTCACTTGTATGAGGTTCCTAGAGTAGTCAAATTCATAAAGACAAAAAGTGGAAGGGTTGTTGCTATGGGAATGGGAGAAGGTGGGAGAGGGGTTAATGTTCAATGGGGACAGAGTTTCAGTTTGACAAGATGAAGAAGTCTGTGGGTGGATGGTGGTGATGGCTGACAGCAGTGTGAGTGTACCTAATACCACTGAACTGTAAACTTTTTGTATATTTGACCACAATTTAAAATACAAAAAAAAGTAAATGGTCACATTATGAATAAACAATAAAAAGACAATTAGTATATGTTTTATATATATATATATATAAAATACTCACACACATATATATATGTGCGTGTGTATGTGTTTTAATGAGCCTCTGGGTGACTTGATCCAAGGCTGCTTGTTCTTCCCTTGTGGATACAGATTCTTTGAGAGATGGAGTCTATATCCCTCCCTTTCCTTGAGCTTGAATCTGAATGGACTCGTGACCAGCTCATCACCAAAACAATGCAACTGAAATGCCACAGAGTGACTTAAATCTAGATCAGAAAAGTCCATTCAACTTCTGCCTTGTCTGCTGGGTGATTTGTGTTGGGACACCTGAGCTTCCAGGGAAGGAGCCAGGGCTGCCATGCTGTGAGGAAACTTAGACATCATAGACGGTCCGCGTCTAGATGCTCCTGGTCAGCAGTGCCAGCTCCAGTCCTGGCTGGCAGGTTCAGACAGCACAGGGCAGAGAGAAGCCATCCCCCCTGGCCCTAGCTCCAGTGCTGGCTAGGAGATTCAGACAGCACAGAGCAGAGAGAAGCCATCCCTCCTGGCCCTAGATGAACTCCTGACCACGAGCATGGTAAAAGAGTTGTTTTTAGCTGTTAATTCCCTAAGTGTCTACTGTTAACACAGCAATAGTTGCTGGAACACTCACATCACATATGGAAACAGTGTCCCTTTGAAATCTCTGTGTGACGTTTCACACTTTCCCTCTCCCCATCCCCTCCAATGCTCTCTCCCTCCCTCTCCCCTTCCTACAGGGGCACAAACAAGTAAATCTAAAATGTCTTCTGAGTGTGACCCCAGATTGAATTACTAAGGAGTTCTGCAGCATCCTCTGCTGTGGAAATGTTCTCTGAGTTCATTTTTTTTGCTTTTTCCTCCTTTTTTATGTTTAAATTATCAAAGTATGATAACACACCTACAGGAGACTTGAAAATACAGAACAAATTACATATAGTTCCACTATATGTTGCAGTTACTTTTTAAGTAGATGAGATTTTCAGTTGGAGTTTCAATATCAAACTCTACAAAAGTAATAGAATGAATAGGCATAAAAGTAGAAGGATATAGTTGGCCTGAAAAGCACTATGAACCAATTCAACATGATTAAGATTTACTTTCACACAACAGCAGGATACAAATTCTATTAAAATTCCCATAGATTATAAACTTGGAGACACTAGAACATATCCAGGGACATAAAACAAAGTACAAAAATTTCATGGTCTAAAAGTGTTGACATCACACAGAGTCTGTTCTCTGAGTTCATGTTTGAAAATGAAGTCAAGTCAGAATATCACTCAGCCATAAAAAGGAACAAAATTGTGCCACTTACAGAGACGTGGATGGACCTAGAGACTGTTGTACAGAGCGAAGTAAGTCAGAAAGAAAAAAATACTGTATATTAATGCATATATGTGGAATCTGGGAAAAATGGTACAAATGAACCTATTTACAAAGCAGAAATAGAAACATGGATGTTGAGAACGAATGTATAGATACCAAGGCAGGAAGAAAGGGTGGGTGGGATGAATTGGGAGATTGATATATACATACCATTGATACTAGTATGCAATAAATAAGTAATGAGAACCTACTGTATACCCCAGGGAATTCTACTTAATGCTCTGTGGTGACCCAAATGGGAATAAAATCCAAAAGGAGCGGATATATGCGTTACGTATAGCTGATTCACTTTGCTATACAGTAGAAGCTAACACAATATGGTAAAGCAACTATACTCCAATAAATGTTTTTTGGTTTTGTTTTTGTTTTTTTAAAGAAAATGAAGTCAGGTCACCACCCATGGGAAAAGACTTTACTGGGCAGGTTGTCCATTCAGAGCTCTGTCATCAGAGCTTCTTTCCCCACTGGTGCCCTTTCTTGTTGCAAGAATGCTCTCTGGCCCTCTGGCTTTTCCAGGTTAAGCCCCACTGGACACGTGCCTCTAGCAACTTTGCTCTGAGCATCACTCAGCTCTGCTCTCTGCTGGGTGAGGGAATGGGTCCCAGCCCTTCCCTGGAAGCGTGGGGGGCTGCCCAGCCCGTGTGCCACCACGGTTTGGTTGTGACTGTTCTGTCCCCACAGGGCACAGGCGAGACATTATTGGAGGTGGGTGAGGTTTCACTCCCTGCCCTGCTGCACACCAGTTTATCCCAGGCAAGTCACTCTGGTCCTGGGCTGCCCTTCTGTTGGTTGCGTTTGAGGTGACAAGCACCAGCCCACTTGAAGGGCCTTATATCATTCACTGGACAGTGCTGACTGTTTTTGACACTTGAGCTGCTGAAGGGGACGAAGAAGACCCTGCCTTCCTGAAGCTCAGGTGCTTGCGGGCAAGGCACATGTCTGAAATCAACCAGGTGCATGAGCAGATTTTCACATGTGAGAACTACTGTGGGGAGCAGAAGGGAAGGGAGGCCCTGGGGCACACTGGGGAGGGGTGGTCACAGTCGGTGACACATGAGGGCTGTTAATTACGCAGAAATCTGCAGGTTTTCACTAAATCTTATCTGACATTTAGAAATAATGATTACCTGAGCTGACCGCCCAGCTCTTCTGCAAGAATCAAAGCTCTACCCAGGAGCTTGACCCCTGTCACATTTCAGCAGTGATATTTTATGACAAAGCTTATACATTACAGTCAGAGTCTTGTGGTTTCTAAATGATCTGTGTCTCCTAAAAATCTACGTTGTGGATGCAACCTGAGAGGGTGTCACTCTGTCATCTGTGTGTCTGGACTCCTGCTCTGGTCACTGGGGCCAGAGGCCACCCCTTAGGCCGCTTGAATTCTGCCACCGTGCCCCTGGCTGACAGAAGCAGTGGAGCCCAGCGGCCCCCTTGTTGGGTTGGTTTAGTCACTCAGTCGTATCTGACTCTTTGTGACCCCATGGACTATAACCTGCCAAGCTCCTCTGTCTATGGGATTTCCCAGACAAGAGTACTGGAGTGAATTGCCATTTCCTTATGAGGTGCCAGTTTGGGGGATCCTGTAGGTTGTAGCCCTTAACCTTCTGCGTCTGAGCCCCTCCCTTTGGTGGTAATCTTCTGGAACACTGAACTCCGGACTTGCCATTAGCATCTCATTGTGAATGAGGCTTCCCCCTCTCCCCGCCCCCCCGCAGGCGTGATACCCCAGGGGGTGGCAGTACTGAGGGCTCTTGAAGCACACTTGTGGCCATTTAAGTTCAATTGTAAATTAATTGAAAATAAAGAAAAATGTATCCCTCAGTTGTAAAGTTTTCGAGTACTTTAGTACTTGAGTAAAGTAATTGAGTACTCAGTTGCAAAGAAGCTCATTTCAAGTACTCAGTAGCCACAGGTGAGTGGCTGGTGGGTTAGACAGTGCAGGTATGGAATACTCTCACCTTCACAAAAAGTTCTCCTGGCAGTCCCTGATCACCTGCTGGTTGAGAATGGAATGCAGGGATGCAAAGATCCCTTCCCCCGCTCCCCACTCTGGCCTGGGCCCTTTCCTCCTCCTCGCAGGCACACTCTTCCCTGAAGGGACAGAAAGTGAAAGTTCCACCAGGATCTTCTGTCTGTCCATGGAATTTTCCAGGCAAGAATACTAGAGTGGGTAGCCATGTTCTTCTCCAGAGCATCTTCCCGACCCAGGGATCAAACCCAGTCTCCCGCATTGCAGGCAGATTTTTTACCGTCTGAGTCACTTACCAGACAAAAGGCAGCTCTTTCAGCTAAATTGGAATCCAGTTCTTTCTAACATGGCTCTGTGGGCATTGTGAAGCAACGCTGGTTCTTTGCAGGAAGGCTGCTGCGTTGGAGGCTGTTTTGCAGCATCCTTGGTCTCTGTCCACTAATGACAGCAACCTCCCTCCTTTACATTGTGATTACCAAAAACACATCTCCAGACATGACTGTATGTGGGGCCTGGTGGACTGACCCCCCCATGACAGTGAGTCCTGGTGGCCCAGCTGAGTGGGAGGTGAGGGGGCCTGAAGGACCTGCAGGTTTTCTGAGGTCAGACACCTGGAATGATTTTTTTCAGCTTCTCAGAGGCTAGACAAGGATGAACAGACCTGGGACAGCTCAGCCCCTTGGATGGGCAGTTTCCTCCTCTGGACAATGGGCTTGCCACCCTCTCTTTCATAGGGCAGTGAGAAGCGTTAAAGGAGACAATGGACGCAGGGAACTAGCTCAGTTCTTGGTCCCAGACGGGTTCGGCCACTGCATTTTCAAAACTTTAGCCTAGTGGATTTGGAGAGTCTCTGTCTTTCTCAAGGATTNCCTCCCTCTGTGAGGACTAATGGTGCTCATAACCCTTGGGGACTGGTTGCACTTCTCCCAGCACTTGCCCAATTCCAAGGCTACTGTCAGTTACTCTCAGCCCCACGCCAGGAATAAAGGAAGAATTAGAATTATCTGGAGGAAAGGAACCAGTGAGTCCACTGCCCAAGGTCAATGATGCCAAGCCTGGGGTTGCCTGGAGTCACCTGGGTCCTCATGCCCTTAACTATCACATAGTAAATCCTGTTTGTTTCATGCTTAAAATTCTTTGGGGGTCTCCCATTGCTCTTGGGGTTCATTTAAAAACCTGTGGGATCTGGGCCCTGCTTATCTTCCAGCCTCATTTCTCTCTCCACACTGTGGTCCTTCCTACTTTGGGGTCTCTGCTAGGCACACTCCCTCCCCAACCCAGCACACATCTGTATGAGTTTAAGGACTCTGCATTGCAAGCCCAGCCCAGTGTCTGATGTATGGAAAGCACTTCGTAATTATTTTATTAAATGAACACCTATCTTGATTAATGGGTGAGTGTGCAAAGGTGGGGAAATAAGACCTGAAATTAACTGCTTTGGCCTAAAGTCATTGTTACCATTCCCCCAGGTTCCTCACCAGCCACATTCTCTCACCCACCAGTGGATTCACATGCGCATTCTCTCTGGACACCTGTCACTTCCAAAACCACAGAAATGACAAAACCAAACCGAAAAGCATGTCAAAACCCCAGCAGGTCAATCGATCAGCAAAACAAAGGCTTTTTTCATTAAATACTCAAAGCTTTGGGTTCCTGTTCTAATCCGTAGCTCAGATGTCGTCTCGCCCTCCTCCCCACCCCCCAAAAGGCATTCTGGACCTAGGAAGCCTGAGCAACCGACTTGTGGAAGGGGGAGGAAAGTGCCGGGAAGCCTGGCCACTGGGAGATGCCATCCAACAGTGCTTCCAAAAGGATGGGCCAGCGTCCAGTCCCAACGGGCCTTAAAGGAATAAGGAGGGCCAATTTATTGTTGGTGGAAGTTGAAAAGCCCTTTGGAATTACTTTGCAAAGTTTAACATTTACCACTTGCCCCAGCCATTCTACACTGAGCTTTACATCCCAAGCGATTTTCACACTCTGTGCAAAGATCTATGCCCCAGATGTTCTCTGCGACACTCTCCATCATCGAGAAAACAGTCTGCCCGTCAACAGAAGGATCCAGCACATCGTGTGCATCACTGTGGGGTATGGGGATGTTCTTAGGACAAGAAGTCTAAAAAATGTTGAAGGGAAAAAGCACCTTTCAGAACAATATAGTATCATACGGTTTATGTCTATATATATTTGAAATAATGTGTCATTTTAGGATGTGAAGGGGAGTTGATGGGCTGTGGGGTCATAAAGGAGGGAATGGCTTCCAGGAGGGACATTCAGCAGACACTGGAAGGAGGAAATGGGGAGAGAGGAGAAGAAGATGCCCAGCCCTGAGAAAGGAGGTGAAAAAGCGCCAAGGTGGGTCACACGACCCTGCCAAAAAAGTCAGGGTCCTTGCTGGGTACTGGTGGGGGGACCCAGGCCATAAAAGAGGGTGCGGGCTGCTGGAATCACCTAGGACCCCTTGTCCTGAGAGAAGGAGCGAGGCCTTCCAAACCTTGTAAACGGGGATGACAGGGCGAAATGTGGAATTGCTAGTGTGTAGCTGTAAAAATGATCCCCACCCTCTTAGGGAGGGAAAATGCTCAGAAGCATCCTGAAGCCGAGGCAGAGGTGGGCTGGAGAGGCGCCAGGAACTGTTGGGGGCGATGCTCGGCTGCGTCCTGAGAGGGCGCTGGTCTCTGCTGCCACGCGAGATGACGTCTGTGACCCCTGGACTTGCCGCTCTGCACTGTGCGGGGCCTCCATAGGTTGACTTGGAGGGCAGACGTGAGAAAACGACACTCAGGCATCGGGGAAGGTAACTCAAGACAGCAGAGGAGGTTTAGTCCCTGAAACGCAGCAGATGGCTCTCTTCTCCCGAGGACGGGCTGGGGGTGGGAAACAGACCCTTAACTTCTGACTACAGAGCCCTCGTGGTCGTGATCTACTCACTCGCCTTGGGCTAGGCTTCCCCATCCTGATCAGTATCGGGATGTCCTGTGTTCGGAGAAAATGTGGGGATCAGACCCTTTTTATGCCGTAAAAGTCACTGGAGCCACCAACTCCAATCCCTGCTGGTGATCTTGGATAGGTGTTACTATTGAACTTGCCTCGAAGGGAAGCATGCAGGATACTGTCCCTATACACTCCACATTCCCAGACAGAGGAGGATATGCAACCAGCACCAACCAGGGATGCCGAAGGAGGGGAGAGGTCTTTAATGTGAATGTTCTACCATGGAGTGCATATCACGTTCATAATCCGAAATGCAGCAAGAAAAGACAATGACCTAAGGAACTGTTTCAGCATCACCCTTTCTGGTTGTTTGTCCATGGAGGGGATTCCAGATCCCGGTCAAGGCCAGGATGGCTGAAGGCAGGTGGACTTCTGCCCCCACAGAATGCAATTCACTCTCACTGCATTTGCATTTATGTGCTTCATAGGATTTCGGATTTGCAGGAGTTATGGCAGTGATTTCCTAGTCCAACACAACCACTAGCTCATACTCATAATAGGGGATTTTTTTTTTTAGAAAGGAGGAGACTGTGTGCCAAGCTCTGGCTGGGCACGGTGTGTGACTTCTTCATTTAACCCTTATAATCATCCCTTGTGGTAGCTCCTGTGATTTGCCCATTTTACAGACGAGGAAGCTGTGGCACAGTGAGCTATTGCCTCTAAAAGTCTTTGAACTTAATTATTTTAAATACAAAAATTTAAAAAGAGAAATGGACCTCTCCTACATGGTAGGAATGTAAATTGCTGCAGCCACTATGGAAAACAGTACAGAGGTTCCTAAGAAAACTGAAAAACAGAATTGCCATGTGAACCATAAATCCCACTCCTGGACATGGATCCATAGAGAACTCCAATTCGAAGAAATACACGCACCCTTATGTTCACAGCTTGCCTGGTGGCTCAGACAGTAAAGAATCTACCTGCAATGCGGGTGACCTGGGTTCGATCCCTAGGTTGGGAAGATTCCCTGGAGGAGGGCCTGGCAACCCACTGCAGTATTCTTGCCTGGAGAATCCCCATAGACCGAGGAGCCTGGCAGGACTACAGTCCATGGGGTCGCAAAGAGATGGACATGGTGGAGTGGCTAAGCACATACACACTATATTCAGAGCAGCACTGTTTTATAATAGCCAAGATCTGAAAATAACCCAAGTGTCCATTGACAGATGAATGGATAAAGATATGGTACATATATAATGGAATACTACTTGGCTCAAACTACCGCACAATTGCTCTCATCTCACATGCTAGCAAAGCAATGCTCAAAATTCTCCAAGCCAGGCTTCAGTAATACGTGAACCGTGAACTTCCAGATGTTCAAGCTGGTTTTAGAAAAGGCAGAGGAACCAGAGATGAAATTGCCAACANTATGTTATCTGTTAGTCAGTCATGGGTTTCTTTTGGAAATTACTTAAGACAATGGTTTTCAAAATGTGGTCCCCAGACAAGCATCATGTCATCACTGACATGGAATGCATGTTCTCAGGCCCCACCCCAGATGGACTGAATCAGAAGCTCTGGGTGGAGCCCAGCAAGCTGTGCTTTAACAAGCCCTCCAGGGGATTCAGATGGTTAAGGCTTGAATTAAACAGAAAGTAAACCATCAGTGGTCCCTGACTGAATCCTCATGGGATCTTTCTGAACTAAGTGATTCCTCTGAAGACTTCTTGGAGCTAGAAATTAGTTCAGTGCTTCTCACATTTGAAGATGAACAGAGTCTCTTTTGAGGCTGGCTGGGCCCCACCCCTAGAGACTCTAACTCAGCAGGTCTGGGGTGGGACCTGAGAATTTGCATTCCTGATGAGTTCCCAGGCTCTGCAGATGCTGCTGGTTGGGGAGCACACTTGGCGAGCAACAGAAGGTGTCAGTGCCCAGGGAGGACCATGGCCAACTTAGAAAACCCCCTTCACAGGGATCCCTTTTTATTTCTTGAAATGAAAGAAATAAAATAGCTCTTGGATCCACTAATAAATGAGTGTCTTCTTGTTGAGCTCCTACTGCACACTAGACCCTGGGTGGGAGCACTGGTTTCACACTGGAAGATTCCAGAACTGCAGTCTGATCCAAGAGAACAGGCGTTTATTTCTTGAAATAAGAAACAGATTTCTAACTGTGAGGAGAGACAGTCATCTGCATTGCAGGGAGATTTTTTACTGTCTGAGCCACCAGGGGAACCCCTAACGCTTTATTTCTGATTGTGAGACTGCCATCTTTGCATGGAAGCTGAGAGGCAGCTGCAAAATAGGAGCCAACATAGCCACAGCCAGCGGAGAAGGGCATCCGGGGACGGAGTAGTGGGTGAGGGTCTCCTCTCTCCAGGTTCCTCCTTCTGAGAGCCCTGGGTGTCCCTTTGAGGCTGGGTCCCCTGCCCGCCTCAGGCTCCCTCTGGAGGGGGAAGTCATATCTAGGAGGTCCTTCTCTGTGCAAAGGGCAGGAGGAAGATGGTTTAAGGGAGTTTTATGGGGTATCTGTAAACAGCAGGAGGTGACAGGTCCACATAGGCCTCTCTGGTCACTCTTGCACACAGAAGAAGCAGATAGAAATGCCTTAGCAGGCCTGTGAGGTGTTAGCTGGGGAGGGCCATGCAGGATCCTCCAATGGGATGTATGAATATACAGAGGACAGTGTGTACGTGACTTGCTAAGATTTTCTTTTTTAAGAATGCATGTTTAATTCAAGCACAGTCCACAAGATCAGCATTGATGGTCTTTTACCATTTGTCTTTAAAAATCTTGAAACCAATAAATCTCAGTAAATTATCTTAAGAGATCTGTCCAAGCATAATTTTGGCTCTTATTGGTAGAAAACATATTTTAAGATGGAAAAATAAACATTATGAAACAAAATTACTTTTTCAGTGGGTCCTTCACTAAATAGGCCTAGGAGTCAAGAGAAAAGTGATGTGAAAAGAGAACAAACATGAGTTGAAGACCTACTATGTGTTAGCCGCTGGAACCATGGTCCTGTCTTTGTTTGAGGAAGACACAGAACTGAGGTTACTGCATCACTGTGTATCACAGGTGATGAAGCAGAGAGAGATTAGTGTACAGGAGGGGAGTCTAAGGTGGGGGGTGTGGTGAGGACAGGGGACACAGGGCTTTTGGGAACAACAGGGCTGCTTAGATGAAGAGGACAGAGCAGGGTTTGACAGCAGGGATGGGTGCCCTGATGGGAACCTGGTCCTCTGAGAGGACCACAGCACTTTCAGTGGCTGGAGGGCAGTGGGGTGTGGAGCCACTGGCTCTGACACTGGTGCCCTGGACCAACACAACGCCTGGCAGACAGAAAGAATGTCAAAACAAGAGACATGCTTAGAAGGGAGAGGGTGAAGGACTTGGGAATTAATTGAACGTGAAGAAGGGAGAAAAGGAAGGGCATCAGGGGAGCTCTTGGGTCCACTAATAATTGGAGTGTCTACTTGTTGAGCTCCTACTGCACACTAGACCCTGGGTGGGAGCATTGGTTTCACATTGGAAGATTCCAGAACTGCAGTCTGATCCAAGGCTGTGGCTAGGGGATCCATCTTGAAGCAAGCACACTGTTTAATTTGAATTTCTTGATTATTTTTGGTTCAAGAAAGAGTGAGTGATTAAGATAGTAGAGGTTAGACTCTCCCAACCATCCCAAGTAGGACCTCTACTAAGTTCTAGGGATCCCAGGAAGATCAAAATGTTCTCCCTGCCCTTAACAGACTCATAATTTAGTAAGACAGATGCACTGACAGATGATTAAAAAATAATGTGTCAAATATGTTAAAGAGACACACACATGATGCCATGGAAATCTGTTGGAAGGTTATTTAATCCACTGGGAGAAGAAGAGTGATCCGAAAAGGCTTCCTGGAGGAACTGACACAGGAGTTAGTTTTACAGCTTTCTGTACAGGTCCTTCAGGTGTGGGGCTTGGCTTAGGGTGGGCCACTCACTGAGGGAGTAAATCCCGAAAGAGGAGCAGGTTGGAGGAAAAGGTGACAAGTTCAGGTTCGGACAGGTTGCCTCTGAGGCTGCTGTACAATTCCAAGGAGTGATGTCAGGTAGGTACTGGATATGTGGGTCTGCCACTGGTCCCATTTTATAGATGGGAAAATTAAGGCTCAGACTGGCTAAGTACCCTGCTGACTGACAGCAACACAGCTGGATAATCACAGATTTGAGCTTCAAATCCAAGCCAAGTGGTGCTGGAGGCTAGTCAGCTGTCCCGTGGCCCTGTGGGGACCGCCCTAGGCACACGCTTGGTGGCCCAGTCAGCTGGGCCATCAGTCTAGAAAGACCTTTCAGAGAGTTTCTGAAGATGATCAACAGAAGGGAGAAGATTTAATTAACGAGAACAGGAGGGCAAAAAAAAAAAAGACTCCTATTAGAATGAGCTCACGTTCTCTTGTCTGATTTCCTTTCGATGGTGAGATAAGAAGGAAAATGGCAGAATTTCAAGTTCCACCCAAACCACCAGGAACCCTTCCCAGTGTCCAGAACCCACAACCTTCGCCCCCCACGTCGCCCTCCCACCGACACGCCACCCTCAGGGCCCACCCCAGTCTTGCCCTCCATGACGTGAGCCAGCAGCGTCTTGGAGAGAGGCCCAGGAGGCTCCCCCACAACCAGCTGCCTCCAGAGTGGGTGAGCAGAAAGCTTTGTGATGCTCTTCCCCTCCATTTGGAGAGGAGGGAAACTGAAACCCACATTATGGGGTCCTGAGTTTGGCACAGCCCAGCCTTCACACCTTCCTCCTGGCCTGACCTTTACTTGGAACATTAGCTCTCAATAACAACCAGGACAGGCAAGTCACATATGCCCATAACCAGAGCCACGTGGTCCAACGAGGAGTAGGGACTAGGATTCAGGAGCAGGGAATGGCCTGAGTCAGGACCTCAGGCAAGTCACAAAGAGGACTCATGTGGACTAAATCATTCCCCTTTCACCAAACAGTTAGCTTCTCCAAAACTAACATTAAAATTTTAACAAAAACCAAATTGGTTTTCTCCCATGACTCCACTATGAGATTTTCTTCCCTGTGTGTTTGCTAGTGGTTTCTGTCTTATTAACAGTAACTGTCTCAGGGGCCCCTGTTTGAGGCTTGGCCACTTAACCCTTGTGTTCAGAAAGACAGCTTTCTTTATAGGAAGCTCCTGGGGGTTCCTGCTCTGCACCCACACTAACCACCTAGCCCTCCTCCTGCCCCAGTCCAGGCAGGTGTCTGGCATTCCTTCCTCCTTCAGCCAGGTTGCTAAGGAAGGATTTGGCATGAGCAGTTGCTTGACAACAGGAACCCCCGTTACCCACCCTCACATCTACATGACTACATGCAGCATCACCCAGAGCATCCCCAGATCCCGGTTCAGAGGCTGGGCAGCGGCCCCTCAAGTTCCCAGGATCATTTTTATCTCCTCCCCTTGGCCTCCTCCTGCCATATGAGACCAGCCTCCCCTGTTCTCCCCTGTCCCTTAGCTTGAATTTNAGCATCACCCAGAGCATCCCCAGATCCCGGTTCAGAGGCTGGGCAGCGGCCCCTCAAGTTCCCAGGATCATTTTTATCTCCTCCCCTTGGCCTCCTCCTGCCATATGAGACCAGCCTCCCCTGTTCTCCCCTGTCCCTTAGCTTGAATTTCTGACCCTGAGATGAAACAGAGTGCAAATACTTTATCTGGCACGTCTACAAAATACCAGCATGGGGGGAATATTAGCGTGCTGGTGCTGCCATAACAAAGCAGCACAGACTGGGTGGTTTAAACAACAGAAATTTATGGCCACACAGTTTTGGAGGCCAGAAGTCCAAAATCAAGGTGTAGGCAGGTTTGGTTCCCTCCAAAATCTAGCTTCAGGTGGTTTGCTGGCTGTCTATGGCATTCCTTGGCTCGTGGGAGCATCACCCTGATCTCTGCCTTTGTCCATACGTGTTGTTTCTCCTGTGTGTCCAAATACTCTGTCCAAATTCTCCCTTTTTATAAAGATAATGGAAATAGTGACAGACTTTATTTTTTTGGTCTTCCAAATCACTGCAGATGGTGACCGCAGCCACGAAATTAAAAGATGCTTGCTCCTTGGAAGAAAAGCTATGACAAACCTAGACAGAGTATTAAANAGAAGACTCTTGAGAGTCCCTTGGACTGAAAGGAGGTTCAACCAGTCCATTCTGAAGGAGATCAGCCCTGGGATTTCTTTGGAAGGAATGATGCTAAAGCTGAAACTCCAGTACTTTGGCCACCTCATGCGAAGAGTTGACTCATTGGAAAAGGCTTTGATGCTGGGAGCGATTGGGGGCAGGAGAAGAAGGGGACGACCGAGGATTAGATGGCTGGATGGCATCACGGACTCGAAGAACGTGAGTCTGAGTGAACTCTGGGAGTTGGTGATGGATAGAGAGGCCTAGCGTGCTGCAATTCACAGGGTCGCAAAGAGTCAGACACGACTGAGTGACTGAACTGAACCGACATATATATATATATATATATATATATATACACACACACACACACACATATATATGTATGTATACATATATTTTGAATCACTTTGCTCTACACCTGAAACTAACACAGCACTGTACTTGAATTAAAAAAAATCAGATCAACATTTGCTTAGGGGCAGAGGAATTGGCAAGAAGGAATGGATAACAGAGAAACATAAACTTATGGGTGATCACTAGACTCATTTTGACTGTTGGATGTATACAAAAATTAAAAGTTTTATGTGTGAAAAAAATTATGAAAGATTCCTAATTAAAATGTGATGAAATTTTTATAAGATACTGAACTGATCCAGCCCACAGTATATTGAATTTAACTGAAATTAGTTGCTTCTCTAAGGAGTTACTGAGAAGCAGTGGATAGTGTGGGAGATGGCTTAGTTTCCAAGGCATCCACCTCCTGGGGTTCCATCCATTCCACTATATTCAGCAGAACGATAACATAGTGTTGGCTTGTGGGCTTCAATAAAGAACATTTACTCTCAAATCTTCCCAAATGCATACACATCATTTCTCTCCTCTGATTTCTCCTCCAATATCCTTTTTTTTTTTTTTTATTGTTTCAAGTTATCTTTTTAAATGTTCAGTGTCAGGGTTTTATTTTGCACCCAGGTTACTTGGGGAGCCTCCTTTGCCAGAAGTCAGCAAGGGAGAGCCAAACTCTCACTGCCTCTGAATCAATCCAAGAAGGAGAGAGAGAGCTTAGGGGCCACCCGGGGTCAGGCCATGTGGTAGAGGTTGTCAGCAAAGCGGAAGCAGGAAACTGGTGTGGGGAGATGTGTGTCGGTCCACAGCTGAGGCCAGCCCACAGGGTGTATTAGACAGCAGGCCTTGGGGACTTCCCTGATGTGGTTAAGAATCCTCTTTCCAATGCAGAGGATTGTGGGTTCAATCCCTGGTTTGGGAGCTAAGATCCCACATGCTATGGGACAACCTCATGCATGCGCCACAACCACTGAGTTCACACGCTGCTAGAGAGAAGCCTATGACGGAAGATCTCTCCTGCCACAGCCAAGAGCCCTCGCGCCACCACCGAGACTGTGCTCAGGGGCTACGTCGTGGCTGTCTCTTTCTGACCCCATAGACTGTAGCCCACCAGGTTCCTCTGTCCATGGAATTTTCCAAGCAAAAATGCTGGAGTGCATTGCCATTTCCTTCTCCAGGGGACTTCCTGACCCAGAGACAGCCTGCATCTCCTGCACTGCAGGCAGATTTTTTTTACCCACTGAGCCATTGGAGAAACCAAAACTCAACTGTACTTCAGTGTTTTTAAAAAGTCTCTGTAATTGAAGCAATTTGGTACTGATGAGTGGATGAAAAGATAGACCAATGGGACGGAATATAAAATCCAGACATAGACCCAGTTGTGTATAGAAATTTCAGTTTTGATAAAGTTGGCATCAGGAATGGGTGGGTGAAACAAGTGTTTACCCATAAATTGTACTAGGAAAACTGAAAATTAAAACTAGACAAGGGACTGTTTCTCACTTATTAGACTGGCAAAGACCCAAAGTTTGACATCAAAATCTGTCAGTGAGGCTGTAGAGAAACAGACACTCTTATTCATTGCCGGTGGAAATGTGAAACGGACAACCCTGATGGAGGGAAATTTGCAATATCTAGCAAAATCACATATGCATTTACTGCTTTGACAAACACATCTCATTTCCAGCTATCTATCTCAGACACAGTACAAACAGGCATATGCAGGGACTTCCCTAGTCATCCAGTGGTTAAGATTACACCTTCCAAGGCAGGAGATGCAGATTCAACCCCTGGTCAGGAAACTAAGATTCTGCATGCTGCAGGGAAACTAAGTCTGTGCACCACAACTAAAGAAGCCCTTGTGCTCTCGAGCCCATGCTCTGCAACAAGAGAAGCCACTTCAGTGCAAAGCCCTTGTGCCAGAACTAGAGAGTAGCCCCTGCTTGCCACAACTAGAGAGGACCAGTGTGCAGCCATGAAGACCCAGTGCAGCCAAAATAAATAAAACAAAAGTATATGCAGAAAACCATTAATAGCAGCACTATTCACGATATCAAAGAATTGGAAATTATCCAAATATCTCCATGTGAAGACAGATTGACTGAAAAAATTGTATATATATATAAAGTTTCTCTTTTTAGGAGCATTGTAGCTGATAAACAAGGAAGGAATGACAAAATCAGAATATCACCATTTCATGTTGCTGTTGTTCAGTAGCTTAGCTGTGTCCAGCTCTTTGCAATCCCATGGACTGCAACACACCAGGCCTCCCTCCTTCACCATCTCCCGGAGCTCGCTCAAACTCATGTCTGTCGAGTCAGTGATGCCATCCAACCATCTCATCCTTTGTAACCCCCTTCTCCTCATGTCTTCAAACTTTCCCAGCATCAGGGTCTTTTCCAATGAGTCAGTTCTTTGCATCAGGTTGCCAGAGTATTGGAGTTCCAGCTTCAGCATCTGGTGGTCCAGGGGTTAAGATTCTGCACTTCCACTGCAGGGGCAAAGGTTCAATCCCTAGCCAGGGAACTAAGATCCCACATGCCACACAGCTCAGCCAAAAATTAAATTTAGAAAACACAACTCGTGTTGTTTTAAGCACAGTTTGTAACAACTTGTCATGGCAGTGGTAGAAACTAATGCAGGCGTGGACAGAGTACAGGCCGGGGCTGAGACATGGTAGCCAGACCTACCATCGAATGTCCATGTGCTCTTGGACCCCTTCCACACAACGTGGGGTGATCTCTTAGCCCTTCCTGCTCTGATGCTCTGTTTAACACAAGTACCTAACTGGCCTGAGTTTTGTAGGTAAAAGAGTTTTCCCCTGCTGCAAAGCACAGGGTCCCTTGGAGGTTCCTCAAAAGTTGTCAAACTACCATATGACCCAGCAATTCCATCTCTGGGCATACATCTTAAGGAAATGAAAACATTATGTGGATAAGATGTGTGCACGCTCTTATTCACAGCAACATTATCTACAATAGTTAAAACATGACAAAAACCATCAACAGATGAATGGATAAAGATGTGGGATACACACACACACACACACACACATATACACAATGGGATATCCTCAGCCATAAAGCAGAATAAAATAAATTCACTTGCAGTTACATGGATGGACCTAGAAATAATCGTACTAGATGAAGTAAATCCGACAGAGAAAGACAAGTATCATATGATATCACTTCTATGTGGAATCTTAAAAAAAAAGGACACAAATGAACTCATTTACAAAACAGACTCACAGATTTCAAAAACAAACTTATGGTACCAAAGGGGAAAAGTTGGGGGTGGGATAAATTGGACACTTGGGATTGATATACATACACTGCTGCTGCTGCTGCTAAGTCGTTTCAGTCGTGTCCGACTCTGTGTGACCCCACAGACGGCAGCCCATTGGGCTCCGCCATCCCTGGGATTCTCCAGGCAAGAACACTGGAGTGGGTTGCCATTTCCTTCTCCAATGCATGAAAGTGAAAAGTGAAAGTGAAGTCGCTCAG
>SJYV01051493.1:205208-221104 GCA_006410875.1 Neotragus pygmaeus | reverse complement strand
AGCAGCAGCAGCAGCAGCAGCAGCAGCAGCAGCAGGGTCTTTTTCAATGAGTTGGCTCTTCACATCAGGTGGCCAAAGTACTAGAGCTTCAACTTCAGCATCAATCCTTCCAATGAATATTCAGGGCTGACTTCCTTTAGGATTGATTAGTTTAATCTCCTTGCTGTCCCCAAATGGATCTTTGTTGGCAAAATGATGTCTTTGTTTTTTAACACACTGTCTGGGTTTGTCATAGCTTTCCTTCCAAGGAGCAAGCATCTTTAACTTCATGGCTGCAGTCACTGTCTGCAGTGATTTTGGAGCCTGAGAAAATAAAATTTGTCACTGTTTCCACTTTTTCCCCTTCCATTTGCCATGAAGTTTTGGGCCTGGATGCCATGACTTTTGTTTGTTCAACATTGAGTTTTAAGTCAGCTTTTTACTCTTTCACCTTCATCAAAAGGCTCTTTAGTTCCTCTTCAGTTTCTGCCATTAAAGAGGTATCATCTACATATCTGAGATTGTTAATATTTCTCTGGCAATCTTGAATCCAGCTTGTGATTCATTCATCCCTGAGTTTTGCAAGATGTACTATGCATATAAGTTAAATAAGCAAGGTAACAATATACAGCCTTGTTGTACTCCTTTCCCTATTTTGAACCAATCTGTTGTTCCATGTCTGGTTCTAACTGTTGCTTCTTGACCTGCATACATGTTTCTTAGATAGGTAAGGTGGTCTGGTTCTGCAGTTTGTTGTGATCCACACAGTAAAAGGCTTTAACATAATCAGTGAAGCCAAAGTAGGTTTTGTTTTGTTTTGTTTTTAACTCGCTTGCTTTTTCTATGATCCCATGGATGTTGGCAACTTGATCTCTGATTCCTCTGCCTTTTTAAAAATTCAGCTTATGTATCTGGAAGTTCTCAGTTCACATACTATTGATGCACAGTTTGAAGAATTTTACCTTGCTAGCATGTGAAATGAGTGAAACTGTATGGCATAGTTTGAACATTCTTTGGCATGNTCTGATTCCTCTGCCTTTTTAAAAATTCAGCTTATGTATCTGGAAGTTCTCAGTTCACATACTATTGATGCACAGTTTGAAGAATTTTACCTTGCTAGCATGTGAAATGAGTGAAACTGTATGGCATAGTTTGAACATTCTTTGGCATGGACTTTCTTTGGGACTGGAATGAAAACTGACCTTTTCCAGTCCTGTGGCCACTGCTGAGTTTTCCAAATTTGCTGGCATATTGAGTGCAGCACTTTCAGAGCATCTCAAATCTTTTAGGATTTGAAATAGCTCAGCTGAATTCCATTACTTCCATTAGCTTTGTTCATAGTAATTCTTCTTTAGGCCTGCTTGAGTTCACACTCCAGGATGTCTGGCTCTCAGTGAGTGACCACAGCATCATGATCATCCAGGTCATGAAGGCCTTTTTTGTCCAGTTCTTCTGTGTATCCTTGCTACCTCTTCTTAATCTCTTATCTCTTATGCTATCACCACAACCCAGGTAACAAACGTATCCTTCATCGCCCAAAGTTTCCTGGTGACTCTTCTTTTTCCTATGTGGTAAGAACACTTACCACCTAAGAAATCACTCCAAATCACTGCGGATGGCGACTGCAGCCTTGAAATGAAAAGACACTTGCTCCTTGGAAAAAAAGCTATGACAAAGATAGAGAGCGTCTTAAAAAGCAGAGATTACTTTGCCAAAAAGATGTCCGTATAGTTAAAGTAATGGTTTTTCCAGTAGTCACATAGAGATGTGAGAGTTGGACTATAAAGAAAGCTGACTACCAAAAAACTGACGCTTTCGAATTGTAGTGTTAGATAAGCTTCTTGAGAGTCCCTTGGGCAGCAAGGAAGTCAAACCAGTCAATCCTAAAGGAAATCAACCCTGAATATTCTTTGGAAGGACTGGTGCTGAAGTTGAAGCTCCAAATACTTTGGCCACCTGATGAGAAAAGCCAAATCGTTGGAAAAGACCCTGATGCTGGGAAAGATAGAAGGCAGGAGGAAAAGGGGATGACATAGGATGAGATGGTTGGATGGCATCACTGATTTAATGAACATGAGTTTGAGCAAGCTCCAGGAGATGGTGAAGGACAGGGAAGTGTGGTGTTCTGCAGCCTGTGGGATCGCAAATATTCGGACACGACTGAGTGATTGAACTGAACTGACTGAAGAACACTTAATATGAGACCTTCTTACACTGTTGGTGGGAATGTAAAATTGATGTAACACTGTGGAGACCACTATGGATGTTTCTTTAAGAACTAAAAACAGAGCTTCCATATGATCCAGCAATCCCACTCCTGGGCACACACTCAGAGAAAACTGTAATTCCAAAAGGTACATGCATACCAATGTTTATTGCAGCACTATTTACAATAGTCAGGACATGGGAACAAACTAAATGTCCCATCAATGGAAGAATGGATAAAGATGTGGCACACATATACAATGGAATATTACTCAGCCATAAAAGGAAACATTTGTGACATTTGCAGAGATGTGGATGGATCGAGAGACTCAAACAAAGTGACATTAAGTCAGAAAGAGAAAAATAATTATCATATATTAACGCATACATGTGGAATCTAGAAAAATAGTGCAGATGAGCATATTTGAGCAGAAATACAGACACATAAATAGAAACCAAATGGATGACACCCATTGGAAAGGCAGGGGTGGGATTAATTGGGAGACTGGGATTGACACATATATACTACTGATACCATGTATAACATAGGTAACTACTGAGAACGTACTGTATAGCACAGGATATTCTACCTAATGCTCTGTGGTGACAAAAAGGGGATATATGTATACATATAGCTGATTCATTTTGTTGTATATCAGAAACTAACACAACAATGTAAAGCACCTTAACGTCAATAAAATTTAAAAAAAATTTATGACATATACCCTTTACATTTTTTTTTACCCTTTACATTTTTAAGTACACAATTCCTTCTTGTTAATGACAAACATGGTGCAGGCATTCTGTTTTGTAGAGCAGATCTCTGGGATTTACTTCTCTTATGTAACTAGTTTTATACTGATCCAACAACTATATTCCCTTATCCTCCCAATTTCATCCCTCGTAACAACTATTCTACTATTTCTTTTTTTGTATTGTTGTTGTTTAGGCACTATGTCATGTCCAGCTCTTTTGTAACCCCAGCCATTCAGGATTGCCATGGGACTTCCCAGAGAAGAATACTGGAGTGGGTTGCCATTTCCTTCTCCAGGGGATTTTCCCTACCCAGGGACCCAACCTGGGTCTCCTGCATTGGCAGGAGGAATCTTTACCACTAACCTGTGCCTTTGATTATTTTAAATGCCTCAAATAAGAGGAATTAGGCAGTGTTTGTCCTTCTGTGACTGACCTATTTCAATTAAAATTTCTCCCAGGTTGATCTCTGTGACTGCAAATGATAGAATCTTCTTTTTTTGAGAATAATATTCCATGGTACGTTTCTTTCACATTTTCTTTATGCATTCATCTAATGGCATATATTTGGGTTGTTCCTATGTTTTGATTATTGTGAATAACATTGCAAGGAACATAGGAGTGCAGTTATCTTTTCAAACTCCTAACTACAGTCTTTTTGGATCTATAACTGAAAGTGTGATGGCTGAATTTATTTCTATTTTTAATTTTGTGAGAGACTTCCTGGTATTTTCCATAATTGCTACACTATTATGTACCATTTCAATCTTATTTTACATTCCCATTGACAGTGCACAAGGATTCTGTGTTTCCTACAAATTCACCAATACTTGTGATTAATATCTTTTGGTGTTTTGATGATGGACACCCTAACAAGTGTGAACTAATATTGCCTTGTGGTGTGTTTGTTTGTTCTGCTGAGCTTGCAGACTCTCAGTTCCCCAACTAGGGATTGAACCTGCACCCTTGGCAGTAAAAGCACAGAGTCCTAATTACTGGACAGCCAGGGAATTCCCACCTTGTGGTTCTGATTCGCATTTCCACAGGATGAATGATGCCGAGCACCTTTTATATATCTGTTGGCCATCAGTAGGTCTTCTTCGGAGAAATTTCTGTTCTCCTTTGCCCATTTTCTAGTCGGCTCATTTGTATTTTTGCTATTGAGTTTTAGGAGTTCCTTATTTATTTTGGAAATGAACTCCTTGTCAGCATATGGTTTGCAAGTATTTTCTCCCACTCCATAGACTGCCTTTTCACACTGTGGATTGTTTCCTTTGCTGTGCAGAGCTCTTCTTAATGCCATCCCACGGTTTTTGACTTTTTTAGTCCTTCATTTCTTCTTTCTGTCAGACAGTGAAGCCTCACTTCCTCAGATAAGCCTTCCCTGTGTTCCCCACTGCTGCCTCCCATGCAGGTTTGGCCCCCTATGGTGATCTTTTGGTGTACTTTCTATTTCTTCTTTACCCAGTTTGCAATTATACATTTGTCTATGTGTGTTTTTAAATATTTATTGTTTGTTTATTTGATGGTTCTGGGTCTTAGTTGTGGCACAGGGGATCTTCAGTTGTAGCATGTGAGCTCTGAATTGCGGCATGTTAAATCTAGTTCCCTGACCAGGGATTGAACCAGAGCCCCTTGTGTTGGGAGTGGCCATTGGACCATCAGGGAAGTCCCCTGACTGTTTATTCATGAAACAATGAACTCCACGAGAAGGATCTTGTTCGTCCCACTCACCGTGATGTCACATCGGTTGGCATGGTACCGGGCCCACAGAGAGAAGCGGACTAAACGAACTGGGACTCACCCAAGGCCATACGTTTAGCACTAGACTTGGACTACGACCTTCTGTCTAATGTTCATTTCTCTGCTCTGCCAGTTTGCCTCCACTCCACACCTTCTATTGCTTTTTTTTTTTTTCAGTGCCCAGACTCCTGACCATCTAGAGATCAAGGCGTGATGTTTACACCTTCTCCTCAAACTGAAAAGATTCCATCTTCATCTCAACAGCCACCTCCTTGCCAAAATAAGCCAGAAAAGGTTATGAGAGTGCCTGCATTCCAGCAGGACCGGAGCGGGACTGAGAAGAAAAACAGAGAAAAAGGAAATAACCTAAAATGTCGATTTGTTTAAACTTCTTCACAAACTGAACAACACAAGGAAACCAACAGAGACAAGCTTGTAATGAAGTAATCACCCAATGTTGCTAATATTCCAGTAACATGAAATGATTCTGCACATTTCATGGGGTAGATATGAATAGGGTCATTAAAATATGGCCAAGGAAGGGAGGGAGAGTTTACTTTTTCTGTCTCCTCAGAGTCTGTGTCTGAAAGCTCAGCAGGAATTTAAACAAATAGCATGGAGGAATGGTGAATCTGATCATATTTAAAGAGAAAGCCCTTCCAAACTTCTCTTTCCTTTGATAAATACATTGACTTCTCCAAGATTTGTTTTTTAAAAACCCTGAAGGGTTTTTTTTTCTTTCAATCCAGAGAGCCTACTTGAGAAAAACAAAATTAGCATCAGATTGTTGTGATATTGTTCTGCATATATTTTTTCCTCGATCAAGAAGAATTTGGCCTGTCATCTAAATGAATGTAAGGAAATTAAAAGGAAGGTGGGTAATAGGGAACGGGGATCATAATGCTCTCTCTTCTGTTAAAATGTGGAAAATAAAGTTAGAGAAGGGCTGGTCAGGTCAGTGGCACATGGAAAGAGCGACTGACAAAGAGAGGTCACATCAGTAACACAGGCTTGTGAAAAGAGGGCAGAATTGGGTTTCTGAGACTTTAGTCCCATACATTCTAGATAAGATGCAACTGTAGTAAGAAAGGCTGAAGAGAGAGAGATGCTCTTAACACCCTTGGCTAAACTAATGGAACAAAACTACTGAACTCATGGAGGATGGCAGTTCAATGCTCTGACCTAGGACAAGCTACTTCACTTAAAGCCTCAGTCTGCTCACCTGTAAAATGGAGGAGAAGAAAATCTACTTCCTGGAGTTTTGTAGGTTATATAATTCAAAAGAAACAACATGTCACCTAGCACATAGTAAGTTGTCCACAAGTGTTAGAAGGAAAACTTAGAAACTTGTGCCAGCGAGGGTCCCCTTTTTGGAGGAGGACCCTCAGCTTTAGAGACTGGAGGCTGGCCATGGGTTGGGGGGCACTTCAGCCAGCTGTCCCCTGCTTCTTCCAGCCAAGCAGCTCTTTCTGGGCTGCGGTGAGGCCTCAGGGCCCAAAGCTTGTTACCTAGTTTGCTTAAGCAAGTTCTTTCACACACACACCCATACACACTTTGGTCCAAAAGTTCAGTGAGGTTTTTTTCTTCCTTCTTCCTCTGTTGTTGTTGGGTTCTGATTACTTCCATCTGGTTGCGGCAGCTCGAGTGGAGTCTCTAAAAACAAAACAAAACAAACAAAAACCCTTCCTACCAAACACACAGGCACCAAACCTAGAAGGCTGCTACGCTTCTCACCAGCAGGCGCCCAGAGGGCGACTCGTGCTAGCCGCGGCGGGGGGCGCAGGCCGGACCCCGGCACCTGCGCGCGCTGGTGGCTGCCGGAGAGTCGGCGTAGAACCAGCCCCCCCAAAGCCTGCCTCCCTCCCCGCCAGCCCTCCANGCGAGGAGCAACAAGCAGACAGCATTCCTAGACTGCTGTGACCTCAGAGCAGCCTCCCCAGCCCGCTTCTCACAGGGCCTCTCCTTCCACCAGACTGAGTCACTGACCCTCCACTTCAGTCCAGACCACCTGATCCGACTGGTTCACTTCTTTGCTACTCCAGACATCAGCCATCTACCCGAACCGCTGCTCTGAAGGAAGGCAGAGCCATGGCTAGCTCTGCTCATTTTCAAAATACTACTTGACTTTCTCCTCCAGGAAGGCTTCCCAGGTTAACTGCACTGCTTCTTTAATAATCCTTTCCCTGTGCACCAGTATGTAGTTTTATTTGAATTAACTAAGCCATCGATCATTCAGCAAGAAGGTGCTGAGATCTTATGTTTGCATAAAATGACACGCTCAGCCCTGAGGGAAAATAAAACAGTCAAATGTGGGACACAAACCATTCCTAAGCCACTGGGAGGACTTTGCAAGACAGAATATGATTCGGTGTATAACTGAGGGACCCAGAGAATAAATTCAGGAGTGACTTCTCTGAGAGTGGAAGGACTTTGGGAGAAGCTTTTAAAGGTGGGCTGGTTTGGGTCAGAGAAGTAGGGGAAAGGCCTGGCTGCCAGAGGGAACCTTGGGAGCAAAGGCAAGAGGCAGAAATGCTGGGCGTGTTCCGGGACCAGCCTGCAGGTTAGAGGAGCTGGAGGCCAAAATGCAACTCTAGGAACGGAATCCGGCAGTAATCTGGCACGTGGAAGAGATGGGAGCCGACTGGGCTCATCCACACCGGCCCTCCCCCGTGGCGCTGGCTTCAGGATTTCACATGCACGGAGTGCTCAATCACTCCCCTTCACTGCGACTTGGGCCTCTCTGGCCTCAACGTAATTACAATTTTAGAGTCAGCTCAAGCCAAAGCACCAGTCCTTTATTTCCTTTTCCCTTCCTTTGCCTGAATCCTCATCCCCCCAGGATAAAGAGACCGCCCCTGAGAGCCAGCATGTGAGAAGCTGCAGAGAGGGCCCTGGTGGCCTCACCAGGCAGAACATTTATCCCACAGACTGCGAGCAAGATGGGTGTATGAGCAAGTCACCCCACCTTCAGCTTCGGAAACTCCTGGTCCCAGACTCCTCCTGTCCTTGGCTAGAATGCTTCCCCTTCCTCTTTGCATATCAAGTTATGTATACCAATCCCTCCCCACACAGCTAAATTCTCTTTCACCCAAGAAACTGTCGCTGACTGTCCTAATTCTCAGATCTTACAACCTAACACATTATTTGCTACTTTGCATCACTAGCTACTGCATGAACATTTTTTGTCTCTATAATTCAAGTTCTGCATTGGGTCAAAGAGGCTGTCTTCTATCCCAGACCCCCCTTGCTCCCCAATGCTCCGCACAGGGTCCTGCTTAAGAGAAGATGGAGGAGGACTATAAGGGTACTGACTGAGGGTGATGAGGATGGTGAGAGTGTGTCCTTTTTCTCAAGCTGGGCTGGGGAAGAGGTGTGGGACAGGGGAGGGACAGCCACGGAATTCTAGGAAGTTAGCATTCAGGTGAAGGGCGTCCCTGAGCACAGACTGCCTGCTCCAGGATGAGGCATTGTGCCTGGAGCTAAAGTCACAGGAAAGGGAGGTCTCTGGGGAGGAGAAGGAAGGCTCCTCAGAGGGCTGAGTTGAGTCCTGCTCCTCACAGCCCCTGGCCCCCACCCCTCTCTCTCTCTGAGCCCCTGGGCCTCAGCCTCAGTATGGGGAGGACTGAGCCGCTCTTCGCTACCTGTACAGTCACCATAATGAAGCTGTTGCCATTTGAGACCACAAGGGAAGAGCTGTACCAGATGTAAACTTCACAGTGATTGATAGAGCAGAGCTCCTGAGCTTGGGGGTGGTGCACAGCGCCCTGTGTGCCGCAGCCGTGCGCGCGGGGGCGCTGCGCCTTGCGGGCGCGCGGCGGGCTGGAGCGCGGGAGTGCCGGAGCTCGCCAGCCGAGGCAGCACGGCTCCGCGGACTTTTTTTCAAACTCCCATCAATGAGTCTTCGAGGAGGAGCGGGAGGCGGCGGCGGCGGCGGCGGCGGCGGACGCGAAGGAAGACGAGGAGGAGCGGGAGGAGCCGGAGGAAGGAGCGCGGGCTGCCCTGCGCGCCAGAGCCTAGGGCAGCTGCCCGCTCGCCGGCTGTAGGGGCTGTCTGGCCCCCGCCTTCCTTTCGGTCCCCTCCCCTGCCTGGCGCGCAACGCCCCGGCCGGAGTGAGCCCGGGCACACGGCAGTCCGCGGTGGATCGCCGCGCCAACCAAGTTGGGATGGGGGCCCGCAGCCACCGCCCGGCGCCCCGGAGGCCACCTGCGTGCTAGAGGCAAACTTTTGTCTCCCTCGGTAAAGTTGCTTTGGCCTTCTTTTGCTTGCTTTTCNCCCGGGCACACGGCAGTCCGCGGTGGATCGCCGCGCCAACCAAGTTGGGATGGGGGCCCGCAGCCACCGCCCGGCGCCCCGGAGGCCACCTGCGTGCTAGAGGCAAACTTTTGTCTCCCTCGGTAAAGTTGCTTTGGCCTTCTTTTGCTTGCTTTTCGTCGCGAAGTGCCCCCTACTTCGGCCGAACTCGGGCCGACTGGGATGCTGCGCCGTCTTGGAGCGTCCCTCGGCCGGGTACCCGCGCCATGGCACGGGAATTCGGGCACCGGGGGCTAGCGCGGCGGCCCGCGTCCGGGTTCTGACTAAACCAGGCTGGGACCTAAGGGGAGTCCAGGGATGGGAACTCGGGACCGAGGGGGCGATTTTGCATCCTCTTTCCCACCTGGAGGAAAGAGCCTGCCTTCTTGGGGAGCGCGACCGAGCTTGCCTCCACCCGGTCTCCACCGACCCCTAGCCCGGGGCTGTTTTTTCGGGAGTTGGGGGTAGGGCAGGGAGGCTGGGATGCTGCGAGCTCCAGAGGTGGGCCGTGGGAGTGTGTCTCCGGGGAGTGTGNACCATAGACGGCAGCCCACCAGGCTCTTCTGTCCATGGGATTCTCCAGGCAAGAATACTGGAGTGGGTTGCCATTTCCTTCTCCAATGCATGCATGCATGCTAAAAAGTTTCAGTCATGTCTGACTCTGTGCGACCCTGTGGACAGCATTTCTTTCTCCAGGGGCTCACACAATATAGACTAAAACAGAAATGAAAAAGTATTTTTATTTATAAATATGCTTTCAGTGTAAAAAAATTACCTTAGCAGATACTTGCTGTACTTGTCCCTAACTAGGTTCAAACATTTGCCTAATGATTTCTNGACAGCATTTCTTTCTCCAGGGGCTCACACAATATAGACTAAAACAGAAATGAAAAAGTATTTTTATTTATAAATATGCTTTCAGTGTAAAAAAATTACCTTAGCAGATACTTGCTGTACTTGTCCCTAACTAGGTTCAAACATTTGCCTAATGATTTCTTGCTGAATAAATAATTTATCATTTGATGTCTCTGAGACCAGCACTGTCTTTCATCTAAGCATAGTTTTTGTTTTTTGTTTTCTCTTGATTCAGGGAGTGAACAATGTAGAGAGAGGAAAAAATACCAGGGAGTGATAAACGCAGTATGGACACACCTTCCACCACACATCCTAGATATAACCCTCCCTCATTAAGATTTGCATAAATGTGTTATAATTTTCTGTACAGAATACCAATTTCTGTAGAACACAGAGATAATACTTGTACTTAGTTGATTTCAGATAGAAATCAACAAATTGTGAGTCCCAAAGAATAACAATGATCTGCTAACTAAGGGTACAATAAAATTAAATAATGATTAATAAAACTATATATGGATCCCCGAATTTCAACTTAAATAGACATCACCCAGAACAGAGTATGGAGAACAGTGTCTAAGTTAGTTCTTCACACTTACCAAATGAAGGCAACTCTTTGACCTTAGGGACGTTACCTAACTTCTCTAAAATTTGGTTTTGTCAAAATCAAAATGGAAATAAAACAATGTGTGTTAAATATAGCACCAAAAGCACTATACTAATAATCATAATGTACAGAAAAGATAAATGGCAAGTCAGCTCTATATCTATTATATTCTTCAATAAAACAGGGTAAGTAATGATTAGAACCCTGGAGGAGAGAATGGCAACCCCCTTCAGTATTTCTGCCTGGAGAATCCCATGGACAGAGGAGCCTGGCAGGCTATAGTCCATAGGATCACCAGGAGTCAGACACTACTGAAGCGACTTAGCATGCATGCACAATGATGATTATTACCTCTGTTTTAGAAAAGAAACTGAGTTTTATATTGAGAGCACTTGAAGAAGACTGTAGGATTCAGTTCAGTTCAGTTCAGTCGCTCAGTCATGTCCGACTCTTTGTGACTCCATGAATTGCAGCACGCCANATTTGAAAAATCCACTACTGCAACTTGATCTGTGTGCGATGGATGGGGAGCGGCGCAGAGAGAGTTGGGCGCCAATCCTATTAAGGGTTTAGAAAGGGGAGCGTTTTCCTCAGACGGGGCCCGGGGAGGGGGGCCGCTGGTAGGGGGAGGAAGAAGGGAGCGCGTGCGTGCGTGCGTGTGTGTGTGTGTGTGTGAGCGCGCCCCCCGTATCGGGGGAGGGGGCGCTGGAAGTGCACCCAACTGGGCGCCTTTTCAGCCCGACAGCAATTGCTGTCACTTCCTAGGAAACCCGACTTCCACTACGCGAGGATCTGGAGATGGAGCCGGAGCGCCTCACCCCGGGTGCCCTGTCGCCGGGGCGCTCGCGGGCTTTGGATATCCCGCAGGGTGCCTCCCTCCACTCCCCTCTCTTTTGTGTCATTTTGGTGTGACTTTCAGAATTGATCCCGGCCGGGGAAGAGTCGACCTTTCCTCGGAGTCTGGTGCTGGGCCGCGGGGGTCTTTTCTGCCTTCTCGCTAGGGCATCCCGCGCGGCGCTCGAGCTCCTGGGAGGACTTTGCAGCCCGGTGGCCGCGGCCGAGTCCCGGGACCCCCGCCCTGCCGTCCTCGCCGGGCGTGTGAAGGTTTAATCCCGATAGCTCCAGATAAAGGGAGCAGTTGTAAAACGCTCATATGCTGTTTGCCGACGAGGCTCAGGGGGATGTCGGAGCATTTGAAAGTAAACGGTTCCCTCGCAAGCGGCATAAAATAGTGTTTAAACAAATATTGTATTGGCGTGCTCAGGGGGCTCGGTGCCAAAAAGGAAAGTAAATAAACGCTGAAATCCAAAATATACAGCGATGGAAAGCCACGGAATAGGCGGGCTGGTCACCAGTCTCCCGAGGAGATCTGTTTGTTCTACCACCTGACCCAGAAGCCCCCTCCCCGCCCACTTCCTTACCTTGCCTGGGAGTTTCCTTCCTTCGGTGGCTTCCCTGTGTGGGGGCCTCGGAGCGGCTTTGCACTTGCCTCTGCCCGGAAAAAAAACTCATTGTGTAGCTACCTGGGCTGGTCTCCCCAGACCCGGGCCGGGCACCCTAACTGTGCCTGGCTGCTTTGAGTTCTGGTGGCCTTCAGGCTCGCCCCAGCTTCTGGTCTGGCCAGGGTCACTGATGCTATACGGAGGCGGGAGACATCCAGACCACTGCAGATACATCCCTTCAGGACCCCACCGCTTCCTTTCTTGGGTCTCTTTCTTCCTTCATCTTTCCTGCTTTCGTTTTCTTAGAGCTACTGCTTCCACCCTGATGGCCGAGGGTTCTCCCCCAGATTTAAGGTCCCATTCAAACTCAGACAGGTAAAGTTGTCACTTATCTAAGAGTTTCAAAAATTAGTTCTGGTTTATGATATTTAGGATGGTTTGTATTTCCCCTCTGCTGGGAGAAATACACTAATTTCCTGAGGTTGTTTAGTGATGGTAGGGGGATTTAAACTCAGGCAGGAAGCACTCCAACGGAGGTGAGGCTCCCACTCACCCAGGAAATAGGCCTCAGGTACCGACTCTCCCTTGGCTTGGCATCTGAGTGAGACTGTAGTCAGCTCAGTCTGTTTTCAAAGTCAGTGGGCTGAGATTGCCAATGGGAAGGAGGAAGGCACTCCCAAATCAGGGCCGGGCTCATTGAGGACCAAGGCAGGCCTGACTGTTAGGGAGAGTTTTCTTTTTTTTCATTCTCCGTGGGAATGGTTTGGAGGGGAATTTGTACAGGGTTCAGACCCCTTCAGCAGAGCATCCCAGGCTGCTTCCAAACTCACACGGACCCTGCCCGTGGCATTGGAGGGGACTTTTTGGTTTGGCCCATCTTGAAGGGTGTGTGAGGTTAGAGAGGCCCTCCTGGCCGCGCAGCCTTAGAAAGGAGGGCCAGGGATGCTCCGGCTCACCCGTGGAAGAGGGGGCTACAGGGCTGCTTGTCAGTGACTCCTTGCCCGGCTGCAGGGGTCTTGGAGGCTGTGTACTGTAGCTGGCTTGTTTGCACTGCAGACTGAAAGATACACAAATGCTTCACGCTTTGTGTACTCCCACAAGTGCCCTGTACACAGTGCAGCCCTTAGGGCTGGATTAGCCAACCTGGCGATTCAGCAGGCAGGCCGACACAGTTGCATATTTGCCTAATAAACACCCTTCTTTCAGCAGGACCTCTCTTGACCACCCAGAGGAAGGCAGAGGGACCTTCACTCTACAGATGCCAGCAAGTCCCTCTAACTGGGACCAGGCAGTTTTCATGAGCACTTTGAAAGACTGTGTGACCCAGCTGACTTGTGGAAGTGCAAAAGGCGTGCCCTGTAGCTTTATGGACTCAAGGGGTAGGGCAGCCTGCCTTTTCCTGGGAAAAGTGTGTTCAGCCGCATTTCCTTTTATCCCGTGACGCTGGCTCCTAGGCCAGCTCCAGCGAGGTGGAGCCACCTGTCCTGCTTCTTTAGGATGCAGAGGGGTTCTACCTGTGCCAAGCCCTGTTTCCTGGTGCCCAGGGATGGTGCTCGGGCCAGGTGGACCTAGCCGTGGAGGGCTGCAGCTGTACCCCCTGGAACCTTTGAAAAGGAACCCCTCCCCGGGGTAGCAGCTCCCTGCTTTCTTCTTTTCAGTAAGTGTCAGAGGTGTGCACACTTGAAACATGTGAAGAATACCAAAGAGGAAAACTGTACTCTTAGATTCCAGAAAATTCAGAGAGGCCAGAGAGGTGATTGTACAAGCCACCAGTATAGGCCCGGTTTCAGTGATCAAGGCTCACTGGCTTCTAAAGAAGGCAGGAGGGGAGCCTGCTTTTTAACTGTGGCCTCAGGTTTGTTTAAAAGATGGTTTGGGAGGGGGTCCTGGGACGGCTTTGTCATTTGGCAATGTCTTTAGTAAAGAACAACAGCTTCGTTGGTTTTAAATAAATCCTTGCCACCAGATTCAATGCTGCGTATTCCAAAATGAATTTGAATGTTTGCTGTGGACTCCAAAGGATAAAAAAAAATCGATCATTGTTTTTTTTTTTTCTTTCCATGTTTTTTGGATCATTGTTTTTAGATTTGGAGGGTGACCAAAATATCCAAAAACTACAAAACTATGTTTAACCCCCTGCAGGAATACCCTAGTGATAACAGCAGACTTTCTGCGTGTTTAGTATTTTATTTCCCTCATCTCCTTTATCAACAAAAGCATCCTCAATATAGTTGCTTTCTGTTCTGCTTCTAGCTTTTAAAAAATCATACTGTGTGAGGGAAAATAATTCACTTAAGATGAGACCAAAGAGTTCATATAAACAGTTTTTGAGATTTTTGGTTTAAAGTGAATAAGTTCATGTGGTTTTGTGTGTGTGCATGTGTGTCGTAAAAAAACAGCCCCCCAAAAACAGGTTGCCGGGCAATGTGTTTTAACTGAGTGCCCGGTTTCAGGCATTAGCATAAGAAAAAAGTTTTAGTGCATTTCCTATTGTCTTGAAAGAAGAGTTTCAGCAAAGGGAAGGAAAGCCGCAAAAGGGTGATGGTCCATTGAGATTCTGCGGCAGCCCCGGCTCGTCATCTGGCCCTGAAATCTGTGATCGGATATCACTTTTATCTCAGTTTTCCATTCTCCGGCCTTTTTCACACGTTCACTTTTTGTCAAGGTTTATTGATTATGTTTTCTTCTCTGCAAATCTGTGGAAAATTTAATGAACCAAACACAGCAGTGAAATAAAAGGGACTTTTTATTCATTAGCAAGGGATTGATTTCCCCCCTTGGGCGGAGGGCCCCTGGCCTCTTGAGAGGTAGTGAGCGAGGGAGAGGGGGGAGGGGGTGGTCTTGCCCCGGGGCTGAGGCGGGGCCTCCCTGCTGACCAGCGCAGTCTCAGCCCCGGACTCCCGTCCGCACTCCATCCTGATGGATCTGTGCCCGCTGCAGACCTCAGCCTCGACCTCCAGGATCCCGGTTCCTCCCGGATTGGGGCTCCCTGGGCTTAGGGGGACGAGGTTGCTGCTGCTGGGGACGAGGTAGGGGTGGGGATATTTGTGTTCTCCACCCTGGCAAACCTCTCGAGTGCCTGGGCCTTTCCCGGGACACAGTTAAGTAGGGCCCTTCCTCCAGCCCCGGCTTTCAGACCTGTAATTAAGCAAAGCCCCTGGTGTGATTACGCTGTGCTGACTCGGCTGGGTTCTTTGGAGCCGCTTCCCTCTACGAAACAGAGTGAACTTTAGCTTTTTGTAGCGGCTTCCTGGGTAGCCTGGGGTCGGATTCGATTGCACGTCTGTCTGTCTCTCCTACACCCGCTTCGCCCTTCTTCTCGGCCCGCTTTGTCTCCTCCCTGTCCATCTTCCTTTCCCCCAGTCTTCACTCTCGCTCTCTGTGTCCCGCCTCTCCCCGCCCTGCGTCTTCTTTCTCTCAGCGCTCCTGTCTTTTCTTTCCTTCCCTCTCCTCCTTCTTAGGCATCTTTTTATTTCGCTCCCCCTCCGCTCCCTCCTCCGTCTCCCCGCCCCTCTCCATTTTCTGCCCCGCAGAGTGCGGGCTGCAAGGCCTCCGGGAAGCCGCGTGTCCAGGCCACCGGGACGGTGCCCGAGTACGGGGACCCCTCCGCGCCCCGAGCGGCTCGCGCGCCGGCGGCGCCGCGTCCCTCCCACCTGCCTGCCGGCCGGGTTTGCGGCGCCCAAACAATGGCCACATTGTCCTGGCCTCGCACCGGCCGCCCCCGGCGAGTGGCGGCAGGCCGGACCCTGCTCGTGGCGGCTCGGGAAGAAAGCCAGCGGCCCAGATCCAAATCAGGCGCCCTTGCTGAATTATATATTAAGAATATGATGCATTTTGTAAGACACTGCCTAACAGTCTGAGATATTTTGCATTCCTCCCAGCAATGAATGAGAGTTTCTGTTGCTTCACATGCTTGCCAACATTTAGTGTAGTCAGTGTTTTGGATTTCAGCCATTCTACTAGCTTTGTAGTGGTATTGTTTTAATTTGCATTTCCCAAATGACATATAATGTTGAACACTT
>SJYV01051493.1:128784-203086 GCA_006410875.1 Neotragus pygmaeus | reverse complement strand
TGAATTGATTGAAATTTAATGGCGGTTAGTGGCGATGAATGGTAATGATTTCCCAGCGTATCTTTGGCATACTTGACATTAATAACCGGAGTGTGTGTGTATACCCGCACCGGGAGCCTGCCACACACGTGAGGCGGGAGCATTATTCATTTTCCGAGATGCCAGTCCTTGCCTCCTTCCTCTCCTCAAATCCTTTTCCTTCTCACCATAATTCAGTTGTTCAGATGATGTTAAAAAAAAAAAAAAATCAAAGGGAAAGAAGGAAAGAGAAAAATCTTTCTCCATTGAGTCCGTACATCATGTCAATATAATTTTGAGCTCATGATTTTTTTCAGTTCCTACATAAATCAGCTTCTAATATACAGAATGTGATGAATTTGTTTTAGCTGCCACCATGAATTAATGTTATGCAAATAGAAGCTTTGCAGGTGAAATGATTTACTTAATAATTTCAACTTCTAATATTTAAACTCATTCATTATGTTGGGAGTTAAAAAAAAAAAAGAAGTATATATTTTTCAACCTGTGATGGGGAGATTAGTATGCAAGTATTTGTGGCAAAGGCAGGGCTTGATGGCCAGAAAATAGCTCTTAATGTGTTGATTCTTTCTAGGAGGATCTATAGTTCACCAAGCAGAGGTTTAAGAAGCAGGGGATGGAAGTCTTAATAAGTGCCTTCCGGGGGAGGACATAAATGCCTGGAAATAAATCCAAAGTGACCATCACTGTAATACGTCTCTTGGGACTGTACAAGCTCTACTTTGGAAACCTAGCTGGGTTTTGCTTTTGAACTAGTCTTGAAGGATGAGTCTGTCTAAGCCAGGTGTAGGCTGAAGGGGTTCTGATGCCCCCGGCCCCCATCTTTGTCACTGGTTTGTCGAGACCATCTTAAGAGCGAGTTGTTAATAGTTGCCCATGAAGGTAGCAGTGATTTAGAAAGTTGGGCAGAGGACTGCCCCACTAAAAAAAATAATACTAGGAAGACTTTCCTGTGTGTATCATCTTTGCAGGATGTGTTTTCTTCTGGAAAAAGTTGAGAAAGAGAGTAAAAGTGATGGGTAAGTGCTCTATGATGAGTAATGAGCCTCAACCCTTGGGTTACCCTCCAAGAGTGTGAGACCAGTCACTCAGGAGCTGGGTGACCCGGTGCAGGTCGCTTGGCCTCTCTGTGGAAGGGACAGGACTTGGCAGGTGTGATCTCTCAGATCCTCCAGCCACAATTTCTTGGGAGTTAGCACACCCTGCCTCTCGCAGTCATCGTTAAGAATCAGACCTCAGGCAGGGTTGGTGGGGGGGACCAAGGTCTGGACAGAGTGTGGGGTCTTGGTCTTTGCCTCTGCTTTTGGGGAGAGTGTAGTGAGGCTCTTCTCAAGGAATAACCCTCCTTCCCCCACCTCCCCGCCTGTCACTACTAGTCAGCTGTAGTGCTCAGAGCTCTTCTGGGATATGGTCACTGTGTGAGTGGGTGTGGGGTGGATGTGGAGACATTGATGGGGGCGGGGGAAGCACTTGGTCTGCAACGGCCTTTTCAGACTTTCCTGAAGGCTACAGCCAAGTTGAAGGGTGGGCTGACACATAAATATGTCTTGTAACTCTGAAGATAAGTGTCGAGTTTTGACTTGCCTTCTCCAAAAATTGAGGTCATCGTGATCAGATGATGGGTTGAAAGGACATCACTCAACCATTTCTGCAGATAGCAGAGCGTTGTGCAGGGGTGATACATTGTGTGTCCAGGCAGCGACAGAGTATTTAGGGCTGACTCTCACTCTCTATGGAGATCAAGGTGAGGGGACATCGTTGATGGTTGCTGGCTGAATGTGCTTCATTCGTGTAAGGAGAGAAGGAATCTGACTCAGCAGTCACTTAGCCAGGAGTTGTCAGGTGTGCTGGCGGCAGGATGAAGCAGGGTAGCAGGGTTTTTATGTGATTTGGATGTCTTCATCTTTCTAAGATGTAGTACTCTAATGTCTTTATGTTACTTACATGCATGAATGTAGTATCGATATGTATGCACTTTTCAGGTTAAGTATGGTGGTACAGTCAAGTCTTGTCTGACTCTGGACCCCATGGACTATATATAGCTCACTAGGCCCCTCTGTCCATGGTATTCTCCAGGCAAGAATACTGGAGTGGGTTGCCATTTCCTTCTAGGTTAAGTATGTGTGTGTGCATATATATATATATATATACACATGTATACACACACATTCTGAAGTCTTTTAACTACCAGATCCCTTTATGAATTAGATTTTTTTTCTTCTAAGATGCACTTAAACAAAAAGAACTAGCATAGGAGAATGAAGTCAGAACTGGAAATGAGTTAGAGGCAAATCTGAAAAGAAAGCCTCCAGCGGACTTCCTTCCTGCCAGGGATTCAGGTGGAAAGCTAGTTAAATATGCAGATTCTCAAGCCCCTCAACGTTTTCAATGGTAAAGAATCTGCCTGCAATGCAGGAGATCCAGGTTCAGTCCTTGAGTTGGGAAGATCCCATGGAGAAGGGAATGGCAACCCACTCCAGTATTGTTGCCTGGAGAATCCCCTGGTGGGCTACAGTCCATGGGGTCTCATAGAGTCAGATATGGCTGAGCTGAGCTAGTAACACTTTAAGTTTTCAGGCCCCCCCAGGGAGAACCTACAGACTGTGAATTCCCTTGGGGAGTACCCTGAGATCTGCATTTAATCAAGGATTGTTAGGGCAAGGTGATGGGGATTTAATGATTTCTTCCTGTGACGCTCTTCACTTCACTGATTTTTACATTTAATAAAGGGAGAGCATTTCCTTCTGTAAGGCTGGATGGATAAGCAGCATTTAGACTTCCCAGCTATTTGGTGGACTGGCTGCTACTGCTGCTAAGTCACTTCAGTCGTTGGGACAAATAAACTAGCTGAGAATTGAGCTGCTTCTGCTCCAAACATCACAGAGAAATGGGCTGTCTTTCTGAGACTGTCAGCCAGCTCCGACAATCCCACAGTCTGCTGAGAAAGATACCTGGAGAAACCAGAGAGAAGCGAGCTTATTAAATCAGCACCTTAGCTTCTGTGCCATGGGTTCTTGACCTGGGGGTCCTTTGTTTCTTCCTGTATAAGAAACTATATCTGTGCATCATGATGGCTGCCTCCTTGCTTCAGCTGCCAGAAGTCAGATCCTTTTTGGGTCTAGTTCAGCGTTGCAGAGTTTGAGCAGGTCTTTGGTAAGAGTGACCCAGACTGAGGTTTGACTTAGCTGTGGGTGTCTTTATGGTTCCCTGAGAAGGGCAGGAAGGAGATACAGACTGAGTGAGAGGAGCTGGTGTGGGATATCACAGCCTCCCAGCCGTGATGGCCTCAGGCCTGGAGCTGGAGAGAGCCTGCCATGATGGGCATGGGCTGGGTGCAGGGGCCTGCCATGAGGAAGATGGGCTGATTGAGGGCACACTGCCCACTTATGCCCCTGGCACTGGGAGGCCCGAGGGAAGTGGGATGAGGCCTGGTGGCATTTCTGTGTCCCTGGTGTCTGACACCTGGGTGCCACATTCCTTTCTAGATCCGACCCTCAGTCCACAGACCCCAGGCCACTAATGCCCAGCTCCACTGTTTACCGAGAGCAGCTGCGGTCCCGTACTAGAGTGCTGCTCCTTCATTGACACGCCTCTTCCCTTCTCCAAGGACCCCCTTGAGTGGGTGGTTGGTGGTGGGCAAGAAAGATGGAGGTAGCATCAGGCTGATGGCCCCTTTGGAATGTTGCCTGGAGGTTGGTTTGCTGGACTAGATCTGACCCACAGACCTCCTAGCCCTCATCTTGCCCATGGTATAAGTCCTGTCCTTACTTGCAGTGCTGTCAGCAGTGAGAAGACAACCCCCCAGACCACTACCCAGCCCTGGGCACCCACTAACCTGCTTCCTAGAGCACTGTGTGTCCCTCTCCAGCTGCCTAGCCACTTGCCCAGCCAGGACGACAGCAACAGCGCAGCACTTGGGCCAGACCTGGTCCCACCCGCTCTCCTGTCCAGCCCAGCTCACCCTGTGGGTAGCTCCCATTTCCCCAGGAGCCCAGGCCCGCCCACACCCGCTTTCTTCTGCTTCTGTTTCCTTAGATTCCATTTCTGTTTTATTTAGGTTTGAACATCCAGCTGTTTGCTTGGCTCAGGCTCTGTTCAGGTCTGTACTTTGGTTTAGCACCTGGGCATTCGAGCAGAGCCTTGCCTTCTGAGGTAAAAGTATTAACAACAACAAAATATTTTCACCACAAGATCTTAAAACTAAGATGTGATTTTTTTTTCACTCTTTTTCTTTATAGAAAACTTATGAAATAGGAAATAGCACAGAGAGGAAGATTTTGTCAAGTTTCCTTCCAGTCTTTATCTTGTTTCTAAGGAATAATTTTTTGGCTCTATATTTTCTTACAAAGTTGCAAGTTACATCATAACTTACCTGTAAAAGTAACTTCACTATAACGTTATCTCATGGACAGTCCACATTATTAATGTATACTCTTTATGTGATTTTTATTGGCTATCTAATATTTCTTTATCTACTCAAGCATATATATATATATACACTTTTTCTTTTAATTTGACTATGCCGCGTGGCATGTGGGATCTTAGTTCCCCAACCAGGGATTGAACCTATGCCTCCGGCAGTGGAAGCGTGGAGTCCTACCTACTGTTTCACCAGGGAAGTCCATCCATAAACATATTTTATTTTACTCTTTTTATATTGTTGGGCATTTAGGTTTTTTTTCCTATCAGTAGTTTTTGCTGTTGTAGATAAACACTGGAATAGATATCTTTGTGTGTAAATGTTTACCTGAAATTCTAATCATTTCCCTAGAATAGATTCTGAAAAGTGAATGACTTGGCCAAAGTATTTGGACAGCTGTTCTTGAGGCCCTCAGTAGGCCTTAGTAGGTTTCCAGTAGTACTTTTCTAGCTTTTGTGGAGAGATGAGTGATGTTTAAGGTTTTCAGAACAGCCATGTACAAATCAATGTAAAACAATTAACTGAGTGCCTTCTGCCAGCCCAGTGACTTGCAAAATATGGCCTCATTTTGCAGATGGGTAACCTGAGTCTCAATATGTCAGCAAATTTGGAAAGTTCAGCAGTGGCCACAGGACTGGAAAAGGTCAGTTTTCATTCCAATCACAAGGAAAGGCAATGCCAAAGAATGCTCAAACTACCGCACAATTGCACTCATCTCACACGCTAGTAAAGTAATGCTTAAAATTCTCCAAGCAAGGCTTCAGCAATATGTGAACCGTGAACTTCCAGATGTTCAAGCTGGTTTTAGAAAAGGCAGAGGAACCAGAGATCAAATTGCCAACATCCGCTGGATCATGGAAAAAGCAAGAGAGTTCCAAAAAAACATCTATTTCTGCTTTATTGACTATGCCAAAGCCTTTGACTATGTGGATCACAATAAACTGTGGAAAAGTCAGAAAGAGATGGGAATACCANCATTTGTGGGGTTGATTATCTAATGCCTGTTAGTGAAATAGTTCATGAGTGAGTGGGATAAGACTGCCTCATTGGTGGAGAGTGCTTGCAGTCCAGTCTGATGCTGCTAGTGGAAGGAGCGGCCCTAAAGCTCATGGGCTGAGCAAAACTTGACACAGTTAGGAATGGGAGTAGAGGAATGGATGCTGGCCATGCATCAGATAAGCTCTGCTGTGTAGAAGAGATTGGTATATTACAGTATCTGCTTATGCCACTGGTGTCCTCCTAAAATAGAATGTAAGCCCCCTGAGATCAAGCATCACACTCTTTGATTATTAGTAACTTCAGCTCAAACCTCGTACAAGACTTGAATCAGATTAAGTTGAAGGTGGTTAAGAATCCTATGCTCATGGGAATTACTATATTTTTGTTGGTTTTCATAAGGATTTAATAATAAAAGCCATGTGATCCCATTATCAATCACATAAATGATTCCTTTTTTACAGAAAAAATTATTTGGAAAATATTTTCATTTGTTTCATCGTTGATTGAAACTACTTCTGGTTTTTGAGGGATTAAATTGAGTTTTGTTTTTTCAACTTAAGGTTCACAAAAAGGATTCTGGCTTTTGGCGAGATTTTGGATTTGGAATGACTTGTCAGTACCAATCAGATTTCCTGACCATTGGTAAGTATACCTTACATTTAAGAATAGGAGTTTAGGTGTTTACTATAATATCTTAAGACATTTTTCTAAAAGGTCTCAGATTTGAATGTTTCCCTAATAAATTTTGAATATCTCAGATTAGCTGAAGAGTCTGGAAATAAGAAAGACAAAATAACTTTATTATTAGAGTCTTTGACTAGAAAAATGAGGTCATAAAGATAAAATACCCATGTTTGTGGTTGTTTCTAGTACTGTAACAAAAGATCTGTACCTAACTTTGGTGTTGTAATCACAGATTATTACAGCTAGAAGTAATGTTGGATTATATAGCTCAGGGGCTTTCATATTTTTTCATTTAGAGAGGAAACCACCTTTATTTGTGTTTTGAACATAATGCAGAATTTCAGTATCTAAAACAAATGGGGGGGGGGGAAATCTCCTGTCTCTAGCTGTGGCTGTAGTTGGAGTAAAGGATTTAGAATCACTGGCTTAGTCATTCACTCCCCTAAACCAAGTTGACCATGAAGAATCTGATCTAAGCTACCTGCCCCATCCCACCAGCAGTCTTACCCAGAAAAAATAAAGCATCAGAGCATAGTTTAAGGAAGCAAGCTGAAACCTGATTTATTCATTCCATGTTTCCTGATTTACTCAGGGTCTCCCTTTCTACTGCATATTGTTGTTCAGTTGCCAAGTCCTGTCCAACTCTGCATCGCTGTGGACCACAGCATGCCAGGCTTCCCTCTCCCTCACCATCTCCCAGAATTTGCCCAAGTTCATGTCCATTGCATTGGTGATGTCATCCAGCCAGCTCATCCTCTGGCACCCTCTTCTCCTGCCTTCAGTCTTTCCCAGCATCAGGGTCTTTTCCAATGAGTTGGCTGTTCACATCAGGTGGCCAAAGTATTGGAGCTTCAGCTTTAGCATCAGTCCTTCCAGTGAGTGAGTATTCAGGGTTGATTTCCTTTAAGATTAACTAGTTTGATCTTGCTGTCCAAGGAACTCTCAAGAGTCTTTTCCAGCACCACAGTTCAAGAGCATCAGTTCTTTGGTGCTCTGCCCTCTTTATGGTTCAGCTCTCACAACCATATGTGACTATTGGAAAGACTATATGGACCTTTGTCAGCAAAGTGATGTCTTTTCTTTTTAACATGTGTCTAGGTTTGTCATAGCTTTCCTGCCAAGAAGCAATGATTGTCTTCTAATTTCATGGCTGCAGTAACCATCCACATTGATTTTAGAGCCCAAGAAGAAGAAATCTGTCACTGCTTCCACGTTTTCCCCTTCTATTTGCCATGAAGTGATGGGGCCGGATGCTGTGATCTTAGTTTTTTTAATATTTAGTTTTAAACTGCCTTTTTCACTGTCCTCCTTAACCCTCATCAAGAGGTACTTTAGTTCTGCTTCGGTTTCTGCCATTAGAGTGGTATATCATCTGTATATCTGAGGTTGTTGATACTTCTTCCAGCAATCTTGGTTCCAGCTTGTAACTCATCCAGCCCAGCATTTCTCATGATATGTTCTGTGTATAAGTNAGAGATATTACTTTGCCAACAAAGGTCTGTCTGGTCAAGGCTATGGTTTTTCCTGTGGTCATGTATGGATGTGAGAGTTGGATTGTGAAGAAGGCTGAGCGCTGAAGAATTGATGCTTTTGAACTGTGGTGTTGGAGAGGACTCTTGAGAGTCCCTTGGACTGCAAGGAGATCCAACCAGTCCATTCTGAAGGAGATCGGCCCTGGGTATTCTTTGGAAGGAATCATGCTAAAGCTGAAACTCCAGTACTTTGGCCACCTCATGCGAAGAGTTGACTCATTGGAAAAGACCCTGATGCTGGGAGGGATTGGGGGAAGGAGCAGAAGGGGACGACCGAGGATGAGATGGCTGGATGGCATCACCGACTTGATGGATGTGAATGAGTCTGAGTGAACTCCAGAGTTGGTGATGGACAGGGAAGCCTGACATGCTGTGATTCAGGGGGTCGCAAAGAGTCAGGCATGACTGAGCGACTGAACTTACTGACTGACTGACTGAACCTGAGTCTCAGAGACACTGGATCATCTCCATGCTTACCTGGGAGGTGGGAGGCAGAGTCCTGAGCAGAGACAGATTTACTGATGCCCAAACCAGGACCCTATCCTGAAGCTGTCTTCTGAGCGCTTGCCCTGGTCTGCCTGGTGCAAAGGCTACAGCACTTATTCTCAGCCAGGGCTGTTTGTTCCCCAGGGGACATTTTTTGGTGTCTGGAGAAATTTTTGGTTGTCATAAAGGCGGGGTGGGCAGTTACAAACCTAGACAGTGTGTTAAAAAGTAAAGACATCACTTTGCCGACAAAGGTCCATATTGTCAAGGCTATGATCTGTCCAGTAGTCACGTACAGATGTGAGAGTTGGACCATAAAGAAGGCAGAGCACCGAAGAATTGATGTTTTCGAGCTGTGTTGCCAGAGAAGATGCTTGAGAGTCCCTTGGAAAGTCAGGAAGTCAAACTAGTCAATCCTAAAGGAAATCAAACCTGAATACTCACTGGAAGGACTGATGCTGAGGCTGAAACTCCAATACTCTGGCCACCTGATATGAAGAGCCAACTCACTGGAAAAGAACCCAATCTTGGGAAAGATTGAAGGCAGGAGAAGAGGGTGACAGGGGATGAGATGGTTGGATGGTATCACTGACTCAGTGAACATTAACTTGGGCGAACTCTAGGAGATAGTGAAGTACAGGGAAGCCTGGCGTGCTGCAGCCCATGGGGTTGCAAATAGTTGGACGTGACTTGGTGACTGAACAACAACAATGGTGGTGTTGCTCCTGACATCTAGGGGGTAGAGGCCAGGGATGCTGCTTAGTGACCAGCAGTGCACAGAGCAGCCCCCATGACAAAGGATGAGCCAGCCCAAATGTGCCAGTGCTGCAAATGAGCGATCCTTGGTGGGGGTCATAAACAAGGCTTGTGACCCTTGGTGGGTGTCACCAGCAAGGCCTGTGTCCCTGGGTGGAGGTCACCAAGTGAGGCCTGCTGTGGGGTTTCCTTCCCTGGCTGACACAGCACGATGCTGGGGCCAGGGTTTTGGAGCAGGCAGGGGTGCTTATTCACAACTCACACTCCCACCAGGCTGGAAATCATCAACCTTCTTTTCTGTGACCTGAATTTGAAGCAGGGTGGCAGTTGCCATCAAGAGGAATTCCTTGTGCAATCCATCAGTCAATCAGCTAGCACTTACTGGAACATCTGTTATGGGCCTGGCATGGATCAAGCTCGCTGCCGCAGGCTCACATCTTGCTAACTTGGTTAGGAGCTGGCGGCCAGCAAAATCCCAGCAGATTTCTCCCTTGCGCATCTTCCTCCTGTGTTCTCCATGCCTCGCCGGGAGATTGCTTTAGAAAAGCCAGGGATTAGCTGGTGTGACCTCAAAAGGCTGGTACCTAGGAATGTTGGTCAGGAGACAGTGCACCAGATAGTCATCAGAGAGAAGCTGTCTGCTTTTCTGGCCCCAGGCTAAATTTCCTACTTAGTGAATTTTTTACCAGGTTCTTTCTGGCCAGTCAGGGATTGTAGAGTCCTGGATCCGAATAACAAAAAGCCAGGGGTGGGGATCTTTGGTGGTAGCTTATTTATTCAACCCAGCAGTTGTGCCCGAGTAAGTCTGAGAAGGTTTCCTCCAAGAGAGGCCCAGAGCTGGGTCTCCAGGATAACGGCATTACCCATTAAGGGGCAGAAGAAAGAAGAGCCATCCAAGCCATTCAGGAAGAGGAATTCAAGCAAATGGTGGGCAGAGAGAGGCATTTCTGGGACCTCTAAGGCATCAGTGTTACTTGGAGGATGAAGTGTAAGGAGCAGGTTCAGCAGGATGCAGAGGGGCCCTTTATGAGAGTCTGGGATGCTTTGTGCTCCCAAGGATGACTCTACCAACTTAATGTCACCCATGGCTTATCTGTATTAAGACATGAAATATAAACATGTGGGGACTCAGGTTCTTTCTGGAATTGGAACACTTGGGATCTGATGTGGAGTAAATGGATCATTACCTTTGCCTTATCATTTTCCTCCTTTTGGATTTGGGTCAACTTCATTTCTCAAGTTTTTTTCTGCTGGTATCCCCTGGAAGAGGAAATAACCCACCCCAGTATTCTTGCCTGGAGAATCCCATGGACAGGGGAGTCTGGCGGACCAACAGTCCCTGGGGTCTCACACAGTTGGATACAGCTGAGCAATTGTGCACTCACACATGCACACAGGCCAGACCCAACTATGAAAAAGAGGAGATTCCCAGCAAATACGCGCATACCTCTTCTTACCCTGTCAACCCTTGCCCATCTGTAGGCAAGGGATATGGTGTTCACCTATTCCTGACCTGCTGCAGGAAGATAACTCTACCTCAGGGTCTGTGTAGGGGATGATGAGTTGAAAGGAATGAGAAGATGAACCTGGTTCTCAGAACACTCTCAACTATGATACTTCGGAACACTTTTAGTGATTTAAGAGTAGTAGTTGTCATGCATCCCATCATCCATCCACCCATCCATCCACCCTTCCATTATTCATTTTCCACTTATCCATCCATCCACCATCTTCCATCCATCCATTCATTATCCATCATCATTCATCTACCCCATCCATTATCAATCATCCATCCACTCATCCATTATCCATCCTTCCATTAATGATACATCTATTCATCCATTTATCTATTGATCCACCCATCTTCTATCTGTCCATCATTCATTCATCTTATATCCATTCATCCACCCTCTATTCATCCATCCATCCACTGACTATAGGAATTTTAAAGTCCTTTGCTGTTGGTTCTTGGGATATCCTTCATCTCCTATCCATGAAGCCAGTAACTCAGGGGTCACCGCCTTGAAATCATTCCTAGACCTAGGCTTCCATTTGTCCCTGGGGTTTCACTTGCTTATAACACTCATCAATACTGTCTTGCTATTGTCTTTTAATTTGTGCTTAATAGTTGATCGGGCTTCCCTTGTTCAGCTGGTAAAGAATCTGCCTGCAATGCAGGAAACCTGGGTTGGGTCCCTGGGTTGCGAAGATCCCCTGAGGAAGGGAAAGGCTACCTACTCCAGTATTTTTGCCTAGAGAATTCCATAGATTGTATAGTCCATGGGGTTGCAAAGAGCTGGAGCATAAGCTGGAATCAAGATTGCCAGGAGAAATATCAATAACCTCAGATATGCAGATGACTCCACCCTTATGGCAGGAAGTGAAGAAGAACTAAAGAACCTCTTGATGAAAGTGAAAGAGGAGGCTGAAAAAGCTGGCTTAAAACTCAATATTCCGAAAACTAAGATCATGGCATCTGGTCCCATCACTTCATGAAAAATAAATGGGGAAACAGTGGAAACAGTGACAGACTTTATTTTCTTGGACTCCAAAAATCACTGCAGATGGTGACTATAGCCATGAAATTAAAAGATGCTTGCTCCTTGGGAAGAAAGCTATGATCTACCTAGACAGCATATTAAAAAGCAGGACAACAAAGGTCCATCTAGTCAAAGCTATGGTTTTTCCAGTAGTCATGTATGGTTGTGAGAGTTGGACTATAAAGAAAGCTGAGCATGGAAGAACTGATGTTTTTGAACTGTGGTGTTGGAGAAGACTCTTGAGAGTCCTTTGGACTGCAAGGAGATCCAACCAGTCCATCCTAAAGGAAATCAGTCCTGAATATTCATTGGAAGGACTGATGCTGAAGCTGAAACTCCAGTACTTTGGCCCCCTGATGCGAATAACTGATTCATTGGAAAAGACCCTAATCCTGGGAAAGATTGAAGGCGATAGGAGAAGAGGATGACAGAGGTTGAGATGGTTGGATAGCATCACCAACTCAATGGACATGAGTTTGAGTAATCTCCAGGAGCTGGTGATGGGAAGTGAAGCCTGGCATGCTGCAGTCCATACTGAACTGAACTGAATAGTTGATTATTGAATTAGAGGAATTTTCTCTATGGGAAAAATTTTTCCATGGACGTTTTGTTCAGTTTACTTTGACAATTCTGTACAGAAATGTGAGCCAACCAAGCAGTCTTCAGATTGGCTCCCTATAGGATTGGCTTCCTTCGCGAGCAAGAGCACATGTTTATAAAGTGATTAGTTTGTAACATAGCAGAGTTGTATTTTAAATAATCCAAGCATGTGTTATAGTTCACTTGTGCCCCACATAATCTCTGTATTCAGTGTTTTTATAACCACTTAGAAGAGTTTTTAGGTGGGAGGCAGGGTGTTTCAGTGGATAAAGCATTGGAAATACAGTGCGGTAACCAGGGTTCTAGTCTGGCTTTGCCTGGAATTTACTATGAGACTTCAGGCAAGCCATTGTCCCTCTCTGAGATTCTCCTAGTTTATTCTTTGTCCATCAAATGAGGTGGTTAGACTAGATCATTTCAGGCCACCTTTAAGTCATGACATTCAGGGCCTGGGATTGCAGTTTCTTTATTTTAGCAATGAGAGAGTGTTATTTGGGGTTCTTAGACTCATGGATGATCACAGCACTGATTCGCTTGAATAAGAAGCAGCTTTTGGCCTTGGCATTCCCATAGGAGGTGCTCTGTCTCTAATTGCTGTGATGGTCTCAGGTGGCAGGGCTTTAGAATCTGTGCACTGTTTTACCACCATCCCCATGGGTCATGCTAAGATAACAAACCCATGCAGTAGGAATTATATGCATTTTACAGATGCTGTGGAGGTTTTCTGGTTTTATTGGACTTGTCCTGAGGTCCCGAATCTACATCAGTCGGGGTCAGTTTCCCGTTCATGTGGGGCTCTGCTGTATTCTCTAAGGGGGCAGGGCCCAACCTTTGTCTCTGCAGAGACACTTCTACCTGGAAGACCTGTCCCTGAGTGCCCTGATGGTGAGAACGTATGTATGGTCCTGTCATCAGTCCTGACCTGCCTCCAGTGTCTCCTTCGTCAAGAGGTGATCCCTTCTGCAGAGATAGCTCCCTAAGGGAGGACAGTGGGCATCTTCCCTGGGCTGGTTTCCCCCCAAACACCCCCATTTGAGGGACAAGTCTAGGTCCTCTGATTCCATGAAACCCAGCTTGGCATCTGTTCTGTGCCCTGGCATTCACTCCAGAGGGGGACTGCCCAGGTGGGAGCTTGCTGCTCCAGCTATGGTGCTGGCATTTGGGAGGGAACAGGTGCGTGAGCCCTTAGTCTGGAAGGTTCTGTGGATCAGGCACTGGAGACAGACTGATCATTCCAGCTCTGTGCCTCTGTTTTCTCATCTGTAAAGTGGGGATACCTGTGGACCTGTCTTGTGGGGCTTCAGTGGGGATGAAAGACTGCATGTGTCAAGTCCCTGGTACATAGCACACAATCTTTTTTTTAAAATTGAAATGTAGTTGGATTCCCTGGTGGCTCAGTCGATAAAGAAGCCGCCTGCAATGCACGAGACCTGAGTTCAGTCCATGTGTCAGGAAGATCCCCTGGAGAAGGAAATGGCTACCCATTCCAGTATTCTTGCCTGGAGAATTCCATGGACAGAGGAGCCTGGAAGGCTTTAGTCTGTGGGTTGCAAAGAGTCGGACATGACTGAGCAACTAACACTAACCTATAGTTGGTTTGCAGTCTTCTGTTAGTTTCAAGTGTACAGCAAAGTGATTCTGTTTTATACACACACACACAAATATACACACACAGACATACTCACATGCACACACACACACACATATTCGTTTTCAGAATCTTTTCCATTGTTAGGTTATTACAAGATATGAGTATAGTTCCCTGTACTGTACATTAGGTCCTTGTTCATATTATGTATAGTAGTGTGTATCTGTTAATCCAAAACTCTTAATTTATCCCTCCCCCCTTTCCCCTTTGGTAACCATAAGGTTGTTTTCTGTGTCTGTGAGTCTGTTTCTGTTTTGTAAGTTAGTCCATTTGTATGATTTTAAGATTCCACATATAAGATTTCACATATATCTGACTTAATTCATGTAATATGATAGTCTCAAGGTCCACCCATGTTGTGACAAATAGCATTATTTCATTCTTTTTCATGGCTGAGTACTATTCCACTGTACACAGATAACCACAGCTTCTTTATACGTTTAGTTGATGGATATTTAGTTTGCTTCCATGTCATGGCTGTGAAATCTTGATTATTATGAAGAAGGCAGCCCAGGTGGGCACTGTATATTTGCCAGCTACATCCTGCTAGCGACTCATTTAAACCCCAGTCAACTCAAATCCTAACTCTCACTTGCACTGCTACTGGCTTAAACCAGAGTCCCCAGCACAGTTTCTGCTAAAAGACATCTTGACAGAGCCTGTTCTTACCGGCACCTGGACACTTTTGTGCCTTTGTCTCTAGCCTGGAAAGGGATCAGTTCATTAGCAGAGGGAGTGCCTGATTGTGTCCTGTCTCAGACCGATAGGCACCTTCTGGACCTTCGCTGGGACTGGCCACCTGAGGGTGATGATGTGGGGCCACGTCTGTCCTGCTGCACTCCAGAGAGCTCTTTCTGTAATGGGGCTCTTGACCAGATCCTTTCACAAGGCAGGACAGTGGTCATGCTCTTCAGCTAATGGACCTGTTCAAGGCTGCAGGTTGCTGGTCAGAGAACAGACATGTGGCTTTATGAAGCCACTGACCACATGGTTCCCATAGGGCAACCCTCTATGAACCTTCAGGGGTACTCTGCCAGCCAGGACAGCTGCAGTGAGGCTCCCTAGCCTAAAATTGTCTTCTCCTCATTTCAGCCCAACCCAGGGGTCTTGGTGGCCACCATATTAAATAAAACAAGAGATTTGTTCTAGGCTTATTAAGGTTTTTATTTTGTTTTTTGGTGTGCTTAATCCTCATCTTCATTTTTCTGTTCCTATCTTTGCTCTCCTCAATATGTAGAGTTTGCTATTGTATGGTTTATAGTTTTGCATCCTGTAATTTTTACTTGATATTTTTTGTAAGCATTTGTTGTAGGCTCTGGCAAACTGTTCGTGGCTGATCCTCCCCTCTTTTTTTTTTCTTAATATTTACTTGACTGCATTGGATCTTAGTTGCCAAATGTGGGATCTTCCGTTGTGGTGGGCCGGCTCTCTAGTTGTGCCAGTGGCTTGTTGCTTCTCGGCACGTGGAATCTTAGTTCCCAGACCAGGACTCGAACCTGAATTTGCAAGGCAAATTCTTAACCACTGGACCACCAGGGAAGTCCTGATTCCCCTCATTTGGGCATAGTTACTTTTTTTCACTCTCATAAGCAAGTCTTCTAAAAACAGCTTTATATATATTAAGGCTCTAAGTTTCTTAGTCTACTTAACTTTCTTTTTGANTTGCACGTGTTAATGTGAATGTTTAAAATTTTTTTAAAGAACTGACACTCTGAGGGGAGCTTTTTCACGATTTCACCCTCACCTGTTTGCACCCCATCCCTGCACCCCATCCCGAGCAGGAGTGAGGGGTGGATCCCAGCCAGACACAAGGATTCAAGCCCTCCTGGGGAGACCTCAACCAGCTTGCTGTGCCCTGGGAGGGGGAGGGAGAGGCCAGGAAGGCTCCTGGAGTTTCCAGCTCCCCTCCTGCACAGACTCTGTAGGAGGAAAGGGCCAACTTTGGGAGAAGCCTCTTGTGAAAATGAAAGTTGCTCAGTCTAACTCTTTGCGCCCCTATGGACTGTAGCCCACCAGGCTCCCCGGTCCCTGGAATTCTCCAGGCAAGAGTACTGGAGTGGGTAGCTGTTCCCTTCTCCAAGGGATCTTCCCAATCCAGGGATCGAACCCAGGTTTTCCGCATTGCAGGCAGATTCTTTACCAGCTGAGCTACCAGGGAAGCCTTAGTCAGGGGCTTTCCTGGGCTTTCCAGAGGTGCTATTTTGAAAGCTCTGTGAAGTCCTCCACTAAAGAAACTTGCTTCACGCTGACCTAGCGTTTCTAAACCTCATTGCCCGTGGAGCTGTCATTTCCCTGGGTTTTTAGGTGTTTCTCTGATAAAAAGCTCCTGAGTTAGCCCTGGTCTGTCTGCCTTTGTGTCTCTTGAGGCAGTGATGAGCTGTCACCTTGATTCACTGGTTCTTGCTGCAAATGCCCAGTGGAAGGAGCTGAGGGTCCTCTGTCTAGGGTGTGGTGAGCACAGCCTTGCTTCTAGCCCCGAGGCCCCTGCTGTCCACGAGCCCCAGGCTGGTGCCCACTCTGCCCGGGGTCTTTCCTTGACCCTCCTCTGCCCGTGGGATGGAGGACTCATCTCTGACAATCCCATGCTGTCTCCAGATATCCCGGTGTGGGACCACCAGGCCTCTCCCAGGTGCAGTCCTGGATGCTGCAGAAAAGTTGACTGTTTTCATACATTGTGGGGACAGAGTCTCCACCGCATGGCCCACTGCTGCCTTTTTGCCTTTAAGTGAGGCTTAAAGTCCCAATGGCCCAGTTGAGGTTTTGGGAGTATGTATATACTGTGCTTTAGAAAGCTTCAGAATTTGCAGATTTTGAGTCTTGTGATAGGGCCTGGACTCCTTTTGCTGATAAAAGTGGAATTTCCTTCAGGGTGATAAGAATGCAGTGATTACCCTGTGCTTACAACACCCCTGCTTCCTACTGCCAAGACTCCTTGGGCTCTGGTACCCAGGATCAATGCTGCCTCCTCCAGGAAGCCTTCCCTGACAGCCCAGGCTGATTCCCGCAGCACCTGCTCACGTCTGTGTCTTCCTTTTGCAGGGAATCTGTGAGGCTAGAACACTGAGGACCCTGGGGTTGGTGGGGGTCCATCCTGAATAGCTGCAGCAGGGTTGGGAGGGGGTGTGCCTGCCTGTGTTGTCAGTGGACACTTGGAGCCATCAGCCCTCCATTAGGGCCATCAGGGCTTGTCCAGGGAACAGACAGGAGATTCTGCAGGACAAGAGGCGTCCGGTTGCGCAGCAAAGTTCTGGCCGTGTGAGAGTCAGTGCGGTGGTGAGACAGAGTTCACCATGTGTCTCCTAGGCCGTGGTCTCCTTTGTTTCCAAAGTTCGCTGCCTGATCTCCTTCTGGCGTGTTCCAGCGCGGGCCGGAAGAGACGCAAGGCATGAGATAGGAGGTGGTGGTGTAGAGGAAGAGTTGAGGACTGAGAAAGCAGCAGGAAAAGACTCCTGGAATCCAGACAGCATTTGTCACAGTGATAGCGCCTGTTTTCCGAACAAGAGTCCCTCTGTGCATGAGGTCGCAGGGACGTCTGGGTCCCCGCCCAGTGCCTCTCGCGTGGTGGATGGGGTTTTCTTACACCTCCCATGCGGAGGGTTCAGAGGCTCACGCTGGCGAGGCCCGGCTGGGATGAGTTATTCCTGTTGCTCTTCTGCGCGTCTGCAGCCAGCTGACCCTTCCCCATCCCGTAGCCTTCAGTCCAGCTGTGGTGCCTCAGCCTGAGCCTATCGAGGAAGCACTGTGGCTGGGGCGGCACGTCCCTTCCAGCCCCTGGCCGGTGTGAGGTTGGCCAGCAGGCCCCTCTGAGCATGTGCCCACCCGGTGGGGACCCCAAGGACCTCCTCACCTGGGGAGGACTGTCCCCCAGCCCCTCTAGAGGAGATTCAGGGAGGAGCCCTGCGGTAGGGGGCCACAGAAGCTGCCCTCAGCAGAGAAGAAAAGACTGTGGTTAAGAGGGACCCCATCTCAGGAATGAGAAAGTCCTCATCCCAAAGCACATGTTCTGTGTTCTTCATCGGTCTGAGAAAACCTGGGAGGTGGCCAGGGCATGGAGAAGCGTCCCTGTGTTCAGACTGGCCTGGTGGGTTACTGACTCAGCTCCTCAAGACCTTTGTGCCTTAGTTTCTGCATCTGTAAAATGGGGATGTTATCGTGCTCCCCTCCACCCCCACAGGGTGATTTTCACAAATCACTTAGTGTGACATAACAGAGTCAGCATCTGAAAAAAACAGTGGCTGTCATGATTGTATTATAGGAAAAGATTCTGAAAAACTTCAGTGAAATTCCTGGGGCTGATACTAGAAGCTCCAATCAAGGGAACTTGCCCTGTGGGGCTTGTTCCCAGATCTGCCTTATCTCTAGGTATGATTCCTGAGTGAGAGGCAGGTTCACAAGAAGGGAGTGGGGATGGAGGGAAGCCAGCCTTCAGAGTCAGACCAAGGCCACACCCATAGGAATTCGGGCAGCTGCCTCTTTCCCCTATCCAGTGGGTATACTCATGGGGTTTTGGCAAGGCTGAGATGTGGAGATGACCGAAAGACCTGATAAACACACAGCCGCTCTAACTAAGGGCTGTTCATCTTTTCCTCCCATCTGCAGTTGCCCTGGGCTTTCCCCACTCCAGGCAGTGGGCCTGGGACTCTATGCGAGCTGCTTCCTTGGTTGGCAGCTGCCTTCCTTGGAGAGGCGGAGACCTAGGTCCCTGAGCAGGTGGTCATGGCCCAATGGGCTGAGAGTTTTTCCAAATGAGAGCAGAGTGTGAGACCAGGACCTTGAGTGCACGGAACAGGGTGCTGGGGTGCAGGGAGGCAGCTTACACCCCAGCCTTGTCTGACACTGGGGGTCCATCACATTCAGTGGGGATGTTTTTATCCACGATCAGTCCCCAAGGGGCAACCCCCATCTCATCTTTGTCTGCCACTGTCAAGAGGGTCATACAATTATGGGTCTCCTCATTTCCAAACCAACTGGGAAATTAAGCCGCATCTTCATCAGAGTGCTATTAGTAATTTCCAAGAAAGAAGTAATTGAAAAGAAACTTTTAATACCCTCAGCAAATTGGCATGGGGGCACGGGCACCAGGGGCTTCTCCCCACCTCCCCCTTGGGCCCCTGCCCCACCCCCCTGACCTTCTCTCCAGCAGCCCCAGCCTCAGTCCTGGCTCCATCCAGCAAGCCGCCTGATCCTCAAGTTCGTTTCTGTTCCCTAGCTCTTATTCTTATTCTCCATCTGGAAAAGGAGGCTGTCCAGGACTATACCCTGTGGGCGCTGCGAGGTGAGGGAGCTGACGTCCTTGGAAGCGCCGGGCTCTGTTGGGCACATCCAGGGCCTCCATGCCCAGCATCTGCGATGCTCCCTTCGGTGCTGGCACCCCGGCTCCCTCCATCGCCTCTGGGCTCAGTCCATGCCCATCTCCTCCTGACCTTTCTGGAACCCAGACCCACCCGTGCTCTTCTCTAAATGCTTTTACTTCGTACTCCATCATGTATTGCTGTGTTTCTTTTATGAAAAGCTGCAGCATCTCTGGTGATGGAGTAGCAGTGTCTCTCCCAACACTCGTGCGTTTCTTGCACATTCACTCTGCACCAGGCTCTGGGCTTGGTGCTCCTGTGCAGTGGGTTAATGTATCCCCATTTTACACAAGAAGACACTGAGGTTCTGAGAAGTGAAGTGGCCGGTGCAGCTGGGGTTCCTTTCGAGGCCCACTGAGCCTAGCTGTGGAGCCTTCTCCCTGTGGGAGGGTGGGGTGCTTTTCGGTGGTCCTGTCTGCACCTGAGGAGTGTGTTCAGGCTGCTGGAGAGCAGAGGCCATGAAGCCCGCCGCTTTGCTGCTGCTGTGAGCAGATGGTGACTCGAGCCGTGAAGGCGCCTTCTCTGTGCTGTCTTTGGCATCGGGCCAACCTGGCCACTTAATTGTGTGACCTGAGTGCTCTGTGTCCCACTGTGCCTCCCTGTCCTCACACGTGGGACAGAGGTCCTTGTTCTTGCCTTGCAGGGGTGTCCTGGAGTTGACACGGTGGTAGGCACTCGGGTGACATCTGGACCTAGAGAACATTCTGTGAGTGGCAGTTCTGATCAGGAAGGGCTCCTGCCTCATCCCTGCCAGGGTAGGTCCTGGCGTGCCTGGACCCGGAGGCGCTGTCTGCCCCTCCTCTGCCTGCTGCCTGCAGCTGGACGGGACCCCACAGCTCCCCCTCAGCCCCAGGACTTCAGGTCTTGCTCTGCCTGCCCTCAGAGGTCCCCCACACGCCTATGCCCAGCAGGCTGCAGTCTCCCTTACTGCCACAGCTGGGTGCAGGATGGCTCCCTGGCAAGGTGGGCCAGGAACCTTTGACAGACAGATAGTACCTGTGGGCTGAGGGGCTGTCCCATATTTTTCTCTGTTCATTCATTCAGTTGGGGAATTTGAGGGCTTCTTCAGGGCTGGTGGGCCTAATACTCCTATGGCCTCCTGAGGATGAGGAGAGGTAACAAAATTCCTCACTGGGAAGTGGTCCAACAGCAGACACTGGGACCAGAAGTGACGCTTCCCTGCTCCGGGATCCACTGTGACGCTGGAACCCACTTTGCACTCAGCTTGGTGTGCGGCACTGGTAAGTGCACATGCTTTAGACGTCTGCATGGCAGGACAGGTCCTGCTTGACTGATGATGGGTGCCTGCCTGTGTCTCCTGCCCTTCTCCTTGGCCCCACAGAGGGAGGGAGTTGCCTGGAGCAGGATTGAATGAGGCCAGCTTGGCCAGGATGCTGGATGGTGGTGGGTGTTGGAAACCTGGCAGGATGAGGTGCTCAGGACTTGGCTGGATACCCTGAGAGCTTGGCCTTTGGTGTTTGATCCAAGGCCTGTGGTGGGGATGGGGCTCGTGTTGCTGGGGTCTGTGAGTCGCATGGGCTGGTAAGCCCTCGGCTCTGCAGGAGCCCTTCCTTCCATGGACTGGGAGGCTTTGCTGCACACTCCCAGCCTGGAGTTGTCTGCAGACAGAGGCCTTTCCGGCTCAAGCAGGCTCTGCTCCCAGGCTGAGGCCCCTAGTGGACCTCAGCAGCTCTCACTCTGTATCCTGTGTGCATAGTGCTTACTCGTGTCCGACTCTTTGCGACCCGACCCATTGGGCTTCTCTGTGCATGGGAGTCTCCAGGCAAGAATACTGGAGTGGGTTGCCCTGCTCTCCTCCAGGAGATCTCCCCAACCCAGGAATCAAACCCTCATCTCCTGTGTCTCTTGCATGGCAAGTGGATTCCTCACCCGCTGAACCGTCGGGGAAGCCCAGTCTGTATCCTGATTGTGCTCAAGTTCACGCAGACCATATTGCTTGGTGCTCCTTGGAGTTGTGCCACTTTGTGGCCCCTCACAAGAGGTGCAGACGCTCAGCTTCCATCTTCCCAGCCCGCTCCCTCCTCAGACACTCACATCTTCTGAGCTGCTGATCACCGGCTTCCCACTGGCCTCTCAGTGCCCACAGTTGCCTCCTCTCCTGGCCTTTACCTGGCAGTTCCTTCTCCTGGAATGCCTCCCCTCCTGGACATTGCTCCATCTGGTGCTGGTGCTAGGTTCCAGTCTGCCTCCACAGCTGGACCAGGGGTGTGCCGAGGGTAGGAGCTGCCCTCGTCTAGGTCCTGGCTCGGGTGCCTGGCACAGACCCGAAGGCACTTGGGGGTGTTGGTGAGTGACCAGGTGCACGGGGAGGGTGCCCTGCATTTGGGATGTAATTGCCCAGAAGACAGCCAGGTGTTACCTGATGGGCAGGTGATTTGAGGCAGGGACGATGTGGGGTGGGACCTGGGTGCAAAGTCCTAAATGTTTGCCCTTCTTCTGCTCTGTGGTCTTGGCAAGAGAGGGAACCTCTGGGATCCTCGGTTCATCTTGAAAGTGGGGCTGGGACTTCCCTGGTGGTCCAGAGGTTAAGACACCATGCCTCCAATGCACGGGGCTCAGGTTCGATCCCTGGTCAGGGAACTAAGGTCCCCCATATTATCTGGTGCAGCCAAAATATACAAAAAGGAAAGAATAAAACAAGATGGGGCTGGGAGCGTCTGAATGTCGTGTGGATCGGGAAGGGTTGCCAGTGGGAAGCCATGTGCTGGGTGCCTGCAGGTGTCTCTGATTATAGTAGTAATAGTAATTGGGGCTCAGCCATCAGTGCTGACCACACCTGCCTGACAGATGGACAGAGGCCTCCTCTGTGAGCCCACCACACCCCCACTGCTCCCACCTGCTGAGTCTGAGTTAATCTTTGGAGCCCAGGCACTGCTGATGACATACATCTCAGCCCTGCTCGCCAAGGCCCAGAGCCCACCAGGAATCCTCGTCTGGCCTGGCCACATGAGGCCCTGTGGCAGCAAATCAGAGTGCATCTTTGGAGAGCACGCCTGAGCAAGCCCAAAAGCAGCCATGCGATCCTGATGTGCTGCTGCTGATGGGCACTGCATGAGTCCCGACTCCTCCAAGGGGGCTGGGCCTCTCTGCGGGCTGTGTGCAAAGGGTGGGCTGGTGCACAGGGTGGCGGCCAGCAGCCCCAGGGCCAGGGCTCAAGGGGGGAGGACTGCCCTGCACTCAAGGTTTGGGTGCCTCCTGGGTCCAGCAACCCGCTGGACTCAGGAGAGAGGGTCGTGCGCTGGGACACACAGAACTCTGGCTTTGCCCCTCACCTGCTCTGAGTTCAGGAGGTGTCTCCATATGTTTGAGCCTGGCCTTCCCATTTGTACAGCGAGGCTGGCTGGTTTCCAAGGGCCCTTCCTTCCAGCTTAGAGTCCTGTGGGTAAATCAAGAGCTCTTTCCTTTTTTGAAGAGAAGGAGTCTCCTTGAGGAGACAGGACACAAGCCATTGGGGGCCACGTGCTCTGAAGGAACAGTTTGAGCAAGTGGCTCAGACACCAGCCTGTCTGGGAGGACATGAGTTTTGGGGCAGGTGCCCAGGGCTGTCTTGGGGGGCCTTCTGCCCATCCCAGTCGTGAGCTGGCCAGTGCGGCCCTTCTGTGCATTTGGCTACTTGGTCAGGCTGGAGTCTTTTTCCTTCCAGAGGGGTAAGCCTGCTGGGCCTCCTCAAGGTTAGGAGGAGAGAGGAAATTGGCCTCAGAGTGGGAGGCGCGGCCCTGTCCACTCCCTCCCCATGCCCTCGGCACACTCCAGGGCTTGGACTTCTACATCTGTGTCTGGCCTGGTCTCCCTGCAGCAGGCACCCTTGTGTCCGGAGTGATCTGTGTCAAGTGCGGTCGGGCCACTCCCGTCCTTACAGGGCGTGTTGCCCACAGGCACAGATGGAGGGAGTTGGTTGCCTGTGCCAGGGCATTTTGATTGGGAGAGGCTGTCTGATGTCTTGCCGCCACCCCCACCCCCTGCCAGGGCTGCTCAGAAAAAGCGCTGTGATTGATTAGCAATGTCTGCCTTGGACTAGGAGCAGGTTGGCACTGCCAGTCTTATACAAACCTTAGTCCAGGATAACGTTCAAATTCTTCGTAACACTCAAGCTTCCCTCCTCCACTTGTTTCCAAGCACCCAGAAGCTCAGGTCCTTTTCTGCAGTTAATTCCTGGTTTCCTTGTTTCTTGCTTCCACTTTAGCAAATCCTTCTGAGGGTACCAACCACATTCATTTGGTAACCACGGGGACTGGTGTGGCACCCAGCACCCAGTGAGTGGCAGGGATATGTTTTACTAGAAACATCTCATTTTGAGTCCCCAGGAACACCCAGGGTGACCAGTTCCAGGCTGGGCAGCAGAAAAGGGCTATGCTGATGCTCAGAGGCTCCGAGCTCTGGGGACCTGTTGCCTGGGTCGTGGTGGGGAGGAGAGATTTGTATCTTCTTATGTGGGCAAATGGCTTGGAGCATATTTTTTCATAGTTATAAGCAAACAATCCGTGCTCAAAGACACAGTGTGCTCAGCTCCAGAAAGTATAAACGAAGAAGGAAGAAAGCCCCAGTGATGCCTTTATTCAGCAGTGGCGCGTGGTGGCAGGTACATTTCCTTCCGGCATCCCCCCTGCAGTCTGAGCTCAGTGAGAGCATCCTGCTTTGTGTGCAGCTTTGCACCCTGGATTTNCTATTCAGCGTTCTACCCAGAGTTGGTTGGGGGCGTTTTCATGTGTCTTATGACGCATGTGGCTTCAGACGTGAGCAGACAGTCGTGCCCCATGGGTAGAGAGTTCCTGTTCCTCGGGGCCTGGGGGAACTTGCCCCCTGCCCCCTCAGCACACAGGCCAGGGCCTCTCACTGGCCTCCAGTCCTCTGAGGCAGGGGACCGAATGATGGAGAGGCTGGGGTCTGGAACATCCCATATGTAGACTTGGGCTTTAAGTGTGAACTTGGACACGTTGCCTTTAGCCATCTCACCTATGAATGGGAAAAACACTGCTTCTCTCTGGGGTGACTAGGAGGCTGCACAGACCCCCTGTGTGCCACTGGCAGGCAGCACGGGCCCTGTGGGCACAGGCACGGCTGGGGCTGAGACAGACCCTGCCGGCTGTGAAATAGCCACCCGGACCCTTCCCCTGAGCTCCTGTCACTCTGTCCCAGGCGCTTGGCTTCGGGGCCTTTTTAAATGTCAGGTACAAACTCCTGTTCTTGGCTCAGCCCTGCCTGGGGGCTAGGACTGTCCTGTGAGTGAGACAAGGCCCCCGCAAGCCCTCTGAGATGGGCCTGAACCAGATGCTGGTTTTTGTAGCCATGGCAGCTCCTGAAGCCAGCCCAGCGGCAGCAGGTGCCAGGCAGGTGGGGTTGGCATGGCGGGGGGAGAGGGCAGTGGCTTTGAGTACCTGCTGGGCGCCTGTCTTGACACATATGGACACATTTAATACTTTCAGTGTGGAGTGGTTTGTGTTATGCCCAATTTCTAGATGGAGGAAACTGAGGCTCAGAGAGGTGGGGTTCTGCAGCTCACAAGAGAATCCAGTTCTGTCTGACTCTGCACCTGACTCCTTCCACTCTGTTGCCTGTGAATGGGTGGCCCGGTGGGCAATGGGGGGACCTGCAGCCTCTGGCCCTGGGAGGGACTGGTTGAGGTCGAGCAGGACAGACAGATGTTAAGAAGGTAAGATAGGTGTGTGTTTGTGGGGGTGGTCAGTGTTTCTAGAATCCAGGGCTCTGGTCCAGGACAGTCTCTGGCAGTGGGTCATGGAGATGCTGAAGCTGGGGCCCCACTCCCAGCACACGCCCCAAGGTCACCTGCACACCTGTGTCCTTGTTGAGGGGCTCTCCCACCTGCTTCCCCAGGCACCTACTGTGCCGGGGTGTTTGTGGTGCTCCGTGCCTCTTCCTGGGAACCTGGGGGCTGGGCCTTGGGGCTCCTCCAACACAAGCTGGGTGGTGGGAGGCCTGTTGGACGGGCGGCCGGGATCCTTGAGGCAGGTCAGAGTGGGCTCTAGGTCTCAGTCTTTCATCCTCTTGACTCCCCTCCAGTCCTGAACTTGGGATGTGCTGTAAGGGGAAGGCTGCCACTGGGAAGGGAAGGTAAGTTCGGAGCCGGCCCTGCTGTGCAGCGGCTTCCCCTCTCTGGACCTGAGGCCCTCACCTGGAAGATGAGGGTTTGGTGAGAGACTCCCCTTCGGCTGGAAACACTAGGTGGTGGACTGGGAGTGTGGCGCTGGAGACGGAGGCGTGGAGGGGCCAGATGGAGCTGTGATGGACTGCATTCTAGAATGGGGGAGAGACCCTGCCGTTCTTCCTTCAGAAAACCTGGAGGAGGCCCCTCTGTGAGCCTGCTCGGCCAAGGGTCATGCAAGGGTTCAGAAGTGACCAAGAGCCAGGGGTCCTGGGGTGATGTTCTGGGAAGGTGGATCCCAGGTGTGTCCGGGAGGCCTGGCCACTGCTGCCGGCTTCCCAGGGAAGGCTGACCTGAGTGGGGAGAGCCCTGGACTGCCTGCTCGCCCAGCCAGGATACCGGGCTGGAATATGTGGCCGTTTCCCCCCTGAGTTCCCAGCAGACCTTTGGGCCTGCCCTCCTGCTCTAGGCCTTCGTGCAGGGGGTAGGGGAGTGGGGTCTGATTGGGAGCAGCCCAGTGAGTTTTGCATGGCAGCTGCTCCTGTGGATAGAGGGTGGGATGCAAGGAGCCTGGCCACGACCTCAGATTCACGGCTGAGTTCTGATCCCCACCACCCGACCCAGCTGAGAGCAGGAAGCTGTGAGGTCCAGAGGAAATGGCAGGGTATAGGGCTGCAGAGGCGAGGGGCTGGGTGTGGGGGGCATGCAGGCATCTTGGCAGCTGTTCTCCCCAAAGGGACAGAAGGATCGGTGGGAGCGGGAGGGAACGGTGCTCTGGGGCCAGCCTGTGTGCAGTGGGCTTGGGATCTTAGGGGGCTGCACCAGGAGCCCTGAGCAAGGAGGGTCCCCTCTGCCCCCAGCCAGGGCCTCTCCCACCTGGAAACCCCTCCTCTCACAGCTATGAAGCTTCTTTCTTAGAGAGACACCACCTCCACGCCACCACCTCCCCAGTGGTAAGCAGAAGCAGTGTCTAGGGAGTCCCAAACTGGGGGCAGCTCTGTCTGGAGTGTGTTATTTAAGTGTGAATGGGTGCGTGTGAATGAGTGTGGGTCTGTATGCAAGTGTGCATAAGTGTGAGAGCATGAACCAGTATGTGTGAATGAGTGTGTGACTTTGTGAGTGTGTGTGCTTAAGGATCACGTGAGTGGACATGTATAAGCTTGTGTGAGAGCTGATGGGGAGAGTTGTCGAGTATGTGTGTGTGAGTGTGTGAGAGAGTGGGTGCTGGAGGAGGGTGAGGGTGAGGGAGGAGGTCCCGTGTCCCTCCGTGCTCGGGGCTCTGGCTCTGTCTCAGCTGCGGGGCTACAGCTTATCTTCCGGGGCAGAGCGTGGAGGCAAGTGGGCGACCCACCGGCACCTCCAGCCCCCGTGGATCTAAAGGCCCTTCCCTGCACAGCTTGGGGATGAGTAGGTCAGGAGGGGATGGGTAGGTCAGGAGGGCACGGTGGCAGCTGGAAATAAAACTTGGGGATCTCAGCAGCCATTTCTTTCAAGTGGGCTCCCTGTTTGCGAGATGGGAGTGAGGGCATCTTGTAGCTCAGGGTACCTGAGTCCAGCATGGGCTGGGTGGAGATCGGGGACTCTCAGCTGCAGAAGCTGCCGGGGAGTCCGGGGGGCAGGCAGGGACACCTGGCTGACCAGTCAGCCTCACGGCCTCCGGAACCAGCCTGACCCGGTCCTCAGCGCCCGGGCCTGCCCTGGCCTCCTCCCTGTCCTGGTCTCTTCTCCATCCTGGCCTCGCCCCCTCACCTGTCATCGAGTGCTGATTTCTTTGGCAGCCCCCACTCCCCACGGCTTTCTGGCTCTTGTCTCCTGACCTGGCCGCATTCCACCCCTCCTGTGACTCAAGCTGCCCCTCGTCAGTCCTGACGCAGTCTTAGCAGCTCACGCCGCCGCCGCCCCCGCAGCCAGAGAAAATAATTGGGGGAGTGAAGTGGGCTCCCTGCCAGGTCCCAGGCAGGTGATGCATGTGGGGGCGGGGCCAAGCCCTGGTCTCTGTGGCCTGTTTCAGGGGGGTGACGACAGGGTGACGGGGCTGGTGCACTGCTGGGCTGGTGTTCTCCTGGTTCCGGATGTCTGGGGGGTCTCAGGTTGTACATGTGGCTGGCGGGGCGAGATCAGGGGTAAAGCTGCCTCAGGACCCGCTCCCTGTGCTTAGAGGGTGTGCAGCAGGCTGGGTGTCCTGAGCAGGGGCCTCTATCTGGACCAGGTGAGATGCCAGAGACCTGACACCCTCTCCACACAAACCTCGGGCCTCCTGTCTGCTTGTCCTGCTTGTGGGAGCTGTGACAGGGAAGCCACGGGGCAGGGTTGGAAATAGTAGAGGTGTTGTAAGGCCTGCTCTTGGTTATGTCAGCAGAAGTGTGGGTTGAACCAGAGGAGGGCAAGGCTCTGGGTCCAGCCTGCACTTGGCTTGGACCCCAGGGCTGCCAGCCTTGTCAGAGGGACGGATGGTGGATGCTTCAGGGGGAAACAGATGTTAGAGAATCTTTATTAAGAAACTCTCCACCCCAGGGTGACTGTCTCATGAGCCAGGCTCTCAGGGCAGAGCGAGGCACAGGGGAGGGAATCGGCACCCCCTTTCTGCACATCCATGCTCTGCCCCATGTGAAATCACTCTGGTGTGTCAGTGCAAGAGCGCATGTGCCACTGGCTGTGTGTAGTACTGACGACCGGCAGCCAGACAGATACATCCCCAACCTATGAAATCATTACGATTGTCCTTCTATGTTGCAAACCAGGAGCCATGTCCTGGGAAAGGCCAGTTGACCTCATGGCCCCCAAGACAGGCTGTGACCCAGGAAATCCTGCTGGCCCCTGTCCTGGCCTGGGGTGTGTGGGAGACCCCAGCCAGGGCTGAGCACTGGAGCCGGGACCTCCTGCGGCCTGTGCCTGGCTTATCAGGCCCTCGTGAGCATCCTTGAGAACTGAGCTTGGAGCAGGTTGGGGCCTTGGGGGAAAAAGCTATAGATAGAGTCCAAATACTGGACTCCGAGAAGGAATCAGGATGGCCCAGCTTGGAACATGGTCCTGGGAGACCTGAAGCTGTTGCCTGGAGGGTCCGGGCCTAATGTACCTTCTACCTTCCCCACTCGGCAAGAGAATTTAGACTCTCATGGTTCAATGATCAGAGAAGGCAATGGCACCCCACTCCAGCGCTCTTGCCTGGAAAATCCCATGGACGGAGGAGCCTGGTAGGCTGCAGTCCGTGGGGTCGCTATGAGTCGGACACGACTGAGCGACTTCACTTTCACTTTTCACTTTCATGCATTGGAGAAGGAAATGGCAACCCACTCCAGTGTTCTTGCCTGGAGAATCCCAGGGACGGGGGAGCCTGATGGGCTGCCGTCTATGGGGTCGCACAGAGTCGGACACGACTGAAGCGACTTAGCAGCAGCANCACTTTCATGCATTGGAGAAGGAAATGGCAACCCACTCCAGTGTTCTTGCCTGGAGAATCCCAGGGACGGGGGAGCCTGATGGGCTGCCGTCTATGGGGTCGCACAGAGTCGGACACGACTGAAGCGACTTAGCAGCAGCAGCAGTTCAATGATAGTTATGGTTGGCATCTACTGAGGGCTTTCTCAGTGCTGAGGGTGCCACGTTATCTAGGTCGCTGTGTACAGAGACATTAACCAGCTCACCAAGGACACACAGCGAAACGGGCAGGGCTGGGGTGTGACCCTAACCACTGGATGGTCCTGCCTCCCTAGACTCAGACCCACCACCTCTGTTCTCCTCCCCAGGAGGAGGGTGCAGGGTGCAGATCAGTGCTGTCTGGGGTCAGCGTGTGTTTGAGTGTGTCTTTTTGTGTGTGTTTGTGTCAAGGGTGTGTTTGAGTTTAGGCAAATGGGGAAAGAAAACAACACGCGCGTCCTTCCTTGGCTTCGTAGACATCACTGCATGGGGAAGGAATGTGGATTCAGCAGAACATTTTTTTCTCTGTAGTACGTAAATATCTTGGGATTTGTCAGTTCTCAGAAAGGCATCTATTACTCAGGTCTTACCTAGCAGTCGTCGCCAAAAGGGAAGCCTGGTGCGGAGACACACACATACTCACACACACACTCATGCACACACACACACCCTTTAGCAGCCGGAACGCAGATGCTTCTAGGATTCGGATGAAGCAGGCGTGTTGAGACCAAGGTCTAATTGCTGGGCTGCTCCTGGGAGACTGGAAGCCACCAGCCTCGTGTCATCTTCCGTTCCTTTCTGATAAGCAGATGGCCTCTCTATGGGCACGCAGGGCCCTGGCGGGCTGTCCTGTTGCTGAATGGGTGAAAAAGGAAGGAAGGAAGGGTGGGAGAAAAGAGAAAAAAAANATGAGATGGTTGGATGGCATCACCGACTCGATGGACATGGGTTTGGGTGGACTCCGGGAGTTGGTGATGGACAGGGAGGCCTGGCATGCTGCTGTTCATCGGGTTGCAAAGAGCTGGACACAACTGAGCAACTGAACTGAATTGAACCGGAACTGAGAGAGCTCAGAGAGCACATACACAAGGAAAATTTACACTCATTCTGTATTACAAATGGATGAAAAACAACCCTCAAAACATCAACATATTAAACTTAACAATGTAGAAAAAATATATCACAGCAAAGTAGCGTTTATTGCAGGAATACAAGGAAACTTCAACATTCAGAAAGCTATTTATCAACAGATAGAAGTAGATAGATTCTGAAAAAGCATTTGATGAAAATCAATGCCTGTTCCTGATAAAATCGCTTAACAAAACTAGTTAGAAAAGCATCATTGTATATAATGGTGATACATCAGAAAAATTCTTACCAAAGTCAGAAATAAGGCAAGGAGGCATATTATCACTGCTCCATTTCAACATTAAACTGGAGGGCTTAAAAATACAACTTAATAAGAAAAAGAAGAAAATATTTACACTTGAGTAGAAGAGATAAAATTGTCACTTTTGTTAAAAGTCTGATGTACTTTTTTTTTTGCCCAGACCTTATTTATTTATTTACTTTTTTGAATTACAGTTGACATACAACATTATATTAGTTTCAAGTATGCAACATAATGATGTGTTATTTATATGTATTGCCACAATAATGTAGTTAACATCTGTCACCATATATAGAAAATTTTTTTCCTGTCATGAGAACTTTTAAGATGTACTCTTACTGACTTTGAAATGTGCAGTACAGTTTTATTAACTGTCACCTCCATGCAGTACATTACATCCCCATGACTTACTAAAAGAAAGTTTGTACCTTTTCACCTACTTCANATATAGAAAATTTTTTTCCTGTCATGAGAACTTTTAAGATGTACTCTTACTGACTTTGAAATGTGCAGTACAGTTTTATTAACTGTCACCTCCATGCAGTACATTACATCCCCATGACTTACTAAAAGAAAGTTTGTACCTTTTCACCTACTTCATGCATTTTGTCTACCCCCGACAATGACCAGTCTATTCTGTTTCTATGAGCTTGTTTTTTTTTTTTTTTCTAGTTCTTTTTTATTCTTGATTCCACATACAGGTTAGAATATACGCTACTTGTCTGTCTCTGTTTTATCTCACTTAATAATGCCTTTAGGGTTCATCCAGTTGTTGCAAATGGCAAAGTTTCATGTTTTTCTTATGGCTGAGTAGTAGTCATTGTATATGTGTGTGTATTTACTGCATCTTCTTTATCCATTCAACTATTGATGGGCACTTAGGTGGTTTCAGTAATAGTGCTGCAGTGAACGTGGTGCAGATAGCTTTTCGAGATTATGATTTGGTTTCCTTTGGAAACAACCAGAAGTGGAATTGTTGGATCATATGGTAGTTCTAATTTTAATTTTTTTGAGGAACAGCCATACTGTTTTCCATAGTGACTGCATGGATTTACATTCTCACAAACAGTGCACAAGGGTTTGCCTCTCTCTACATCCTTCAGTTCAGTTCAGTTCAGTCGCTCAGTCATGTCCGACCGACTCTTTGCGACCCTATGAATCGCAGCACACCAGGCCCCCCTGTCCATTACCATCTCCCAGAGTTCACTCAAACTTACCACCACTTGTTTTTGGCTGTCTTTTTTATGATGTACTATTTTTAAAAATCCAAGAAAAACAATGGAAAAGCTAGTAAGACTGATATAAAAATTCAGAAGGATACATACATGATCATATGAAAAACTAGAAACCATGTCTTTCCTGTGTATAAGTGATGACCAATGAGAAAATATAAAACTCCTGTTTATCTTACAATAAAAGTGTAAAACACATATCAGAAACAAAACAAGATTTGTAGACAGAATAAAAACTATAAAAAATATATAAATAAACCTAAAAATGTACAGAAAGTTCTATTAAAGGACACAAAAGAAGGTTTGAATAAGTAGACCTAGGTGGACTTTATGAATTTCATAAAAGTATCACTTTAATTCAGTCCCAATAGCAATTACAGCTGGATGTTTTTAAAAGGAAAACTAATAAACTGATTTTTGAAGTTCATCTGATTGGAAAAAATTGGGCTGGAATAAAAAAAATTTAAGACAGAATAAGGTTCTTGCCTTACCACATAGTAAAATGAACTATAAGGTGATATGAATTAAAATAATGTGACATTTAATGTGAAAATAGATAATTTGATCATTGAAAGAGAAGACAACATTTAGAAACAGAGGCATACGTTTATGGAATTTATGGTAAAATTATCATTTCAATAGCATTGGAAAAGAGAGACTATTGAATATTGATTTGGAAAAGAAAAAAGTTAGGTCATAATTAAACATCAAGTCTCAGATTAGTGGAATATGTTTAACTAAGAAATTATTAGGAAAAAATGTGATAATGTATTTAAATCTTGAAAATTAGAACAACTTTCCTAAGCAAAATATAAACATAGGAACCATGAGGAGAAAGAATGGATAGACCTGACTGCAGAAAAATGGAAATTATTTTACCCAAAGAAAGACACTGTTATTTTACCCAAAGAAAGACACTGTATTTGAGAAATGTATGACTGCTTGGGAGAATGTTTTTGCAACATATTTATAAAAAATGTACTTATAATCCAGTTACTGTGCTAATTCTTTGCAGACATGATTTAGTTCTCAGAGTAAGAGGACTAACTGAAGTTGATATTATTTGTCCCCTATCTGGCAGAGAGAAAACTGAGATTTGGAAAGTATTTATAAGCATCTTGCTTAATTTCTCACGGTTTCTAAGTGGTGGGGCCAAAATTTCATACCAATTCTGTTTGACTTTCAGAGCTCTTTCCCATGACCTTTTTTCTTCCTAGTGCTAACTTAGTTTACCTTGAACATTTCTAAAATTGCACTGTTATCTCACATGAAGTATTCTCTGACCTCATCTCTTATGTTGTGGTCCTATGGAGTATTAGTCCCTTAAATCACCCATAGCACAATGAAAGAATAAATGGATTATGTGGATAGTGTAATGTCAGTGAGTCTACAAATATTTATTCTATGCAAAGGGAGAGGGATAACCTTATCATGTCCATTCACAATTAAAAACTTGGCATAAACAGGAGCTAGTAGAAAAAATTTGAATTTGGCCAGTTCTCTGATTTGTTGTGCGGTGTTGTCAGAATTATTCGTCAGGCTAGCTTCATGCTGACAAGTGATAATTTTGGCAGGGCAAGTGAATTTCATGACCCAAGCCCACAGGAAACTCTTAAGCATGAAACTTGATGCTTGCTTTATCAATGAATGACTCTAAACAAATTCTAGATTGAGATAATGTGGTGAAGAAAAGAAAGAAGTTTCCAGAATTTGGGGAAAAAAAACCTAACACTTTTATTTAGATAAAAACCTACAACTCCCATTTTCTACCTTATCTTTGGCCAAATATTTGAACAGAGTTGCAATAACAGAGCTAAACTGGCAGCTTTCAGTTACATTTCTTTTCATCTGTTTCCTTGTGGTGCTGCTAGATTATGACTCCTGTTACCTTAGTTATATGGGATTATTAACATTTCCTGAGCTAATCATTCCCATAACTCTTGGCTGTTTCCACTCTCCCCTGTCTGTCCTTTTAACGTTGGTATTTTTTAGACTTATACCCAAGGCCTTTTCTGCTGGTCTCATCTAACCTATAGCTCCAGTTACCAGGATGTACAAGTGATACCTGTATTATTTAGGGAGATTTCGGCCGCAACAGAGGACACAATAATAACCTAACGATGATATCAGATACCTCACAGGACAAGAAATCTGGAGATAGTGTGTTCCAGAGTTGGCTCAGGAGTTCAGAGATGTCATCAGGTACCAAGGTTCTTTACATCTTTCAGCTCTGGCATTCACGGAGCCATCTTACCAGTTTCTAGATGGCCGGTGAAGTTCCAAACCTGTTTCTCANCTCAAATATATCACAAGAGGTATTTATATGAATGTTGATGCACTTAGGGGAAAACTTCATGGGATTTCAGTGAAACTTCCAAGAATTAATTTATTTGGACAGATTTTTGGGCTGGTGGCTGTCACTCACTCCACCTCCCCAGCAGGCCTCCTGGGATCCGAGGGGGATGATAATCCTGGAGACCTCAATTTCCTAGGAATAGATGGTGTCACTGGCTGCTACAGATAGGAGACCTTGGCTCAGAGAGGTGATGACTCCTGCCAAGGTCTCCTGGCTAGTAAGTGGCCTTGCTGGCCTCGGAGTCTCCTCTGATTGGCCCTGGCCAAGCTGTCCCCTTCCTCTAGGAGGACACTGTTCCCCCGATTCAGGTCCCCATAGCCCTCTCTGATGGTCCCTCTCAGGTGAGCCTTCCCCATGCTCTGGGCAGGAGCATAACCCACTCCTTCTTTCACCAGGAGTTACTATGTCAGTGACACTTGGTGGTGGACCTGCCCCTTAGTCCACCCTCACAGCTGGATTCCTCCTCGGGAGCTCAGAAACTGCACAGTGAAGGGCTCAGCCCAGTAGAGGTAAAGAGTAGGGGCTTGTGCGGGGGACCAGAGGCCATCTAGAATATGCCATTGGTTTGCCAGGTGTCAAGGAGCCTTGGTTTTTAGAATGCAAAGCTTCACAGATACACAGATGTTGATCCTAGCTCCCCTTTGCTCAAAGACTTCAATGGCCCCCAATTCCTTCTGTATCAAACCCAGACTCTGGCCCCCACTCTCCTTCAGTGCTGCCCCGACCCTGACTGTCTTTTGCCTCCTGCACTTCTCAGAGCCTGTGTCACCTTTCCTATCTGCTGGGGTGTAGGCCCAAAGGCAGGCTCCAGGGCTGGTAGGCTTCAGGGATCCATTTCTGTCCCCAGGGCCCAGCCCACAGACCCCAAATGTGCTGCCTCTCTCCTGGCACATCCCCAGCACTCTGGGAGCTGCGCCCGAGGGACCAGGAGTCTGGCTCCTATGGCAGGTCACCTCTTGGCCTCTCCGACATCCTCCGGCTGCCTTTAGCTCGTCTCCCCATGACTGCCCCGCTCAAGGGTTGCTTCCCCTCGCTTGGGACCTTGGTTCCAGCACGTAAATCCGAGCCTGAGGAGGCCTGAAGGATGTCAGCACGAGTTGGGGATGTGGAAACCGAGGCCCAGACAGGGATGTCAGTTCTCAGAGTGGTTGTGGCAGAGAGGTTCCCAGGGCCCGGTTCCCTTCTCCCAGTGAAGCGTGGTGTTCAGCTCTGGGGAGGGCTTTCTGACGTGTTTCTGAGCAGTGTTACATCTCTGGAGAGTCTCCGGAGCCTGGCAAGATGACCCTGCCCCCCTGTGCCCACTGTCTGCTGACTGCAGCGAGGCATCCCTGCCTGCAGTTGGCTTATCCCCCACTCCGAAGCTCCCACGTGTCTTGTGAGTCCCCACATGTCTCTTTACTCCCCTGGTCTCTTGGCAGAAGCCTCTCTTTGCCACGTTTCCTCATCTGGAACACTAGCTGTGCCCATTCCTGGGGCTGCCAGGAGGGTGGGATGGGAGATTGGAAGCCAAGTACCCAGCCGGGGCCAGGCCCTTCCAGCCCCTGTTGTTGGGGTCTCTGACCTTCAGTTTACTCATCTCTAAAGTGGGGGTCAGAACAGTATCTTCCTCATGGGAGTCAAGATGCAAACCGGCGCCATGTAAGGGGCTCTTATATGGGAAGGCGCTCAGTAGCTATGAATCCCCCAAATCAGCTTTCATCTGGATATCTCAAAGGTGTGGCCATTTTAACCAAGACTCTTGGAACCGAAAAACAGGACCCATACAGGTAGCCTTTTCATGGTGGAATTTCAGACTGGAGGTGGGGTGGATCCTGGGGAGTTAAGGAAAGGGGGCGTTTGTTGGAAGCAGCAGTCATGTCTGCACCAGACGTCCTGAATTGGAGGCATGATGTCACTTCTGGCCTGGAGCTTGATCTTTCTGGCAGTTTCTTACCAGTGAAGGAGCTGATGGCACCCAGTTGCGATGGAGGGAAGGATGCTTGACTGCTGGGGGAGATGGATGGAAGGATGCTTTGCTGCTGGGGGCACAAAACCAGTTTCATTTGGGGGGGCTCTCCTTCTACCCTTAATGATTCTTTTGTTCCGTGAGGAGTGGTAATGCAGACCCTCGCTTGGGGTCCCCTCATCAAGTTTGAGAGATGTTGTACAGCACATCCAGTCCCCTTGAGGAAGAAAGAAGGTGTTTTTCTATAGTATCAGCTCCTGCCTGCTCTTCCCCCCAAATCATCACCACTTGGCCTTTTCTGGACCTCCTGCTTGCTTTCTGGGCCCTTCCTCGCTGGCACTCCATGGCCTTTCTCTCTCCTGGTGAGGAAAGGCGGCAGGGGTCCGGGGGCCCACCTCTACCTCAGAGGCTCTCAGCACAGACTCGCCTGAGCTGGCCACAGACAAGCACTTGTGGGGCCTCAGTCACGGGCAGGGATGGTTCGGTGGCACTGGCCCGGGTTCTCTGGGCCAAAGGAAAAACAAAGCAGCTGGCATAGTTTTCGGCTTTTGAACATTTCCTTTGGGGATGTCTGGAGTGGGCCCTTGGTAGGAAGGGAGATGTAGGGGGAGACTGAGGATTTGAAGACGCTTTTCACAATATTTCTGATAAATTCAGTTTCAGCCTGCCCAATGGGGCCAGCCTGGAGGTTTCCACCCCAGTTTCCTGGCTCCTGAAGGGGAGGGGCCTCCCTGAGGATGGAGAGCCAGACACTCTGGTGGACACGAGACTCCGTGGGGGCTGTGGATGGAAAGCAGTCAGACCCCCTGGCCGGGTCTCCACTGCCTGGCCTCTCTCTGTCCTGGTTTCTCCTCTGTGAAGAGGGAGGTAGTGTTGCTTCAGTGTGAAATGTAGGGATGGAGACTTGCCCTGGAGACCCTGAAGGGAGAGTCCTCTCTGTGGGCAGAGGAGCCGGGGGGGCAGACCATCCTCCTCTGTTTGCCCTTCTGGGGGATGCTGGAAGCAGCAGCCCCCATTCTGAGGCCCAGGAGGCCCCCCTTAAAACTGGTCAAGGACACAAAATTGTTCCTGTGCTTCGTAGTTAGAAGAAAGGCTAGATTTATAGTTTCTGCTGGTATTTTCTCTATTTTCATTAATAAATAACATTTTAATGGAAAAAGCAGTATGACTTTTACATTAAGGAACATTGCCAAAACCCAACATGACCCCACATGCTATCATCCTAACAAGAGTTTTTTTCTTATATATTGTTTCCAGTGTATTCTCCAGTTGCAATTATGGGATGCATTCAAGTTTGCTTTATTTTCACCTCCCATATGATCTCAAACATGTCTGTATTTCTGTCTTTGTAACAGTGACCTAACATAGCTGCAATACTGTTCCACTGTGTTGCTAAAATACAATATATTAAAAACAATCTCCCTCCTGTTAACCCGGAGGTGGCTGCCAGGGTTTTGCAAGCGTGGCTGCAGGGAACATGTTGCACGTGCTCTGGTCTGTGGCAGCATCAGGGAGCCAGGCCAGAGGCTTAGCAGATGCCTTACTGCAGGTGGTATGCTTCCAGTAGTCTTTGGGCTGTCTGGAGTTCTGCTTCCTGGTACATCCTGAAGCTTCACACCACCCAGGAGGTGCCCTCTTCGTGTGAGGTGCTGACTAGATGTTTCAGAGACAGGAAATCATGGTCATTTACAACAACCCTGGAGTATCAAATTTTTAGCTTCATTCTCCATCAAGAGATTCTGAAGTAAGGGAGCGCTGAGTCACTTGCTCATGTGCAAGTCGCTCAGTTTCGTCCGACTCTTTGCGACCCCATGGGCTGTACTCTCCGTGAAATTCTCCAGGCCAGAATACTGGGGTAGGTAGCCTTTCTCTTCTCCAGGGGATCTGCCCAACCCAGGGATCGAACCCAGGTCTCCCTCGTTGCAGGCAGATTCTCTACCAGCTGAGCCCCCAGGGAGGTTCCAGCAGAAAGCTGACTCTGGCTTTGGGTCCAGTATTCACTGCAGTGCCTCTCCTGGCATAAGGTGGTGAGCTCCCATCCCTGGGGGTGGGGTAATCAAGAAGAGGCTGGGTGAGGAAGTGTCTCAGGTGCTCTAGAGCAGAGTTTCTCAGTCTTGGCAGGGTCATTCTCTTTTGTGGGGAGCTGTCCTGACCATTATAGGATGTTTAGCAACATCTCTGCCTCTCTACCCACTAGTAGCTAGTAGTGCAGTTTGAAAACAATAAAAAATGTCTTTGGATAGTGCCAACCCATTCCCTGGGAGTCAAATTCACCCCCAGTTCCTCACCTGCTGGAGAGGATCCCTGAACTGTACAGCATGGGCTCTCAGGACCTCTGGGACCTCCGAGGGGCTCTCTGCCTGGGAGGATCCTCTGAGGGTCTCTGTCCCCATCAGTGGGTGGTTGATTGGAGGGAATGAGTGTGGTGCCATCATAGAAGGAGTCTTGGGACCCAGGTTCAGGAAGGGCCTTTTCCACACGTGGCCCCAAAGTCCAGATGTAAAGCCTTACAATCACGTGATGTGCTCTGGGGGGCGAACCCCACTGCCAGTAAGGATGATGGGTGACCGACAGCGCTGTGGCCAGGGGGAGCCTAACTCTTTACCTTCGCCGTGGCTTCTGGCCCGTTTGGAGGACTTGCCTCATTTGAGGAAACCCTGCCTGGCACCTTGGCCTCTCACACGGGCTGAGACATCCTGGAGCATCTTCCCAGGGGCAGTCCTGTCCTGGAGCCCAGAGCCTCTCGACTCACACATCAGGTCTGGGCGGCGGGGCTGGCAGGGAGACTGGGATTTGCAGGGCTGCGTGTAGACTTGGGCTTTAAAGAGCTCTCTCATTTCCTCTCCGGAAGCCTTCAAAAGGCCTGGGAAACAAAAGGGGCTTGATTGAGTGTGCCTTGGAGAGCTTCATCGAAAGTGGGAAAGAGCAAACAGCACGCACTCCAAAGCCACTTCATTCTGCATGTGGTGTTGCGCCAAGAAACGCTGAAGTGGGGGACAAGCAGAGAGGCATGCTCCTTGTTATCAGGAGGGTGTGAACTGGCAGTTAGAGTCAAGGACAGCCATTGGCACACTGTGTAGCGATTTCAGCACCCGTCCCCCAGATTCTCCTTACTCCCCTCCTCCCTCCTCCCTCCAGCCCTCTCCATTCCTGTACCCTTCTGCTTAGAGACATTAACTTTTTATATGACACCCACTTAAGGACTGACCTTATTCCAGGGCACTTTGCATTTAAATAGACTGTTCTTGAAAATGAAAAAACTTCAAAGAAGTGACTCTCTAATGGTAGAATTTGAAATAAGGAATAGAGGTGGATTTTTTTTTTTTTTTAAGCCAGAGAAGTGACTCTGGTAGAATTTCAGGTAGTGAATTCTATCTGGCACCTTCTAGGCTGCTTCTTTCTGTCAGGGTCTCAGGGTCAGTTAAATAACTATTAACAGCTGTCGACTGTGTGGCAAGCACTAGTTTGGGAACGGTTTAGGAGATAACTGATTTAGGAATGCTGGATTTATTACTCTGATGGCTCCCACTCATTGCACATATATAAGACACAGAGTGTGTGACGGGCAGAGTGTCAGGGTCTGGGAGCAAATGTCAAAAAGCTGAACCACCGATAGAGATGGTCGAGCAGAGAGCTTGAAGTGTCTCCTGAGCACTGTGTTGGCATGGGAACCCTGGAAGCCCTCCTGGGGGAGGTGGCGCCGGCCTCAACATTGAAGGTGTGAATAGGAGTTCTTTGAGTAGGGGTGGGGAGAGCATGAGCACAGACACTGGCAGCTGGTGTCTGTGGGTTGCAGACTTCTGGAAATATCCCATGTGAAGGGTGAGGTCTGAGTCGGTGGGAACAAGGCTGAGGAGGTAGGGAGGCCTTGGGGGCCAGTGCACCCAGGTATGTAGTTTAGACATCTTTCCACAGGCTGGGGGAGCCACCAACGGTTAATGCTCACCCTCTGCTGGACACGTCTTCAGGGCCCTGAGGCCCAGGCTCGCTGCCTCCCGCTCACTGTCCAGACATTGCTCTCCATCAACCTTAGCACACCTTTCTGGACCTCAACTGTCCTCCTTTTGAAGATGCTTATTCACCCCTTCCTCCAGGAAGCCCCCTCTGACCTTCTTCAGGCTAGCTTAGGCCCCTTATGGAGCCCCGGGAGGTCCCCGGTCTCCCTGAGTGGGCGAGTCCTCGGGCTTCAGCCAACCAATCCAGGGCCAGGTCCCCAGGCCTGGGAGAACCAGACACCCAGTTTGGGCTGTGATGTGTGATGGCTACGGGGTGGGGATGGAGAAGGGTGTGTGGGGACATGAGGGCTCCAGGGTGTGCTGGCCCAGGAGAGGTGGAGACCAGCTGGGCAGGGTCCCAGTCCCACCCAGGACAGCTTAGCAGGCGCTGAAGGCAGGACACTCCTGTTGGCTTTAGCTGTCAGGGTGGTGCTGGTGGACTCCGGGGAAAGCCGGTGGCTGAGCCTGGCAGAGGCACAGACAGAAGAGCTGAGTGCAGGCATGGCCTGGGCTGTGGGGGAAGGGCTGTAGGCCGGGCAAGTTGGAGCAGGGTGCCGCCAGGCCGAAGCGGGAGATGCTGGGCCACCCACCCGCCCGGTTCTTCCAGGAGGCTTGAGAGCAGAGCAGCTGCCCCAGATCTGCAGCCAGCCCTCCCCACCCTGTCTTGCTCCCTTCCCCGGCCCCAGCATCACCCGTGGAGAGGGAGATCGCAGGTCTTTGGAGATTGTTGGTGCTCAGTATACATTTGCTGGTCCGTGGACACAGGTGGCTTCGATCCGTTTACCCATGTCCTGTCTCTGCTTCCCCCAGACCAAAATCCCTGTTTCTGCCCGTGTGTGGCGTCCTGTGATACTCCCGAGGGTCCTGCTTGCCCGTCTCACTGCTGGGGCACTGAGAGCAGAGATGGGCAGACACTTACCCAGAGTTGCACACTGAGTTAGGGTACTCTTGGGACAGGGGAGCGATGTGGTCAGTTGAGGTCAGTGGCTGAGGGGTGAACTGGTAAGGAGCTTGGGGCGGCTCTTTGGCATCGTTGGCAAGGAAGGGGCTTGCTCCTCTGTATGTGAGCAGCTGCCTGGGTAGGGGGCTGGACCAGGTGACCTCTGGAGGCCCTTCTTGGTGCTAAACTCTGGGATCAGAATGAGAAAACTGAAGGGGTTCAGGAAACGTACTTTGGACCCTGGAGGAGCTCCTTGCCTGGCTGCCTTATGATGCCCAGGGTCCTCAGCAGGCCTAAAGCCAGAAATCAGGCCAAGGTCCTCTCCTGCTGTGGGCAAGTTTAATCTTTTCCTGTAGCCAACTCAGAATTGCCCCCGCCACCCAGCTGGCAACCGGGGTGGCCCAACCCCTCCCCAGGAGAGCCTCTGTGACTTGGGTCACTTATGCTCAGATGTTTACTGAGATGTTTGGAGAGATCTATTCTGGGTCTGCAACTATCCCACACCCGCCATCCCGGACCCGGGTGAATGCTCCTCTAGAGGCTGCAGTTTGGTTCCGATTAGAAGGATGTGGGATGGCCATTTGCATCAGGCCTCTAACCTGAAAATGCCACTCTCTAGCCTACAGTTCCACTGGGAGCAGAGAGCGCCTTAGGATGGGTAATGGTTCAAAAAGCACCTTTTAACCAACAAATACTCCCAGGTTTTATTTGTTTTGAAAATGGTGTGCGCTTACAGTACGAGAGGTAAGAATTCATAGACTTGGGTGCTCAGCAGTGTACATGGCAGTCTTCATGCTTCACTTCCCTGAGCAGGGATTGAACCCCCTGCATTGGGAACACGGCGTCTTAGCCACTGGACCACCAGGGAAGTCCCTGGAGACCTTTTTTCACAGCCCAGCTGGCAGACACTGCCATTAGAAGTTGCTGACAGCCCCTTCTCCTGACCTCAGGGCCAGCCTGAGCTCCAGCCCGCCCCACCCCCAGTACTGCTGGGTCCCCAGGAGCCCCCAGCCTTGTGGGAAGGCTGAGGGGAGGCTGGGTGGGAGAAGAAATGGATCCTTGCAGGCTTGAGAGCTGGAGAGCATTTGTGTGTTGAGTCAGTCACCAAACAGGGACTTGACCTTTGTCTGGACGTTTGTCTGGGGCAGGCTTTGCAGGCGTGAAGGGGGCGGCCGTAAGACAGGATCAGAATACAGTGACCCGGGAGCATGCCTTGGGGGACACGAAGCAAAACTGGCCTGGTAGGGGTTGGCTGGGTGGGCTCTAGGGAGTAACACTTTAGACAGAGCTGGAGGTGCGTTAAACCGGGCGACTGTGGGGCGAAACTGGGGGGCGGCGAGCCTGGAGGGGCAGATGGGGACAGACCGCCACGTGGCTTGGTGCCGGGAAGGGATTCGGAGCTTGTTCTGTGGTTCTTCCCTCACCTCCGAGCTTCCCGCGGGCATTTTCTCCACTTACTGGGCCTGTGTCCTCGCGTCTCCCCTGCCCCAGGTTCGGATGCAGGGGGCCATGGTGCCCATGGTGCCCGTGTGCCCTCCACCACCCTGGAGCCCTGCAGGCGGAGGNCCAGGGCACTTTGCATTTAAATAGACTGTTCTTGAAAATGAAAAAACTTCAAAGAAGTGACTCTCTAATGGTAGAATTTGAAATAGTGAATAGAGGTGGATTTTTTTTTTTTTTTAAGCCAGAGAAGTGACTCTGGTAGAATTTCAGGTAGTGAATTCTATCTGGCACCTTCTAGGCTGCTTCTTTCTGTCAGGGTCTCAGGGTCAGTTAAATAACTATTAACAGCTGTCGACTGTGTGGCAAGCACTAGTTTGGGAACGGTTTAGGAGATAACTGATTTAGGAATGCTGGATTTATTACTCTGATGGCTCCCACTCATTGCACATATATAAGACACAGAGTGTGTGACGGGCAGAGTGTCAGGGTCTGGGAGCAAATGTCAAAAAGCTGAACCACCGATAGAGATGGTCGAGCAGAGAGCTTGAAGTGTCTCCTGAGCACTGTGTTGGCATGGGAACCCTGGAAGCCCTCCTGGGGGAGGTGGCGCCGGCCTCAACATTGAAGGTGTGAATAGGAGTTCTTTGAGTAGGGGTGGGGAGAGCATGAGCACAGACACTGGCAGCTGGTGTCTGTGGGTTGCAGACTTCTGGAAATATCCCATGTGAAGGGTGAGGTCTGAGTCGGTGGGAACAAGGCTGAGGAGGTAGGGAGGCCTTGGGGGCCAGTGCACCCAGGTATGTAGTTTAGACATCTTTCCACAGGCTGGGGGAGCCACCAACGGTTAATGCTCACCCTCTGCTGGACACGTCTTCAGGGCCCTGAGGCCCAGGCTCGCTGCCTCCCGCTCACTGTCCAGACATTGCTCTCCATCAACCTTAGCACACCTTTCTGGACCTCAACTGTCCTCCTTTTGAAGATGCTTATTCACCCCTTCCTCCAGGAAGCCCCCTCTGACCTTCTTCAGGCTAGCTTAGGCCCCTTATGGAGCCCCGGGAGGTCCCCGGTCTCCCTGAGTGGGCGAGTCCTCGGGCTTCAGCCAACCAATCCAGGGCCAGGTCCCCAGGCCTGGGAGAACCAGACACCCAGTTTGGGCTGTGATGTGTGATGGCTACGGGGTGGGGATGGAGAAGGGTGTGTGGGGACATGAGGGCTCCAGGGTGTGCTGGCCCAGGAGAGGTGGAGACCAGCTGGGCAGGGTCCCAGTCCCACCCAGGACAGCTTAGCAGGCGCTGAAGGCAGGACACTCCTGTTGGCTTTAGCTGTCAGGGTGGTGCTGGTGGACTCCGGGGAAAGCCGGTGGCTGAGCCTGGCAGAGGCACAGACAGAAGAGCTGAGTGCAGGCATGGCCTGGGCTGTGGGGGAAGGGCTGTAGGCCGGGCAAGTTGGAGCAGGGTGCCGCCAGGCCGAAGCGGGAGATGCTGGGCCACCCACCCGCCCGGTTCTTCCAGGAGGCTTGAGAGCAGAGCAGCTGCCCCAGATCTGCAGCCAGCCCTCCCCACCCTGTCTTGCTCCCTTCCCCGGCCCCAGCATCACCCGTGGAGAGGGAGATCGCAGGTCTTTGGAGATTGTTGGTGCTCAGTATACATTTGCTGGTCCGTGGACACAGGTGGCTTCGATCCGTTTACCCATGTCCTGTCTCTGCTTCCCCCAGACCAAAATCCCTGTTTCTGCCCGTGTGTGGCGTCCTGTGATACTCCCGAGGGTCCTGCTTGCCCGTCTCACTGCTGGGGCACTGAGAGCAGAGATGGGCAGACACTTACCCAGAGTTGCACACTGAGTTAGGGTACTCTTGGGACAGGGGAGCGATGTGGTCAGTTGAGGTCAGTGGCTGAGGGGTGAACTGGTAAGGAGCTTGGGGCGGCTCTTTGGCATCGTTGGCAAGGAAGGGGCTTGCTCCTCTGTATGTGAGCAGCTGCCTGGGTAGGGGGCTGGACCAGGTGACCTCTGGAGGCCCTTCTTGGTGCTAAACTCTGGGATCAGAATGAGAAAACTGAAGGGGTTCAGGAAACGTACTTTGGACCCTGGAGGAGCTCCTTGCCTGGCTGCCTTATGATGCCCAGGGTCCTCAGCAGGCCTAAAGCCAGAAATCAGGCCAAGGTCCTCTCCTGCTGTGGGCAAGTTTAATCTTTTCCTGTAGCCAACTCAGAATTGCCCCCGCCACCCAGCTGGCAACCGGGGTGGCCCAACCCCTCCCCAGGAGAGCCTCTGTGACTTGGGTCACTTATGCTCAGATGTTTACTGAGATGTTTGGAGAGATCTATTCTGGGTCTGCAACTATCCCACACCCGCCATCCCGGACCCGGGTGAATGCTCCTCTAGAGGCTGCAGTTTGGTTCCGATTAGAAGGATGTGGGATGGCCATTTGCATCAGGCCTCTAACCTGAAAATGCCACTCTCTAGCCTACAGTTCCACTGGGAGCAGAGAGCGCCTTAGGATGGGTAATGGTTCAAAAAGCACCTTTTAACCAACAAATACTCCCAGGTTTTATTTGTTTTGAAAATGGTGTGCGCTTACAGTACGAGAGGTAAGAATTCATAGACTTGGGTGCTCAGCAGTGTACATGGCAGTCTTCATGCTTCACTTCCCTGAGCAGGGATTGAACCCCCTGCATTGGGAACACGGCGTCTTAGCCACTGGACCACCAGGGAAGTCCCTGGAGACCTTTTTTCACAGCCCAGCTGGCAGACACTGCCATTAGAAGTTGCTGACAGCCCCTTCTCCTGACCTCAGGGCCAGCCTGAGCTCCAGCCCGCCCCACCCCCAGTACTGCTGGGTCCCCAGGAGCCCCCAGCCTTGTGGGAAGGCTGAGGGGAGGCTGGGTGGGAGAAGAAATGGATCCTTGCAGGCTTGAGAGCTGGAGAGCATTTGTGTGTTGAGTCAGTCACCAAACAGGGACTTGACCTTTGTCTGGACGTTTGTCTGGGGCAGGCTTTGCAGGCGTGAAGGGGGCGGCCGTACGACAGGATCAGAATACAGTGACCCGGGAGCATGCCTTGGGGGACACGAAGCAAAACTGGCCTGGTAGGGGTTGGCTGGGTGGGCTCTAGGGAGTAACACTTTAGACAGAGCTGGAGGTGCGTTAAACCGGGCGACTGTGGGGCGAAACTGGGGGGCGGCGAGCCTGGAGGGGCAGATGGGGACAGACCGCCACGTGGCTTGGTGCCGGGAAGGGATTCGGAGCTTGTTCTGTGGTTCTTCCCTCACCTCCGAGCTTCCCGCGGGCATTTTCTCCACTTACTGGGCCTGTGTCCTCGCGTCTCCCCTGCCCCAGGTTCGGATGCAGGGGGCCATGGTGCCCATGGTGCCCGTGTGCCCTCCACCACCCTGGAGCCCTGCAGGCGGAGGCCCTCCCCCTGGCGGCGGCCTGCCCAGGGCCGTCTATTTCTCCTCCTCTGGGCAGAGGTGAAGCTTGTTTTTCCTCCCTGCTTAGGAATCGGCGCCTCAGAAACACACAATGCAGCTGTTAAAATATCTGGGTCTGTCCGGGCGGCTGCACAGCGGGCTCCTTGTTCACCTCGCAGACGGCGGCCCTGCAGGGCCTGAGCTGGAAGCCCGCCTTTGCCAGCCGCCTGCCGCTGGGGGTGTCGGGGCAAGACCCTGGTCCTCGGGGCTCTGCTGCTTTGGGACTTCCGCAGAGGAAGGGGACAGACAGTGGCATTTGGAATCAGCAGGATAACACATTCTAGAAAGATGCCAAACTGAGAGTTTCCTCATTAGACCCCAGAGGTCCAGACACCTGCGGGGGGTGGGGAAGGATGGAGAGGAAGCGGATGTCGTGGGCTGTGGGGTCCAGGCTCAGAGGGGCCTCCTGCCGCTGCTGGGACTGCCAGGGCCAGGTCCTCCTGTCCCGGTGGGCAGATGGGTGGGTGTCTGGCGGGGACTGCAGTGATGGTAACACAGAGAGCGTTTGAGTAGGGGGTCCTGGATGTATCAGGCCCTATGGTCTTCATCTTTATCCTGGGGGAGGCACCATTTTCATCCCCGTTTTACAGATGAGGAGACTGAGGCCTAAGGAGGAGTTGATTCTTATGCACAGCTCTAGTAGAGCCGGGATGCCAGCACGGACCTCCTTTCTCCAGTCTCTGCTCCCTGTGTCCCCTCTGAAGGTGCTGGCTGCTGACATGTGCAGGGGGTGTCGCTGGCTTCAGGAGCAGCCCTGAGCCCTCCTCAGAGCTCACCCAGCTCCTTGTGCTGCTCCTGAGACTGAGGGAGAGCTCTGATAAGGGCTCGGGGGGTGTCAGGGCAGGCTTCCCCGATTTTAGAGAATGGCTTCCCTGGATAGAGCCGGGGGGAGGAGAGAATGTTCTGGAAAGCAGTGGGATGAAGAGGCAAGGGGGATGGAGGCAGCCTGGTGTATTCAGGGAAGGAGCCCAAGTTCAGGCAAGTGGAACTGCAAGGCTCTCTGAAGAGTGAGTCACCAAAGAGCTCTTACCCTCCCCGTCCCAGAAAGAAAAAGCCTCTTGCCCAGCCCCGGCCCTCCCGACACCCTGCTTGCCTTGTCTGAGGCTGGTTGCTGGCCTGTGTTTCCTGTCGTCGGGGCCTCCCTGGCTGCTATTCTGGTCCAGAAAGTCAGTGTATTAGGGTTATAACCTGCTTTCCTACACACCAGCAAGCCCAGGGGCTGGACAAATGAGGGAGCTTTCATAGTTAGAAAAATACATTCAAGGAGCGATAAAGAAGCAGGGGCCCCACGAGGACAGTGGTTTCTGCATGGTGCCCATCCCTGGCCACAGGAGGACGGGGAAGGCTTTGCACATCCCCCCACCCCCAGCCCCCAGCTCTCAGGCCTCTGGTCTGAAGTTCCTGGCAGCAGCTGGGGTTGTGGCAGCCAGGCTGGCTGGCTGGTGCCGCAGAGGTGTGTCTGAGACGCAGCAGGCATGCCTCCTCGCTGAATGTGCTCATGGCCACCTGGGAAGGTTGACTGCCTTCTCAGCCACCCTGGGAGTAAGGAGGATGCTCAGTGTTACACGGGAGGCTCAGAGAGGGAAACCCACCTGGTCAGACACACAGCATGTGGACTGTACTGGCCCGAGCACAGACACGTCTCTCACTCTGGGAGAAGAAAATGCACACATTTTAAAAGATTATTTTGTCCCTGGCTGTGAAGGGCATGCAGAGTGTGCCCAGCCTAGTGCCGCCCTGGGGAGCCCTCCCCTTGCTCCCTACCTTTTCGCTCAGGGTGGAGAAGCGATTGTCAGTTTGATCTACTGGGCAGGGCCTGAGTTGAAGTCTGTGTCTGTCTCCCTCATACTTCTGACATAAGGAACTGGGACATCCTTCATTTCCCTGTGGCTGGTCTTACACTGTGGTGCTCATCGGGTGACCCTTGGATCTGGAGCGCCCTTTAGAATGTTCATTCTCCAGATGGCAACACCGAGGTGATGGGAGATGAAAAAGCTCAGTCTTCCACTCATGGCAAAGGTTGGACAAGTCCTCGGGAACTTGGGGCCATGAGAGAGAGAGCTCTGCTATTATCTTTCAGCTATAATGAGGTTATAATTATTACCGTTCACCTGTGTTTTCCACTGCAGGAAATTTCACTTGTTTTATCTCATTTGATCATAAAAAAAGTCTGTGACCAAGGCTGAGCGGTTGATTATTATGTGTTTGTGTACCCAGGGTATACGTGTGTGTGTGCGCGCGCGCATATCTCTGCACACATACACGCACATCTGTGCCAGTGTGTGCACATGGTGTGTACATCTCTGTGTAACTGTGAGTGCACACGCGGACAGCCCCGTATGAATGTGCGACAGTGTGTGTGTGTCCGTGCTCACCCATGTGACCGTGTGCATGGTTGTGGTCGCTGCTGTGGGTTGTGTGGCTCTACGTGTGTGCCCATGCGTGTGGGACCCAGGCAGCATGCTGAGATCAGGCAGAAGGTGAGCACGCCAGGGCCCCAAGTTGGCCAGCATCGCTGGGAGGAGGGGTTTCATCCCTTCCCTGGAGACGGATTTCGCCCGAGGAAGACGCTCTGATTCCTGCGACTTGCTCATTCAGGAGAGTTCAAAGCAGCCCAGTGGCAGGTGGGAGTCTGGGTTGCAGAGTTCAGAGCGATTCGTTCATTCTGCTCTGATAATTAATTTATTCTCTAGCCTGTCCTTTCTCTCCGAGTGCTTCATCTTTGCTGTGCTATGGCCTCCTCCTTAGAATAACGCTTCATAGTATACAATGCATAGGATTGGGAGGGATAAATCAGGAGCTTGGGATTAACATAAACACAGTACTATATGTAAGACAGATAAACAATCAGGGCCTACTGTATAGCACAGGGAACTACACTCAGTATTTTGCAATAACTTATAAGGAAAAGGAATCTGAAAAAGAATATATATATAAATAAATATGAAAAGTGAAAATGTTAGTTCTCAGTCATGTCTGATTCTTTGCGACCGCATAGATTGTAACCTGCCAGACTCCCCCCGTCCATGAAATTTTCCAGGCGAGAATACTGGAGTGGGTAGCCATTCCCCTCTCCAGGGGATCTTCCTAACCCAGGGATTGAACCCGAGTCTCTTATGTCTCCTGCATTAGCAGGTGGGTTTTTTACCATTAGTATCACCTGGGAAGCCCACCTCTGTGTGTATATATATCAGTTCAGTTCAGTCGCTCAGTCGTGTCCGACTCCTTGTGACCCCATGAATCGCAGCACGCCAGGCCTCCCTGTCCATCACCAACTCCCAGAGTCCACTCAGACTCATATCCATCGAGTCAGTGATGCCATCCAGCCATCTCATCCTCAGTCATCCCCTTCTCCTCCTGCCCCCAATCCCTCCCAGCATCAGAGTCTTTTCCAGTGAGTCAACTCTTCGCATGAGGTGGCCAAAGTACTGGAGTTTCAGCTTCAGCATCATTCCTTCCAAAGAAATCCCAGGGTTGATCTCCTTCAGAATGGACTGGTTAGATCTCCTTGCAGTCCAAGGGACTCTCAAGAGTCTTCTCCAACACCACAGTTCAAAAGCATCAATTCTTTGGCGCTCAGCTTTCTTCACAGTCCAACTCTCACATCCATACATGACTACTGGAAAAACTATAGCATTGACTAGACGGACCTTTGTTGGCAAAGTAACGTTTCTGCTTTTGAATATGCTGTCTAGGTTGGTCATAACTTTCCTTCCAAGGAGTAAGCGTCTTTTAATTTCATGGCTGCAGTCCCTGTATATGTATTTATATAAAACCGAATCACATTGCTGTACACCTGAAACTAACACAGTATTGTAAATCAGCTATGTGCTGTGCTTAGCCGCTCAGTCGTGTCCGACTCTTTGCAACCCCATAGGTGGGACTGTAGCCCACTAGGCTCTGTCCATGGGATTCTCCAGTCAAGAATACTGCAGTGGTTGCCATGGCCTCCTCCAGGGGATGTTTACACCTCAAGGATTGAACCCAGGCTTCCACATTGCAGGTGGCTTCTTTACTGAGCCACCAGGGAAGCCCACGTCACCTATACTTCAGTTTAAAAAAAGGTTTTAGGATTATGAAGGAAACTGATTGCACTTACCGCAGTGATCATAGGTTAATAGGAGTGCTTCTTTGCTGGCACGGCTGGCAAGGTTGGTGGGGAGGTGTCTGGTGCCGACCCTGACCTTGAGCCAGCACTGTGGTAAGCATAGGTGATGCCCATGGTATGAGCACATCTGTGGCTTGTGCTGGCGGCAGGCTCGCAGGCACTGTGACTTTTACCCACTTTCATGCCTGAGGGAAACACCAGATTCCTGTTTCAAATTACGGAAGAATAGCACTTCGTTCCCATCCAGGTTCTGCAGCCTTGCTTTAATTGGAACTTATCAATTCTTTGGAAGCTGGAAGCAATCTTATGAGCACCCTGTGTAGTTTTTCCTAAACCTGCCTGTGTATCAGAAACACCTGTGGAGCTTTTGTAAAAGTTCAAGTATTTTGCCCCCCCACCCCCGCCCTCTGCCTGGGCCTGTGGCATCAGAATGAATGATGGCAGGAGAAGCCCCAGGGGTGTTCTCAGAGGCTTCAGGTGCTGCCAGTGTCCCTGGGGGGTGGGGGTGGGATGCCGAGAGCCTGGGGGGCAGGTGACCTATGTGCAGCTCCAAACAGAAAGGGGACCCCTCGTGGCTCTGGGTCTAGCCCCTCACCCCCTTCCCCAAAGAAGCCCAGGGCTTCCTGGGTAAACTGGGGGTGTTGACTCTCTCTAACCTGGTGGGAGCTGTGCTCCCAGCCCCTCCTGATCCGGATCCTGTTGTGGAGTTGGTGGGCTGTCCCCCAGCACAGACCACAGGCCGCCTGCAGGGGCCTGGGGACCCACGGCCCCTCCCTGCTGTCCCCAGCTGGCCTCTTGGAGCCCAGGTGAGGCTGTTGACAGGCAGAGTCTGCTCCAGAGGAGCTTCAGGGAGTGAAAGTGGCTGCCTGGGACCCTGGGCGCCTGGTGTTTACCCAGAAATTGTGCTAATCCCGGTAATTCCTGTGATTTACGCGGCCTCTCGGCTCTGTCTGCTGCCTTCCTCTCCTGGAGGAGAGGGAGGGAGAGGGCCATGGCTGGTCTGCAGAAGATGAGGCTTGTGACACAGAGGTCCCTGCAGGCCCCACCCCTGTCCCGGCGGGGTCAGTTCCCCACGGGAGCTTGCGGAACCCTAGGCACTCCCAGCCCCACTGCCCTCTGGAGTATGGCAATCTGAATAAGCCCCCTCCCACCCACTGTGTCCACCTGGTCCTGGGGTGGGCTCGCCCTGAGGCTTTGGGCAGCTTTCCAGCCAGAGGAGCTGACCGTGGACCTGGGCCCTCTCCCTCTGTGGACAGTGGCTTTGGGCTGCTCCCCTCTTATTCTGAAATGATCTGGATGCAGCCATCTGCACTGACCATATAATAAGGTGGGGATGTTGGCAGGAGGCAGCTGCAGCTGCTGTACCCCAAGAAAACCCCCAGGCTCTCCCTCTTCTTTCCAGTCTCCTCATGTCCCTCGACAGATGTGGTCATGGTCTCTTCTGGACTGAGCCTCTTTATTTGCCATGGCAGCCCGGACTCTACAGTCCACGGATTCTGAGCTGCCAGCCTCAGCTTCCTCATCTGCCTTTGGGGCTGCCTTCCAGAAGTCTGGGCTTGGTCACGTGGACTGACCCCATGGGTTCCTTGAGTCCTCTCCTGGCTTCTGGTCCCTTAAGCCCGCTTCCCCCCAGATGCTGGCCTGGTTCCCTGGGTCCACTTTGTCCCATCAGCAAGGGGTTGGAATACATGCTCAGCTGGACCTGGGGACCCAGGGGTGCGAAGCCCTGCCCTGGCTTGGAGGAGGTCATGGTTCAGTAGGGTGGATGCATAGCAGGTTGTGGCCAGGCTGTGTGAGAGGGCTCAGACCCACGGGAAGGAGCCTAGCCAGCTCCCAGCCTACAGCGATGTGAGGCACGAAACTGACTGTCTACAAAGAGTTATGGAATAAAGAGTTAGGGATGAATGTACACTACCAACTCCTCCTTCCCTCCATCAGCCTCAGTGGACCATACTCCCTGCAGGGCCGTGTTGGCAGGCAGCCCTGGACAGAGCCTCAGCTTTTGCCTATCCCTTGGCTGGCTGTCCCCATTCACCAATCTTGCTACCTTAGGTACAGCCCTGGGACAGGGGCCATGTTGAATCCTCATGGGCTTCTGGCACAGGGCTCCTCACACCCAACAGGCCCCTTACTGCTTCTAGGGAATTCTGGGGCAAATCTCTGTACCGAAGGGTCCTCACTTGAGGAACAATTTACTTTGATGCTCCAGAAGGCAGCTTTGTGCCAGGCAGCCTGGGTTAAAGGCCTGGTGCAGCTGCTTTAAGCTGTGTGTCTTTGGGCTAGTTACTCAGCCTCTCTGAACATTGGTTTCTTCCTATATAAATTGTTGGAAGGATTAAATGAACTCACTTTTGCAAAGAGCTTGGCACCTGGTAAATGCTTGTTCAAGGTGTGTTCTTCCAGCTATTATTTTGTCTTTACTTCTAAATTCAAGATGTGTTAAGCTGACCTGAGCTTCTTGGGATGAAAAACCAGATTGTTCACAAAATCATTTGTATTTCCAAGAGCTGTGATTTCCTGCGTCTGAGATGCACTTTCTTTGCCAGACACCCTTGAGAGGGAGTCCCTGGTGGCTCAGTTGATAAAGAACTTGCCTGCAGTACAGGAGATCTGGATTTGATCCCTAGGTCGGAAAGATCCCCTGGAGAAGGGCATGGCAACCCACTCCTGTATTCTTGCCTGGAGAATTCCATGGACAGAGGAGCCTGGCAGGCTACAGTCCATGGAGTCATAAAGAGTTGGACATGACTGAGTGACTAACACTTTCACTTCCTGAGTGGTTGCTCTGTGCCAGCCTGGGGAGCAGCTCTGGACCTGGTGGTGATGATGAACACAGTACGGGGGTAATGGGGATGCTTCAGGGATCTGGAAACAGAGGTGACCATGATAGGGAAAGAGTTGGGGAGCTTCCCAGAGGAGGTGACATCTGAGTGGCATCTTGAAGGAAGAATAGCAGTCTGTCTTACAGAAAGGGTGATGTGTTTCTGGTGGGCATGCCAGGGTCAAGGTAAAGAGCAGGGTGGGATGAGGATGCTGCAGGTAGACCCAGGAATACTATACCTGAAGGCCAGGGGGCTCAGCAAGGCCTTGGCCAGGGGAGGGATTTGAACAGACTTGGTTTGGAGAAGGTGCCTGTTTTTAGGATAGAAGGTGCCCTGGACGGGTACCCAAGGTGGGACGGAGCTGCTTGTGACCCAGAAGGGAAGGATGTGGGGCAGAGAGGCCCCACTGGTGAGGTGCTTTGGGGGTGAAATGATGCCCACTGCAGCTGATCAGATGTGGGAGGAGGATGTGGGAGGACGGTGGCCCAAAGTGCCGGCCAGAAGGCTGGGAGGGGTGCTTCCTGGGGGCAGGCTAAGGGGGCAGAGAAGGTGGAGCAGGCGCGGCCCAGGGGGTGTTGTTGGTGCTGCCCAGACAGCCAGCATCTTACAGCACAGATTATACAAATAGGCTTAAAGGATCAGCCAGTGATCCCGAAATCTCAAGGCCAGAGGAAACCGTGTACCTCACCAGAACCCTCAGGGAGAGCTGTCTGTCTCTCCTCTATCCAGGGTTTTCTGGATGTTTTCAAGACTGAAACCAGACAGGCTGGCCTGTGAGATAAATTCAGGCAGTTCAGAGCTGGGGCTGTCTGCTGGGCAGGTCAGCTAAGCTGCGACCGCCTCCTTGCCTCACGTCCAGCATTCTTTTGCACCCCCACTTTTCTACTTAGAAAAACATGAGAATATCGTGCAGGCTTTTAAAAAGTGACATTCTAGGGCCTGTGGATTTAAGATTTGAGGCTCCCAGGAAGGGAGCTGACCACTGCCTTTGGATTTCTGCCGCCCGCAACCTACTAGCCCTGCCCAGAACCTTCTCTTCCCACCCGTGTGGAGACCCACTGCCTTCTTTCTGAAACAGCGGCCATGGGCCTCCTCGGCTGTCTCGAGTGGCTGCCCCATTTTTTGCATCTTTTATGGCGAAACTTCCAGACTCAGTGCCTGAGCCACCATCTCTCGCCGAGCGTACCTGGCCCCTGGTCACTACCACGCAGCTGCGGGGCCTCATGGAATCTCTGATGCAGCTGACTGCTCTCAGCTGTTGCTTTCTTGGTTGGATTCCAGGCCCCAACACACCCTTAGAGATTTTACTTTCTCTTCCTTTGCCATCGTCCATTCCTGCTCACTCTCCTTGGCTGGTTTGTCTTTTCCTTCCTGGTAATGTTGGAATGCCCTGCACCCCGTCCTGGAACTTTCTCTGCCCTCTCTCTTGGACATCTTGCTCTGGGCCTGCCATGGTCCCATCTGTAGCCTCCATCTCTCCCTGACCTCTGCTTTGCTTCTAACAGTCTCTGCTCTTTTTTTTTTTAATTGAAGTACAGTTGATTCACAGTGTCGTGTTAGTTCCAGGTGTACAGCGAGGTGGTTCGGTTTTACTTATACATACGTGCTTTTCATTTTCTTTTCTGTCACGGTTTATCACAGGATATTGAGTATAGTTCCTTGTGCTATATACAGCAGGACTTTCTTTCAGTCTTTGCATGTCTTAATAGGCGTCTCAGACTTAACGTGGCCCAAGCAGAGCGCCTGCGCTGCACCTGCTTCTCACCCCGTGCCCCATCCAGGCAAGTGGCTCCCTGGTGCACTCACCCCAGTGCTCAGACAAAAACAGGAGCCATCTTTGACCTACCCCTGTTCTCTTAGGAAAATTGGCTTTCAAATGTCTGCTCTGTAATGATTGACGCAAACACTGAATTAGCAATATCTGTGTGTGGGGAAGCATCGCCTAGTAAAAGGCCTGTTTGTGGCCTGCTAGCCTGATGGAGATGGCGCGTTCCCTGAGCCCTGTGTCCCTGGGTTCCTCTCTTAACCCATGACACCTCCTCTTTCTCTCACACCCAAGTGAGGACTGTGGGCTCTGTCTTCAGAGCCACTGTCCCTTTAATCCAAACCACCATGTCTCTGCCTGGGTCGTTGTAGGCAGACCCCTTCCTCCCAGATCTGCTCTCTATACCCCTGTAGGGTGGCTCCTTTATACCGCTGAGTCCTGCCACATCCCCCTTCTGCTCGAAATACTCCAAGGGTCTGCACTCAGCTTCTTGCTGCTCCTTGAACAAGCCAGCCTCCTCCCACCCAGGCGGGCAGCTCCTGCCCCTGCCCTGTGCCTGCCACAGTCTCCCTCAGACCCTCAAGTGGCATCCCTTCCCTTCCTTAGCGAGGCGGGATGGTGGCCGTCCTGCCCTTCCCATGCTGCGCTAGCCTGCCCGTCTGCTTTCCTTCACATGCCAGCTCTCACTAAGGAAAATGAAATATCCATTTCTCTGTCCCCCACCTTCTTATCATGTCTCCCAAGTAGGGTGCCAACTCTGTGGGTTGTGTTCTCAACACCAGGCATAACACTTGATGCATCGTAGGGCCTTGATATTGACTAAATGCATGAGAGTGAATAAATGATGAAAACTGTTGAATGAATGAATGAGCAAATGGGTGAAAGAGTGAATGAACATAGACGTGAGTAAGTGAAAGGTGGACCTGGGGAGCAGCCTAGGAATGGGAGAACGAGGGCTTTCCTTTGAGGATCTCCCTGTCGTGGTCCTTGCGTTGATTTTTCTTGTCCCGTGAGTCTGAGATGAGGGGCATTGCCTTCTGACTTCCTTCCTCAAGGTAGTTCTTGCTACTTGCCATGGGCAGGACTAGGAACTTGTTGCTTAGATTTGAAAAATCTTTGGTGACAGTGAAAATGCTAGGCTGCTGTCTGTGAGGTCGTTTGAAAGACCAGATGAATCTCAGAATGAAGAAGCCTCAAAATTAATTAAACCCTCCTTCGCAATGATCAGAGGAGGAAGCTGTTTGCTTTTGGAGTCCGGGGCGGTGGCCAGGAACCTGGGTTGGAGCTTCCTAGCTGGGTCTGGGGGACACGTTGGTGACTGCCTTTGTCTCCCCCTCCAGGTCTGCCACCCAGGACTATGTGCGGCTAGGATGGAGACATCCGCCTCAGCCACGGCCACGGACAAGAAAGAAGTCAAAGGAGGGATCCTGGAGGGCCTCGCTTTCCCTGACCCCAGCAGGAAAGCCTCGGCCCTTGCGGTGGCCACGGCGGCGGCGGCGGCGGCGGTAGCTGCCCAAGGAGGTACTTGCTGTTCAACGCATTTGGCAGGGGAAGGGGGTGTTTTTCATGAGTCCATTTGAGATTCAATGAGACGGGTGGTCGATGTCACTGGGCAGACATCCTGGGTTCATGGGGGGAGCCAGAGGGTGCTCCAGGTTCTGGGGACCCCAGGCACTGGGGTGGAGGCCTATAGGTGGATCTTGGAGGTCCAGCCCCCCCAAATCGGGAAGGGGGGTTTGGACATCTCAGGCTCCATTGAGAAAATGGGAGAGTGAAGGGATGGGAGGTGTGGGGCTGAGGGGCGGCCTGGGTGTGTGTTCCCTTGGCACACATGTGCCAGAGAGGCGGCTTCTTGCCTCCGGCCTGCCAAGGACTATTTTGGAAAGTAATTGTCTCCTGATCCCTTCTGGCTGTAATTAGAGGGTCAGGTACGGAATTTAGCATCCTTAGGTGAATTTCTGGCCAACTTAATTATAACAGAAGGACTCCCCGAGCCACAGCCTCTCATTTCACTGCCCCAAAGAGAAATACGCTCTGGTTTCCACTGGTCCGTGCCAGCATCCCGTTGGGAAAGTTTGGCGGGAAGGCGAGACCTCCCCTTGTGTCTGTGCAGTCCATCTGGAGGCCACAACACTATTTCTGTCTCTGGGGAATGGAGAGACTTAGATTTCTTTTCTTCCCCTTTTTATTCAAGCGCATTTAGTCATGCCCTGTTGCTTTTGCCACTCAAGTGAAGCTCAGAAGCACAGCTCAGAGGCAGCAGTGGGGGTGGGGGGATTGTGCCCTCTCTGGAGTGGGGTGTGAGTGCTGACCACACCACCCACACGTTGATGTACACAGATCCCAGGGGGCTTTGTTCCAGTGCAGACCCCCAGTCGGTAAGTCAGAGTGAGGCTGGGTTTCTGTAATTCTAACCTGTGCTCAGATGATGCTGGGACTGCTGGGCCGTGCTGGGTGCGACTTAGAGCTGGAGCTGGAAAGAGAGAGTGGGTAGGATTCACTGTTTCCAAGAGTGAACTGGTCGTTGTTACCACATTGTTCTTATTTTTCCCCGTGATTCTGAGTTGGAGGTCAACTGTCAGGATGTGTGGCCCCAGTCAGTGGAAGGAGGTCCCAGGCCAACCTTCCTGCTCCAGGAGGTGGGTACTTGGCCTCCTGTCCTGGGTGGTGTCCCTTGACTCCATCCCCTCTAGGAGCTGGGCTCTCCAGGCCCTTCCCCTGTGAGGAGGGGCCAGTGGGGTGGAGGAAGGCCCCAAAGGCCAGGGTGGACCCCGTGCACGTGTTGTCAGGGAGCCGGGGCATGAGTGGAAGGAGAGGCGGCGTGGCCGAGGGTGGGGGCCTGCGGTGGTCCAGCGCTGGCTTGTCCTGGGCCTGGCTGGGTCTGTATTTGGTCTGCTCCTTCCCCTGGCCTGTGGTGACATCTTAGGCTGTCCCTCTGCCTGATGCAGAGATGCGTGGGCCCCTGCGGCCTGTATCACCTTGGTGCGTCTCTGGCCCACCCTCCAGGCCCTCAGCTGTCCCCGCTTTGGCCTGTGTCTGCCTCTCTGAATCCGTGAGTGGAGTGTGAACTGCCATGAGGCACACTTCACTGTCATGTCCCCGTAGCTGAGAACAGACTGAGGTGGTAATTAGGGAGTAATTACGGAATAACTGGGAAAGCCCTTGAACACTAGACCTGGTTGTCACCGAGGGGGCAATAACCACAGATGCTTGAGGGGGTCTGGGTCTCTTGGGGGCGGGGGCAGGCAGTGGGCCTAGAGCTTGGGGTTCAGTGGCTCCCCAGAGGCGCCTGACCTCCCTCTGCCCCATGCCCTCACCCAAGATGTGGTCATGCCCACCCCACAGGCCTCCATCCATCCCCTCGTTGCTGGACCCCAGGGGAGTGCTTGGCTGGTGAGGTTCCTGCGCTGGGTGGACGTGTCTCTCCACCCAGTGCCCAGGGCAGGCGGCTCATTGTCACTGGAGCAAGTCAGGTGTGTCTCCTGCTCCCTGAGCCACTCTCTGGACACCCCGTTTGCGAAGAGCCCTCCTGGAGTCAGGGCAGAGCAGTAGTGTCTTGGAGCGGTTCCCTGAGGGCTGGGGGACCATGATGTCTGCGTCCTGCGGCGGGGCAAGGGAGGCTGGTGTAGCAGCCCTGGGACCCTGGCCTGGGTCCCCATCCCAGCCACGTCCTGGGTCCCGGTGTGACAGGCCATTCGCTTCTCTGGGCCTCATTTTCCTAAACTGTGTTGTGAGAATATTTGACAAATGTTATTCCAAGTCTGTCTAATCTCGTGACATCTGACCTTCCTTAAATCTTACCCACGGTGACAGAGATGCTGTGAGCAAGAATCCTCTTTCACTCAGGAAACCGAAGTCCTAGAAGGTTCCAAAGAACCTCTGCTGTGGGCCCACAGGGCCTTAGGCCTGTGGACAGGTGAGAAGGATGCGCAGAAAGGGGTGCCAGGCAGCCCAAGGGGTTTGTGCTGATCTGCCACACGGAGGCCCTCTCAGGATGGGAATGTTTGTGTTCTGTTCTGGAGCTCCGTGCCTGAGGGTGTCCTGGGGCCCTGGGTGGTGTCAGGGAACGTGGCACTGGAGAGGAGCTGGCCCAAGAGAGGGGGGCTTAGTATCTGGCTTTGGGACTGGTGTGAACATAGTGGGGCAGGGCAGAGGGTCTGCATGAAGACCTGGGAGAGGGGCAATGCTGTCCCGTGTCTGCTGGGCTGGGGCAGGGGGTTGGGGGGAGCTGAGAGCTGCCTGTCGAGGGTCTGTTCCTGAGTTGTTTTCTGGAAAAGATGGGGTAGCCATCCCGGGATGCCTGCTTACTGAGGCAGGGGTGGGACTGAGCTGATTCCCTGTGGTTGAGCAAGAGACTGCCGACTCAGACACCGGGCTCTTCTGACACTGTGTGTCCCTGAGATTGTGCCTGTGATCCATACTGTGCTTTCTTTGCAGCTTTCTCGGAAGAGAAACTCAAGCTCAGTGTTTCATGGCCTGTTGCGCATCTGTCCAGAGTAGGGGGAGTCCTGTCTGAGGATGCTGGGGTGCTGTGGTGAGGAATGAGGAAGGGCCACCCACTCCCTAGTCACCTTTGGCCTCAGGAGCTTCGGTCCCACCCCTGGGATTGGAGGATTCTGATTCTAAGAGCAGTCATACCTTTAGGCAGAAGGATTTCATTTCCATGTTATTTGTAACTGTAAACATTTGGAAACACCCTAAGTGTTCAGTGATAGGGGAATGATAAATCAAACTGTAGAAAGCCTATTGAATGGAACATTATGTAGAGCTTGAAAATGTTGGTTATGATTATCATGATGGGAGATGTGCATATGTTTTGGGGCTCCCCAGACTGAGCGACTTCACTTTGAATTTTCACTTTCATGCATTGGAGAAGGAAATGACAACCCACTCCAGTATTCTTGCCTAGAGAATCCCAGGGATGAGGGAGCCTGGTGGGCTGCCGTCTATGGGGTTGCACAGAGTCGGACACGACTGAAGCGACTTAGCAGCAGCAGGTGGTGTTAGTGGTAAAGAACCCTCCTGCCAATGCAAGAGACATAAGAGAGGTGGGTTCAATCCCTAGGTTAGGATGGTCCCCTGGAGAAGGGCGTGGTGACCTCCTCCAGTATTCTTGCCTGGGAAATCCCATGGACAGAGAAGCCTAGCAGGCTGCAATCCACTGGGTCTCAGAGTCGGGCATGACTGAAGCGACTCAGCACACACGCATGCGTATGTTTTAATGCAAAGTGTAAAAAAAAAAGCAGGACAAGTTATTCTCACCTCTGTCACAAGTTTATAGTACATAGAGGTTCCCTTAGAAGTAGTTGACCCTGAGCAATGTACATTGCATATGGGAAACTTATCTCTTTGTTTCTTAAGGACCTTCAGGTTTCTAGAACCCTCTATTAGAATGTCAGTAAGGGGATTCCCCTGGTGGTCCAGTGGTTAGGACTCAGTGCTGTCACTGTCAGGGCCCTGGGTTCAATCCCTGGTCGGGGAACTAAGATCCTACATGCCTCAGCCAAAAAAGTCAGCACGTCTGAGAGGCAGGGGTGCACTGGAAGCAAACTATGCAGACTTGGGAGAACCAGAATGCAAGCCTTCCTCCCAACTCTGCCATCTGCGCAGACTTTCAGTCCAATTCAGTCACTCAGTCATGTCTGACTCTTTGCGACCCCGTGAACCGCAGCATGCCAGGCCTCCCTGTCCATCACTAACTCCCGGAACGCTCTTGGTTTTTCTGTGGCCTTGCTGCTGCTGCTGCTAAGTCACTTCAGTCATGTCCGACTCTGTGCGACCCCATAGACGACAGCCCACCAGGCTTCGCCGTCCCTGGGATTCTCCAGGCAAGAACATTTCCTTCTCCAATGCATGAAAATGAAAAGTGAAATTGAGGTCGCTCAGTCGTGTCCGACTCTTCGAGACACCATGGACTGCAGCCTACCAGGCTTTTCCATCTGTGGCCTTAGGTTGGTCATTTAACCTTGTGGGGGTGGAAGTATTTACACCATGGAAATTGGCAAACACTATACATCAGAGCTGCCTCCAGCCCCTGTCCTCTCCCAGCACTTTACTGATAGTATCTGGAGACTGACTCAACTTCCTTGGCCCCGTTAGGAACGAGAAGTAGAGTAAGGGTCCAGAGTGAGGAGGTCAGGGATGAGGGCAGTAGCAGTCCCCAGTGGCAGTGCTTGGAAAGGACACGCAAGACGTCTAGGGTGTTAGGGGTGCAGTGTTGGCACGTCTAGTTCATGGGAAGTCAAGAGTGTCTCCTTTTGTAGGTGGGACCGAAATGAGGTGGAGAAGGGACTGGCCCAGGCCTTCTGCTGCTTCCCTAGAGAGTGGGGTCTGAGGCTCAGGGCCCTTGCCTCTCCCATGCTGAGCATCTCCTTCTCGAATTTGCTTTGAGATCCTGACTTGATTGTTTGTGGGTGATTTGGGCCTCAAAGCTCAGCCTGCTGACACTGTGTGTATGTGTCTAGCCTCTGCACCAGCTCTGGACAGTTTTCATCTGTCCCCTCCCTTGTGGGTTCAGTGGCCTAAGAGCGCCTGCTTCCTTCCAGCTCTTGGAGGTCTGGGCTGTGACTTATTTGCAGAGGGACCTTAAAAGTTACCTGGCTCGAGCAGCCTCTGTTGCTTGACCACCCTTTGGAGTTGTGAAGCTAGCTGTGCTCAGGACTGGGTATTTCCACGGAGAGGCTCCACCTCCTTGTGTGACAGAAACACCTCTGCACCACAGGGCTGTGTGCACGGACAAGCAGCCCTGTGGTCAGACCAGACGGCAGACCCGCGGCTGGTGGGCACTTCCCCAGCCTCTTGAGCTGCTGTGCTAACACTTGGGAGGCCATCAAGCTTTAAAAACATATTTTTGCTCAGAGCTATTTTTCCCTTTAATTTTTTCACATGGCGTAATTTTAAAGGCAATTCGATTCAGATGTTTCTCATTTTTTTACACTGAAACTTCCCCGATGCTGTCGTATTTTCCTCTTCAACAGTGGATTTTCTTTCCAAAAATATTTCTGAACCTCTGTGTTTTCTTCAGCTGAGCACCAGGGACCCAGCCACCCCCCACGCCTCTGGGCTGGGAGGATGAGAAGGCTGGAGTCATAAACCTCAGCTGCATCTCGATCCAGGGAGCTTTCCTTGTCTCCAGAGTCAACACAGGCCATAGAAATTCTATGATGCATCTGTGGTAGCCAACACCTCACTCTTACATAGAGCACCCACCATGTCCTAGGCTAGGGTGCTCCCAGGGTGGTCCTTCCATCAGAGTCAGCAGCATCAGCATCCTTGGGACTTGGGCCTCACCCCAGACCTCCTGAAGCAGAGCCTGTGAGCTATGACTCTGATCACTCTTAGATGTTAGACTCTCTATGCCTGGCAGCAGGAGGCAGGACGGGTTTTTGTACGTGTAGAGTGAGAATCATGTGCAGAGGTGCCGTGCACAAATTACAGGAGACATACAGTGTGCTCACACCTGCCTGGCACAGGCCCCTTGTGAGTAGTAGCTATCTCTCTCCTTATATACAGTGTAGAGTCATAGCTGAAGCAGCCCCACCTCTGGAGCCAGTCTGTTTGCTTAAGGCCCAACTGTGCAGATCTCGGGCAGGTCTGTGCCTCAGTTTCCACATCCATAAAATGGGCACCAGAATGGCACCTGCTTCATAGCATTGTGAGAATTACCTGTGTTAGCACACGTATAGTGCCAGGCACACAGTTAACTCCAAGTTAAGTCTTTGCTCTATAAACTATAACCAGATTCCCTTTTATAGGTCTGCAGGCTCTGCCTGACTTAGAAGGTCTCTTTCTGAGGTAACCCTTGCTAGTGGACCTCCCCGTACAGGTGGTAGGAATCCCAGATTTCTGGTGTCTTCCTGTTTGAGAAGGTGGACGGAGCCCTGGGCTGGAAATTATACCTGAGTTCTTGTCCTGCTGTGCTTTGCTACCACAGGGTGTCATGGATAGGTGACCTTAGTGGGTCCCTGGCCTCCTTAATCCAGCCTTGTGTGCTGGAGGGTGGGATCAGACCGAATGATGCCAAAGCTGGCCAAGCCTTAGAGTCTTGGGTGACTATAAGTCTGCTAAAACAGAATCTCCTGGGCCAGGGCCTGGGTGTGCATAGGCTAACAGATTTCCCAGGTCACTGTCCAAGGCATGAATGAGCCCCCAGAAGCAGAGAACTGGTGGCAGCTGGGCAGTGTTGGGTGGGGGGAGCCTAGCATGGGTGTTAGCACGGCACTCCCTGCTGCCTGAGCTCCCACTGGCCACCCCTTCCTCTTGGTCACAGGCCATTGGCTTCTCAGAAAGTTTCAAGGTAGATTTTTGTTCAAAGGGAAGGCATTCATGCCTATTTCAGAATGCTGCGAAAATGCCAGAGTATGGAAATAAGATGTTCTTACTGTGAGGCTCAGGACTGGGAAATCCCAAGTCATATGGTACCCACCCTGCCCTGTCATCCTTAAGTGTCTCCATCCCTGGTGTGTCTGTTTCTTTCTTTTTTAAATAATTTTTAAAAATGTTAAAATGATTTCCTTTTGGCTGCTCTGGGCCTTCGTGGCTGCGTGTGGGCTTTCTCTAGTTGCGGCGAGCAGGGGCTGCTCTTGGTGGTATGCAGGTCTCATTGCGGTAGCTCCTTTTGCTGTGGAACACGGGCTCTAGGGTGCTCAGCTTCAGTAGTTCTGGCACAGGGGCTTAGTTGCCCCGAGGCATGTGGAATCTTATTCCCTGATCGAGCCTGTGTCCCCTGCATTGGCAGGCAGATTCTCAACCACTGGACCACCAGGGATGCCCTGGTGTGTCTGAGTCTCTCCCACTCCCCCCGCCCAAGCCCCAAGGCCCTGTGACAGCGCCCCCGGCAAGGCAGACATCCGGGAAGTGATTGCTGGTTGAGGGGACTGAGTCTGGTACTGTCACGCCAAGTGTGTGCCCGGCGGGCTGGGCTGGCCAGCTGCCTTTGCCAATCCGGAGGTCCCCTAGGATGAGGGTCCGTTGGGCCTGGCCTCCTCCTGGGTCCTGGCTCCCCTCCTGAAGACTCCCTGGACAGCGGGGAACTTGCTGCGGTGGGCCAGTCCTGCTTGGCCTCCTGAGCTGCCCAGCAGGGCCACACACTTGCTCTGAGCCCAAGGATGCACTCACGTGTGACTAAGTGGGCAATTACTCTTATTTAAGTGATTTTCAGGATGGCTGTTGGTGCTGCTTCTGAGCTTGTTTTAACGGCCCGGCCACATGGAACAGCCGGTTCCCATAAGACTTTTCCNCCTGGGCTGGAAATTATACCTGAGTTCTTGTCCTGCTGTGCTTTGCTACCACAGGGTGTCATGGATAGGTGACCTTAGTGGGTCCCTGGCCTCCTTAATCCAGCCTTGTGTGCTGGAGGGTGGGATCAGACCGAATGATGCCAAAGCTGGCCAAGCCTTAGAGTCTTGGGTGACTATAAGTCTGCTAAAACAGAATCTCCTGGGCCAGGGCCTGGGTGTGCATAGGCTAACAGATTTCCCAGGTCACTGTCCAAGGCATGAATGAGCCCCCAGAAGCAGAGAACTGGTGGCAGCTGGGCAGTGTTGGGTGGGGGGAGCCTAGCATGGGTGTTAGCACGGCACTCCCTGCTGCCTGAGCTCCCACTGGCCACCCCTTCCTCTTGGTCACAGGCCATTGGCTTCTCAGAAAGTTTCAAGGTAGATTTTTGTTCAAAGGGAAGGCATTCATGCCTATTTCAGAATGCTGCGAAAATGCCAGAGTATGGAAATAAGATGTTCTTACTGTGAGGCTCAGGACTGGGAAATCCCAAGTCATATGGTACCCACCCTGCCCTGTCATCCTTAAGTGTCTCCATCCCTGGTGTGTCTGTTTCTTTCTTTTTTAAATAATTTTTAAAAATGTTAAAATGATTTCCTTTTGGCTGCTCTGGGCCTTCGTGGCTGCGTGTGGGCTTTCTCTAGTTGCGGCGAGCAGGGGCTGCTCTTGGTGGTATGCAGGTCTCATTGCGGTAGCTCCTTTTGCTGTGGAACACGGGCTCTAGGGTGCTCAGCTTCAGTAGTTCTGGCACAGGGGCTTAGTTGCCCCGAGGCATGTGGAATCTTATTCCCTGATCGAGCCTGTGTCCCCTGCATTGGCAGGCAGATTCTCAACCACTGGACCACCAGGGATGCCCTGGTGTGTCTGAGTCTCTCCCACTCCCCCCGCCCAAGCCCCAAGGCCCTGTGACAGCGCCCCCGGCAAGGCAGACATCCGGGAAGTGATTGCTGGTTGAGGGGACTGAGTCTGGTACTGTCACGCCAAGTGTGTGCCCGGCGGGCTGGGCTGGCCAGCTGCCTTTGCCAATCCGGAGGTCCCCTAGGATGAGGGTCCGTTGGGCCTGGCCTCCTCCTGGGTCCTGGCTCCCCTCCTGAAGACTCCCTGGACAGCGGGGAACTTGCTGCGGTGGGCCAGTCCTGCTTGGCCTCCTGAGCTGCCCAGCAGGGCCACACACTTGCTCTGAGCCCAAGGATGCACTCACGTGTGACTAAGTGGGCAATTACTCTTATTTAAGTGATTTTCAGGATGGCTGTTGGTGCTGCTTCTGAGCTTGTTTTAACGGCCCGGCCACATGGAACAGCCGGTTCCCATAAGACTTTTCCCGAAAGCAGAGCTCAGTTCTCTGTGACAGCTCCGCAGGCCCAGGAAGTGGAGCGCAGCAGTTCCCTGGGCGTTTTCAGGATGGGCTCTGAATGACTGTTTTCTTTCTTTTTTTTAAATTGAAGTATAGTTGGTTTACAATATTGTTTCAGGTGTATAGCAAAGTGACTCACTTATACATATATAGACATTTTTTTCAGATTTCTTTCCATTATGGTTTAGCACAGGATGTTAAATATAGTACCCTGTGCTATACAGTAAGTCCTTTTGATTATCTATTTTATATATAATAGTGCATGTATGTTAATCCCCAACTCCTACTAATTTATCCCTCCCTGCCCTGAATGACTCTTGATGTTGCCCAGACATGGTGTCAGGTGCCTGGATGTACTGGAGGATCAGAGAGGGTGGGCTGGAGCCTCCTTCCAGCCCTCCATGGAGCACGGAGAGTGGGGGAAAGGACCTGGCTTCCTCCCAGCTCCCCACTTGTTAGCTCTGTGTTCTGGGGCAAGTCAGTTAACTTCTCTGAAGTCTGGGAAATGGAGATAATGCTGGTCACTCCTTCTGGCCATGATGGACTGAAATGGGACACCCTTTGACCATGACTGGCAGAGTGCCTGTGTGGAAATGAAGTAACTGGTGGGGATGTGGGTCTGAGCCAGCTTTCTTCTTGCGTATGGTGGCCTCATGTTTGATGCTGAGACTTCAGGCTTTAAATGTCTCTCAAAGCATCTGCCACCCCAGATCAGAGGGCATGCCCGCCTGCCCCCAGTACAGCAGGCTTCTTCCCCTCCTGCCCACAGTGTTCAAGGCCAGCCTAGGGTCTGCACTCTGGCCACTGCCCTTGGCTCACGTTTGCATTTCGGACCTGCATTTCTGTGCCTTTGAGCTGCCCTGGCAGCAGGAAGTTGTTCCAGGTGCTGCTTTGACTCTCGGTCTTGTTAGTCCCCGGGACATGCGACCCACCTGGCAGACGTAGCTTCACTTCTCGTGACTCTTTTTACATGTTAAACTGTTGTAGAGTTTGGAGAAAGCTTTGAAGTCCTTTCTGATGATAGAACTGGAAGAAGCTTTAGCAATCATCTAGTTCAAATCTGTTCATTTTACAGATGTGAAGACTGAGGTCCATGTACTTGAAGTCCAGTCACCCAGGGACACGTGGTGACTGGAAACCCGTATTCGAGGCTCTGCCTGTCTAGCTGCCCCCAGCCCTGTCCCCTTCCTGGCCCCAACCTCAGCTTCCCAAAAGGATGCTGTTTCTGTTAGAAACATTTTTCTGACGTTTGGTTCTGTCAGAACTAATTGTAGCATTTCTAAAGCTTGGTGAAAATACAGCCTCATTACTTTGATGTCAGCGCATAGTTTACTATTAGTATATTCTGGAGTTTATCATTTTAGTCATGTTTAACACGACTGCACCAGGCATGCACTATTAAATCTGGCTTACTTTACATTCCTGTCCAGAATTATTTATTTGTAACAATTTCCTCTCTATCAAAAGACACAGCTAATGCTGTGTTTTAATGTGTTATTTACACACAAAATAACCTATTTACAACTCAGTATGCGCTGGAGGGAGGATGAATGGGCCCCGGTTTCCTGCGTTCTGTTATATCGGAGTTTAACAATCTGGTTTGCTAATAGAACCATTTATCATTGGCGTGGGGAGGATAATTTATTTTATGTTTGTGGCCAGGTCTCACGGCCTCTGATCTCGGGAACATTTGGAAGATAATGAAGTCAGGCCTGGCGTTCGGGGGGCATGGGGGATCCCTGGCCTTCCGGAGATTGCCCCGGGGGCCTTGGGGTTCCCTGAGCTCACATGGGCATTACACAGATGGCTCCGAACCGCCAACCAGGAATGTATTGGCGGAGACACTGCCTCTGCCTTCTAGGGGTTCCCTGGGATGATCCTGCCCAGGGAGCCTCCTAGAAGGCAGCTTGAGAGAGGGCCCATAGGGATGCGCGAGGTTTTTCCAAGTGGGAAGAGGAAAGAGGGTGGACATTATGGGGAGAGCAGAAACAGAGTAGCCCGCTAGGAGGGCAAGGGCTTGGGGGCAGTCAGCAGGCTGGCGCACGTGCCTCTGGTTTGGGGTGTGTGGCCTGAGAGGGGCTCCAGGGTGGCAGATGGAGTGTTCAGACTGCCCTCCCCTCCCCTGGGCACCCGGGAGCCAGCCACAGAGGCTGAAGTCAGGTCCGTGCCGTGCTGGGATGGGAGGGCCAGCTGGGAAGCTGGCCTGCAGTGGGAGGCAGTCTTGGGCAGAGCAGCTGGAGGCAAGGGGTCCAGCAGCCAGGCGTGGCGGGATGGGCAGTGGTGTCTGGGGACCTGAAGGACCCAGGGAGGGGGAGGCCTTTTGGCTGCCCCGCAGTTAGGCCCAGGGGTGACTGGGGCACCCAGGTGGATGTGTGGCCACTGGACCATGTGGGCTGAGGTTCCTGTGGCTTTATCGGTGTCCCCTGCTTTTGGGCACACTGATGGGTGAAGGGGGAAAGCAGTGCCTCTGAATCCCAGCACCAGATTGGGCAGGTGGGGAGGAGGAGAGGAGTCATCCAAGACTAATGCCTGTCCCCAAGAGCTTGGCCTGTGGGGAAACCAGATGCCCCAGCTCACGGTGCTGATATGGCCATTGCCTGAGGCCTGAGTGACCAGGAAAACTGCAGGGAGGGAGTGGGGCCCGAAAGGCTCTGAAGGCCGAATAGGGCCCTGGGAAGGCCATCGTCTGCAGCTGTGTGCTGGCTCTCAGTCGGGGTCCTGCTGGGAGCAGCCACACATTCAGATCAGGTGGCTGGGGAGATGTTACCAAGGAGGTGTTTGCAGAGTGTGTGGCAGGACTCAGGGCAGCTGCGTGGATGGTGCATGGAGCACGCAGCCCTGGGACGGTCACTGTGGTCTGGGTGGGACCCGGGGCTCAGGCTTGGGAAGAGGAGGTTTGAATCCTTGCTCTGCTACTTGCCAGTTGAGTATCCTTTGCTGATCTGAATGCTGATGACCTCATCTTAAAATCGGACAAAATACTTATCTTTTGAAGACCGCAATGCAGGTAAGTAGTGTAGAGTGCTTGGACATCACCTGGCATGTAGTAGACATTTTGTATGGACTAGTTTCTGCTATATTTGTATTATTGTGGCTACTATTAGGTTTATTCTAGAACTGTTTTCCCAGAGTAGCATGTATGCTTCTAATAGATATCTGAACGTGAGGAAATGAAGGCATGAATGCACAGGTGTCTGAACATGGAGGAGCAGGTTGTCCATGATGTTCAAGGGGGATGGTGTTCTAGCCGGAGGAAAAGCTCATATAATACAAAGGTCCTGGTGTCTGAAACAGGCTGGGGGTGGCTGGCTCTGGCTGCCCCTTGGGAGAGCAAAACTCTTCACTCCCCAGGCCCAGCACAAGCCCCTCTTGGGACTGGGAAGCTCTATAATGCTGTGTCCAGAGGCCCCTGCTTCAACCAGTGTCCACCAGCTGCTGCGCAGCCATACGAGGAGGCTGGAGGCCCACCCTAGCCTGGCTCTGAGTGTGCAAGGCTCCTTTGGAGCCCCTTCCAGGTTTAGGCGGGCTTCCCAGGTGGCGGTCACTTCAGTTCAGTCGCTCAAGCGGTGTCCGACTCTTTGCGACCCCATGGACTGCAGCACGCCAGGCTTCCCTGTCCATCACCAACTCGCGGAGTTTACTCAAACTCATGTACATTAAGTCAGTGATGCCATCCAACCATCTCATCCTCTGTTGTCCCCTTCTCCTCCCACCTTCAATCTTTCCCAGCATCAGGGTCTTTTCAAATGAGTCAGTTTGTTGCATCAGGTGTCCAAAGTATTGGAGTTTCAGCTTCAACATCAGTCCTTCCCATGACTATTCAGGACTGATTTCCTTTAGGATAAACTGGTTGGATCTCCTTGCCGTCCAAGGGACTCTAAAGAGTTTTCTTTTGAACCACAAGTCAAAAGCATCAATTCTTCTGCACTCAGCTTTCTTTATAGTCCAACTCTCACATCCATACGTGACTACTGGAAAAACCATAGCCTTGACTAGACTTTGCTGGCAAAATAATTTCTCTGGTTTTTAATATGCTGTCTAGGTTAGTCATAAGTTTTCTTCCAAGGAGTAAGCGTCCTTTAATTTCATGGCTGCAGTCACCATCTACAGTGATTTTGGAGCCCAGAAAAATAAAATCTGTCACTATTTCCACTGTTTCCCCATCTATTTGCCATGAAGTGATGGGACCAGATGCCATGATCTTAGTTTTCTGAATGTTGAGCTTTAAGCCAACTTTTTCACTCTCCTCTTTCACTTTCATCAAGAGGCCCAGGCGGCACTAGTAGTAAAGAAACCCGCCTGCCAATGCAGGAGATGTAGGAGATGCAGGTTCAATCCCTGGGTCAGGAAGATCTCCTGGAGGAGGGCATGGCAACCCACTCCAGTATCCTTGCCTGGAGAATCCCATGAACAGAGGAGCCTGGCCGGCTACAGTCCATAGGATTGCACAGGGTCAGACACAGCTGAGGTGACTTAGCACACACGCCAGGTTTAGGCAGCCTCTTCTCCGGGGGCAGGCAGGGAGGGAGGGGGCTGGAGGGGCTCCGTCTTGAGAAAACTGCCCTGGCCCTTTCCCTGTGTGCAGGCTGGCGCTGCTCCCAGTGGGTGTGGACTGCCAGCTTGTGTGCGGGGGAGTTGGGCTGCCTGAAGTCCCAGTACCGGACAGGGCGAAGCGCTTTGCCACATCCGACTTTTCATCCCCTTTAAGCAGCTGCATTTGAGAAGAGGGCTAGGGCTTGGTGTGGTGCTGGTGATAGACAGCAGGCTTGAACTCTGTGCTGTCCTCCATCCCTGCCATTCTGGACATGAAGCCTTGTGCATGAAGCCAGAGCAGGGTGATGCTGGGCAGGGCAGGACAGCACTCGCCGCTCCCAAGCCAGAACCTTATATTTACCCTTAGCCATCACCTTGCCTCTGGGTTCCTGCAGAGGCCCACATTGTCCTTCATCCTTCTTTGTGACCTAGGTTCCCCGGTGCCAGGACCCTCCCCATGGACAGCTGTAGGCACCTGAGTACCAGGGGCTGGAGCAGCTGAGCCTGGGGAGAAGAGGGTCAGAAAGGCAAGCAGAGGTTGCCAAACGCCCGCGTTGTGAGGCTGGATGCGATAGAGAAACTTTGTCCCATTTCTGGTCCAGAGTCTGCCCACTGATCACATTTCTCCAGGCTGCGTTGGTGCCAAGGAAAGCAACAGGTGCCTTCAGTCAGGTACAGGAGTGTGAGGTGGTGGTGAGAGGCTCACCTGTGTAGGGGCAGTGGGGCACCCTTGGCTGATGTGTGAGGTGGTGGTGACAGGCTCACCTGTGTAGGGGGTGAGGCTCTGCATGTGGCCAGCAGGGGCTCCTGTCACTATTCTCACGGGAGGGTGGCCTCACCTGCCTCAGGGGGCCTGTGGCAGCTCCCGGCTGTGCCATTAGCAGCCAGAGCAGTGTGCTGCTTCCCAGCTGACCTCTGCCCTCAGGGGTGCCCTCATGCCAGGCCCCCAGCTCTGCCAGCTCAGGGCTGACTGTGGGATGGAAAAAGGAGGGAGGGAGGACCTAGCAATTCTGCTCTTAGGTCTCTACCCGGGAGAATTGAAAGCATGTGTTTCTACAAAACCTTGTAGATGAATGTTTATAGCAACATTATTTATAATAGCCCCCCAGAATGAAAATAACCCAAATGCCCATTAGCTGTGCTCAGTTGCATCTGGCTCTTTGCAGCCCCATGGACTGTAGCCGGCCAGGCTCCTATATCCATGGAATTTTCTGGGCAAGAATACTGTAGTGGGTTACCATTCCCTACTCCAGGGGATCTTCCCGACCCCTGGATCAAACCTGCATCTCTTGCATCTCTTGCATTGGCAGGCGGGTTCTTTTACCACTGGCGCCACCTAGGAGTCCATTAGCTAATGAATGGATAATATGTTGTCTGTCCACATAATGGAATATTATTTGGCAAAATAAAGGCATGAAATACTGATACATACTTCAGCACCTTGAAGTTGAAGGTATTTGTACCATAGCAAGGTATGAACCTTGCTAGCATTATGCTCAATGAAAGAAGCCAGACACAGAAGGCCAGAGTTCCCCTTACATTAACTGTTCCAGATGAGCAAATCCATAGGGATGGAAAATAGATGAAAGGTGGCCAGGGGCAGAGGGGAGAAGGAAATGGGGGTGGCTGCTGATGCATATGGAGTTCCTTTTTGGGGTGATGAGATGTTCTGGAATTAGATAGAGGTGATAACTGTTCAACATGGTGAACTGTACTAAAAACCACTGAATTGTATGCCATAAAAGGGTGAATTTTATGGTATGTGAATTATATCTCGGTTTTAAGAGAGAAGGAAGGGAGCAAGGGAGGAGGTAAGGAAGGAGGTAAGAGAGGGTGAGGAAGGTGCCGGGGGGTGTCTAGGAGTGGCTTTGTCATAGCGCTAAAACCCCGGCATGAGTTCTGGGGCTGCGTGACCACCATTGCCCCCCAGGGAGGACTCTGCTGCCTCTGGCCAATGAGCAGCCTCCCTCATCAAGTCTATAGGCTCCAGAAGCTCTAAAAACCACTGGAGTAGAAGGACGGTGTTTAATGACAAAGTAAATAATTACATTAAGGGTGTGAGAGTGGAGGGGAGCCGAGTAAATCACTTTAGAAGGAGCACCAGCCTGCAGTTCACTTCTGGTCCTTTATCACCACATTACATCCTCCCTTGGATGCCGAATAATTGATCGTGGCAGGGTTATGGGCTCTGCAGCAGCAGGGGTGGGGGCCTGGCAGGGCTGGGAGAGACTGCCTGCCAGCAGGCCAGGGTGACCTGGCTGCCCCTCCTCCTGCTCCAGGTGGGTGAGGCGTGGGGGCCTGGGAGAGAGGGGTCTCTGTCCTGCTGGAAATCAGATGCTTGTCTGGAAATGGCCAGCTTCCTCTGAGCTTCCGAGTGGGAAGGGCTTGGGGCCATCTGGTCCACTGAGGCCCAGAGAGGAGACCAATCTCCCTGAGGCCACACAGTGAGCATGGCTGGACCCCAGTAAGGAGCTAACCTGGGTCCCCCAGGCCAGGATGCTGCCCTTGCCCCAGGGCCGGGCTTGAAGAAGGGGTGGGCGATAGATCCTTAATGTGTGGGGTCCCAGGCTTTCTTCAGAGCAGCATCCACGGAGGGCGAGTGCTGGCTGGACTGCAGTTGCTGGGAAGTGGTGGAGGTGGCAGGTCAGCTTGGTGCAGCTTGCGGGGTCTGGTACACCCTCCTGCCTCCCCTGGCCTGGCCTGGCATTCCCAGAGTGGCCCCTTCCCTTCACTGTTTTCCCTCCACTGTTTTCCCTCCACTCCGTGGTCTCAGTTGGTCCTCAGGGAGTCCCAGTGGATGGCTCAGGAGACCTACTCCCCCCTCCCTAGTCCCCTGCCTGTCCTTCAGGCCAGCTCTTAGCCAGGGACCATGGACGGGCAGGCAGCTGAACTTAATTCTGAACCCCAAGAGGGTCATACATGATGCTGGAAGATCCAGGAAGATGGCGGTATCTTAGCCTGAAAGGATGGCTCTTCTCTGATGGAAACTGAGTCAGGATGCTTAGTGGCAAGTGATAGAAGCCCACTCAGACCCCTCAAACCCAGGAAGCCAGAACTGCTGCACCTGGGGCCCCAGTGATGTCACTGAGACACTGCCCCTGTCTCTCCCCGGCTCTTGGTGGGCTGGGTGCACGGGTGCGTGGTGCAGACAGAGCTCTGGCTCTGCAGAAGCAGCAAGTTTCCTCCTCTCAGGGCTGCTCCTGGGGGGACTGGGCCTGTCCCCAGTCCCTCGTTGTCCTTTGGAGCCTCCCATGAGGAAACACAAAGTGCACCTGATTGTCACCAGATGAGAGTCTTGGAGGAGAAATGCCAGAAAGTTCTGGGTGGAGAAGGGGGCATCACCAAGGCGGCTCCTCCAAGAAGGTGGGGCGGGGACGCTGAGAAGGGGACAAGCGTGGTGGCCTAGCGGCAGGAATGAGATGGCCTACTTAGAGGACGTGGACAAGAGGGCTTACCTTGCCTGGGGGATTCACACGAAGGGGTGGAAGGAGAGATGCAGTTGTCAAGAGAGCTTTGTAAGGTGTGGGGAGGCTTGGACGTGCCACAGAGGCATTCGGACTTTGGGTAGTAGTGAGCCGTTGAAAGTCCTTGAGCAGGAGGGGGCTGTTTCAAATAAACTCCCTTTTTTGCTGAATTGACTGTGACTTGAAGCGCCTACAAAGGAGATACTGGTGATTCTGGCTGGATTTCTCTGCCTTTCAGATCACTCTTCTCTCCCCCAACCCCGCCTCCTTCCTGTCTTTCCACACATGTTTGTTGAGGGTCTGGTGTGTCCCAGACGATGTTGTGGTCACTGGGTCACAGCAGGGACACTCGGGCAAGGTTTGCTTTTCCTGGAGTGGATGGTCCAGTTGGGTGAGAAAGGTACGTCCTCCCATGAGTGGCCACAGTGCCGAGAACAGGAAACGGGGACCCTAGTAGGGGTGGCAGTTTCCCAGGATGGTTAAGGCCACTGTGCTGCTGAGTCAGAGTGGAAGTTGCTTCCTCTGCCAGGAGAGAAGGGGCAGAGGAGCAGGCCCTGGCTGTGCCTGTGCTGGGGGGCAGTGACTGGGACACCCCATCCGACCATCCCTGTGCCAGGAGCAAGAGCTGAAGGGGAGCCCCAGGGAGCCAGATGCCCTGTTCCCAAGCCACTGTAGGGCAAGCGGGGCTCCTCGAGGGCTGATCTTTCTCACGGGAATGGGCTTACCCTGCCTTTGGGCCTGTGGTCCAGACTGGAGCCCTCCCCCTGGGAGCTCTGGCAAGGCCAACCACAATGCCAGCGTGCGGACCACAGGCCCCACTCTGTGTTTCTGATGTCATCGCGCCCAGACTGGGTCGCCTGTTCCATGGCTGCAGTGATGTTGCTGGGTGACATCTGTGAGAGGTTCCAAAGGTTCTCAGTGTGTCAGATGGAAGGTGCTAGAACCCTCCTGTTAGTGCCTTGAGCAGCCCTGATCTAGGGTCCTGGCAGAGCTTTGGGTGGTCGAGACGGTTTTTGTGCACGTGTCCCCATGGAGGAGTCAGGAGCTCCTGGGATCCTAAAAAAATTAATAAACAGAAAATGGAGTCAGTGTTTCTCTGTGCTGTGATTCTGGCACTACATTGCTCTGGAGCTGGGGACAGGACAAGAGCGGCCTTTGAAAGCTCTTCCCAGAGGAGGTGGAGGCAGGGAAGATATGACGTGGGGCCACGGCCTTGAGCTCTTCTGTTCCAGAAACATCCCAGCTGCACACCGGGAGCAATCTGACCCCCTCAGCTGGCTTCTGTCTTGGGAGGGAGAGAACCAAGCCCAGGGTCAGACTTGAGACTCTGGGCTCTGCTTGTACAAGAACTGAACAGCTGGGTGGCTGCCTGGGGCAGATGGATGCCACCATGCATGTCTGCTGGACCAGCCTCTTGCTGGTGGCCTTATATGTACAGCTGCATCAGGTTGGAAGAAAAGCTATGACAAGCCTAGACAGCATATTAAAAAAGCAGTGACATTACTTTGCTGACAAAGGTCCATCTAGTCAAAGGTATGGTTTTTCCAGTGGTCAAGTATGGATGTGAGAGTTGGACCATAAAGAAAGCTGAGCACTGAAGAATTGATGCTTCTGATCTGT
>SJYV01051493.1:109615-127903 GCA_006410875.1 Neotragus pygmaeus | reverse complement strand
GGCAGTTTCCCAGGATGGTTAAGGCCACTGTGCTGCTGAGTCAGAGTGGAAGTTGCTTCCTCTGCCAGGAGAGAAGGGGCAGAGGAGCAGGCCCTGGCTGTGCCTGTGCTGGGGGGCAGTGACTGGGACACCCCATCCGACCATCCCTGTGCCAGGAGCAAGAGCTGAAGGGGAGCCCCAGGGAGCCAGATGCCCTGTTCCCAAGCCACTGTAGGGCAAGCGGGGCTCCTCGAGGGCTGATCTTTCTCACGGGAATGGGCTTACCCTGCCTTTGGGGCCTGTGGTCCAGACTGGAGCCCTCCCCCTGGGAGCTCTGGCAAGGCCAACCACAATGCCAGCGTGCGGACCACAGGCCCCACTCTGTGTTTCTGATGTCATCGCGCCCAGACTGGGTCGCCTGTTCCATGGCTGCAGTGATGTTGCTGGGTGACATCTGTGAGAGGTTCCAAAGGTTCTCAGTGTGTCAGATGGAAGGTGCTAGAACCCTCCTGTTAGTGCCTTGAGCAGCCCTGATCTAGGGTCCTGGCAGAGCTTTGGGTGGTCGAGACGGTTTTTGTGCACGTGTCCCCATGGAGGAGTCAGGAGCTCCTGGGATCCTAAAAAAATTAATAAACAGAAAATGGAGTCAGTGTTTCTCTGTGCTGTGATTCTGGCACTACATTGCTCTGGAGCTGGGGACAGGACAAGAGCGGCCTTTGAAAGCTCTTCCCAGAGGAGGTGGAGGCAGGGAAGATATGACGTGGGGCCACGGCCTTGAGCTCTTCTGTTCCAGAAACATCCCAGCTGCACACCGGGAGCAATCTGACCCCCTCAGCTGGCTTCTGTCTTGGGAGGGAGAGAACCAAGCCCAGGGTCAGACTTGAGACTCTGGGCTCTGCTTGTACAAGAACTGAACAGCTGGGTGGCTGCCTGGGGCAGATGGATGCCACCATGCATGTCTGCTGGACCAGCCTCTTGCTGGTGGCCTTATATGTACAGCTGCATCAGGCCCTTCATCCTCAGGTGCACCAGGCTTTCCATCCTCAGCTGCAACAAGCCCTCCACCCTCAACTGCATCAGGCCCTCCGTCCTCAGTTTCCCCTTCCATCCTGGTCCCCACCCCTGGTCTCTTCCTGCCTTTCTTAAGTGCGGGCTCATGCCCACTAGATCTCCAGGCTGTACCAGCCCCTTGGACTGCTGCATCTTGAGGAGTAAGATCACCCCCGCCTCCCCAATCCATCCAGGGGACATCTTAGGCTGTGCCCCGGGTATGAGGTCACTTGAATACAAAGTTATCATCCTCAGAAGCTCTGAGATGGGGTGCTAGAGCGCAGGGCTCATCAGGAGGTAAGGAGAGGGCTGGGGACATGAGATTGGACAGGTACAGGGTAACTCAGCCGGCCACAGCCACCAGTAACTAATAGAGTTTCATCCTTTGGGAGAACTCCAGGACCCTTCGTGATCTAGCCCACCCAAGGGAAAGGGAGCTAAGCTCCTGTCACTTCGACCTCCAGTGCAGGGGGGCAGAGTGGTATTTGCAGGCAGAAACCCACAGACAATTAACCCCAGGTACTAGCAGTTGGAAGCTGGGTGTGGATACTTCACAGTGGTGGGAGCAAGGGGACACAAGTGGAGATCACTGAGACAGAAGTGGTGGGAACTCAGAGGTCATGATTTCTGGGGGGTTAGGAGTCCTTTTCCATGTGCTTCTCAGTAATTTCATCACTAGAGATGAGTTCTGATGGCTTGAGAATGGATGAGTGTGGAACCATAGAGATTCCCCAGGGAAAAGACAGCAGCAGGGCTGTTATCAGACATCTGTGCCTCATGGGATGAGTGTATCAGATGCTGCGTTGAGAGAACAGAGTTTGATGGGGACAAGCCCAGGAGGACAGGAAAGAGGCTGTTGCTTGGAGAAGGGGCTGGATACAGGCCTGAGGGACCCAAGAGTCCCCTTAGTGCACCCTTGAGACAAAGGCCCTGTGTCCTGCCTTCCTGAGGACCATCAGTGCCGGAAGTGCAAGCACAGGGGATGGTTCTCCAGCCTGGCCTGGCGTGGCAGAGACCTCAGACCCCAAGCCCCAGGGATGAGCTTGATTTATAACCAGTCACTAAAAATATATACAGTGAAATGAAAACTGCCGCCACTGAGCAGACTCCCGCTGCCCACTGTGAAGATAAGTAACGGCAGTTATAAGGCCACTTAAACCCTTACCTTTGGGATATGGAGGGGTCTCTGCAGACAGTATGTCTTTATCAAGAAATGTTTACCACCACCAAGCGGGAGAGAAGGCAGTTCAGCCACAGGGCTCTTCTGCCTTTATGGAACTGCAGCCCATCAAGAAACTGGAGCCGCAAATCACCGCATCCAGAGATCCGGGGGAGTGAGTTAACCCTGACCGCTGCCTTCCAGACAGCGCCCCTGTCCCGCTCCCACATCAGTGCAGGGGCCACGGGCCAAGTGCAAGCTCTGTGGGCGCGCGTGGCCCCCACTCACCTCTGTAGCCTCGTTCGGTCCCTTGCACATGCCAGCCTCTGCCTCTCGGCGTGGCTCTCCCTCTTCCCAGATGCCTTCCTCTGCTCATCTGCCAGGGCATCCTGCTTATCCACATGCCCCGTGGCCCCCTAGACACCCACTCTCCAACCAGCTTCCGGTGAATCAGGGGAGCAGAGCCACTGGGAGCGACATGGGACCAGCGTTGTGATGGGGCCAGTTCACACGGAGTTTCTGGAAGGCTGTGGCCTCTGCATCTTGGGTCAGCTGTAGGTCAGTGGGGTCTGCAGTGGGGGGAGAAGCCGGGTGTGGTGGGGAGAACGTGGCTGTGGACACAAATCTCATGTCATCCTCGGCAGGCTCCCAGTCTCAGGCCAGATGAATGCAGGGGAGCTGCAGAGGCAGCCCGCCCCTTGCAGCTGTTTCACGTCTGGTCTGGGAGCCGGGCCAGCCAGCTCTGCCCCTTTTGCCAGGATGAGCCAAGGATTAGGGTGCCTACTGTCTTTTATCTTGGGTCCCCAGATTTTTTGGTACCTTAAAAGTGACTGAGGACCCTAAAAATCTTATGCTAGTGGGGTTCACACCTCTTGGCATTTACCTTAATAGAAATGTCACGTGAGAAAAATTTATATTTGTAAATTCACTGGAAAATAACAGTGGTGGTTCCATTTTTATGAAAAGTGTTTTCTAAAATTAAAAAAAAAATTAATGGGATGATTATTTTGTAAATCTCTTTCATGTCAGATTGAATAAGAAACACCTGGATTATCTTACCTGCTTCTGCATTTCATCTGTTGCGATATGTTGTTTTGGTTGAAATATGTGGAGGAAATCCTCCATCACACAAGATGGAGTTAGAAAGTGGAGGAATATATTTAAAGTCTTTTAAGCGAATTGTTCTTCTCAGATATTACACCAAAACTTGACATGTAGTTGTTTCTGAAATGTTACTTTCAGAAACAACTCATCTCAAAGCCCTTTCTGTATTGTTTGTTAAAATTCCACTGGTCTGCCTCGCACTTGGAAGAGGTAGCATTGTGTCATCATGCTTTCGTCCCTCGGAAATATTGGCTCATGGAGTTGTGAGGCTGACCAAATGTAGAGATGAGAAAGACATCGTTTCTTGGTGTTGCTGTGAAAGTGCCGCGGCCTGCCCTGCCCTTATCGAGGGCCCGGCTCTGTAGCAGCCTTCCTGTTAACCTCACCCACGTTTCGCCGCGGCCAGCCCTGTGCTGGAGTGGGAGATCTTGGAAATGAGGTGTCAGCTAGGGATGCCACCATGGTGGGGGTTCCCCCTGCACCCTTCCGGTGCCCCTCAGTGCTCCCTGCCCATGGCTGCCCTTTCTCTCTTCTCTTCTCCTCTGATCATCTGTATTCTCCAGCGAAGCCGGACCCTGCCCTGTCCCCCACCCGATGGCTCCTCCGTCCCTCTGTTCGTTCTCCTCCCACACTGAGACCATCGGTCTGCCCACTGGGGGGAGTCCCCTGCCTAGGGCCCCTTCTGAGGGGTCCTGCATCATCAGCCTCTCACTTATATATTTATATGATAGGAACTTAAGAGACCTGTGCCTGAGGATGGTACCAGATGCCGGGTGCCACGGCCCCTACTAAGAATAGACCTTTCTGAAGCCTTTGTGCTCGCTGTCCCACAAGGGGCCCAGAGGGATCCCCATGCTCTCCCACCAGGTCCCCACAAGCAAGAAGGCTGGTATTTGATGGGGTCCCGGACCCAGTGCCCCTGCCTGCTCTGTGCTTTGCAGGGATCGTGTTCTCGGTTCACGGAACCATGTGGCCCTGTGCCCACACTTGGCAGAGGTCAGAGCTGCCTGAGCCTGAGGACCCAGCCCCGGGCAGAGAGTAGGTAGAAGAGCCCGAGGGCTCCAGCAGTGCCAGCATCCTCCCTGGAGGTGGCAGTGCCTCCTACATGCCTGGGAGTGGGTGGTGGAGGTGGCAGCACCTGTCTCAAGTCTGACAACAGGGCTGCCACCTGCATTTGGGATTTTTTTCCATCCCAGAAGACATCTCTAAGAAGAAAATAGCTCTGTATCCCTCAACAGCGTCTGGGAGGCAGAGTGGAGGGGGCTAGGGCCCAAAGCAGAGACGAGAGTGTGGGCTCACTCTTCAACTGGCCGGGTCCTCCGCTGACACTGCATGTCGCTGGCATTTAGCATGGAGCCAGCAGCCGGACTGGACCCTGANTGACTGAGCGACTTCACTTTCACTTTTCACTTTCATGCATTGGAGAAGGAAACGGCAACCCACTCCAGTGTTCTTGCCTGGAGGATCCCAGGGATGGGGGAGCCTGGTGGGCTGCCGCCTATGGGGTCGCACAGAGTTGGACACGACTGAAGCGACTTAGCAGCAGCAGGTGTTAGTTCTCTAAACGTTTCATAGAATTTACCTGCGAAGCCATCTGGCCCCGGGCTTTTGTTTGTTGGAAGATTTTTGATCCCGGTTTTGATTTTGGTGCTGGTGATTGGTCCCTATAGACCCTCTTGTTCACAGAACATTTCCTGGCCTCCTTTGCACACAGTTTCTGGTGCCTCTGTCCCTTGCCATGTGTTCATCGCCACAGGTATGAAAGTTACCAGTTTTCTGTAGAGGATCTTGGGCATTGTCCTAGTGTTATCCTGGTTTCCAGAGCTGGGAGGTGGCGTGTAAGGAAGGACGTTGCTGTGCAGTCCTCATGGGGGTATTTCGATGACTCTGTGTGCCAGGTTTTCTAATCCATACGTGTGAATGCTCTCATTTTAATTTGCACCCCCAGTTCACAGTGGGGCATTTTAGTTTTTTCTCCCCTGATAGACCCATTCAGCTCCTTTGCTCAGCTTTCAGTTGCATGTCTGCTTTCTAGTTTTTTTAAGAGATACCAATCTTTTATTGTTTAGATGTGTTGTAAATAATTTCTTCCAGTCTTTGGCCATTATCTTTGTTTATAGTATGGTTTATTGGGACAAAGTTGTACATTTTAATGTTGTTGAGTGTATCATTCTTTTCCTGAGGCATGTATTGGTATCTTTAAGAGGTCTTTTCCTACCTTGAGGTCGCAGAGATATTCTCTAATATTTTCTTCTAAAAATTATAAAATTGTACATTTAGATGTAGTTTAAGAAGTCTAACTGGAATTGGTTTGTCTTTGACATGACATAAGGATCAAATTTTGTTCTGTCTAAGTAGATAGGTTGTTTCAGTAGCAGTTACTACATTTCTTAATTCGTAAATGCAGATACTGGCCCATGTAGTTTCCCTTGCATCCCCGTGTGTCTGAGTCTGGCTTCTCTCTTCTGTTGCATTGGCCCATTTATTCCTTCGTCATCCTGCACTGTCCTAGTTACTCCTGCTTTATGTAGAGTGTGATATTTCATGGGGTGAATGCCTCATGTGTTCCTCTTTCAAATTGCCTTGGCTCTTCTTTGGCCTTTGTTCTACCGTGAAAATATTAGGATAAACTTTTGTTTTTAGATTGTCTGAAAAACCTCCATTGGGATTTTTGAGGTTAAATTGATTTGATTGGCACTGAATTGAACTGATTTGGTTAATTTGGGGAGGATGGCCATCTTAGTCATATTTAATATTTCCCACCTAGAATCATAATCTTTACTGATTGCTTCTTTTATAAAAAGCTTCTAATTAGCTTCAGTTGTATCATAAAGCTCTTACATGTTTTTTGTTAAATTTATTCCTGAGTGCCCTATAGTTTTGTTGCTCTTGTAAATGGTAAAAATGTACCTAAAAATGACAATTTCTAATTCTTTATTGCTGGTATCTAGGAATGTAGTTGGATTTTGAATATTAATCCTATTTCCAGCAATCTTGCCTGATATCTTATTGAATGTATCCATAGATGTTCTTTTTAGTCTTGTTATTCATAAGTAATGAAAGTCTTTTCCTTCCTTTCCAATTCTTACATCTTTTATCTCTTTTCTGAATCTTACCGTGCTATCTAGAATATCACTGTCCAATGGAAATACAATGTGAAATGTATTTGATTTAAAAGTTTCTGGTATCCCCATTTTAAAAAGTATAAAGAAATAGGTGGACTTAATTGCATATTTGGTAGTATATTTTATTCAACCCAATATTTAACCTAAATACTAACATGTCACCATGCAATCAATATAAAAAATGATTTAGATAGGGTACATTCTTTTTTCTCGAAGTCTTCAAAATCCAGTGTGTGTTTTGTACTTAGAGCACATCTCAGCTAAACCACATTTCAAGTGTGTGATTGTCTTGGACCCCCAAGGTCTAGAGTCTTCACTGTTGAATAGAGACTTGGTGAGTGGGCATTTTTATTTTGTTCCCAATTTGAAAGGGGATAATTCTGAAGTATAAGAATAATATTTAATGGTTTGGGGTTGATTTTACACATTAGCCTCAAAATTTCCTCTTTTGTTGCTGTTGCTGCCGCTTCAGTCGTGTCCGACTCTGTGCGACCTCATAGACNCCAATTTGAAAGGGGATAATTCTGAAGTATAAGAATAATATTTAATGGTTTGGGGTTGATTTTACACATTAGCCTCAAAATTTCCTCTTTTGTTGCTGTTGCTGCCGCTTCAGTCGTGTCCGACTCTGTGCGACCTCATAGACGGCAGCCCACCAGGTTCCCTCATCCCTGGGATTCTCCAGGCAAGAACACTGGAGTGGGTTGCCATTTCCTCCTCCAGTGCATGAAGGTGAAAAGTCAAAGTGAAGTCGCTCAGTCGTGTCTGACTGTTAGCAACCCCATGGGCTGCAGCCCACCAGGCTCCTCCATCCAGGCGAGAGTACTGGAGTGGGGTGCCATTGCCTTCTCTTTTGTTAGGGGTCCATAATTGTGGAAGGATGTTTATCAGTGCTTTTCTACAAATACCGAGACAATGATGAAATTTCGTCTTTATTTTCTTATTGGCTTATCTTTATTTTGATACATTTCTGTTATTATTGCAGCACTAATTCTTGGGATAAACCCACTTGAGTTTACTTGGTTGGATTTAATTAGTAATATCTTCATTAAGGTGTTTGAATCCAATTTCAGCAATGAGATCAGCCTATGAATTTACTTTCTTTCTGTTCTTATTTAGTGGAAGTATTCACAAAATTAGCCTCATTACACGTGCTAAGGAATACTCCTCTCTCAAATATCCATGTATTTGAATATATTATTTAAGGATTATCTTAAAGTATTTGTATTTGTTAACATATTTGCATATGTTCATATTTGTGTATGTCAAATATAAGCCAAGGACCAATTGTCCTCAAATATTTCCACGATATTAAGGATTGTTCACTCCTCGAAGGTTTGGAAAAACCCAAACTGTGAAACTGCCTGGTTTTGTTTGTTAGTTTTTTTTTAAACTAGTGATTCAATTTGTTTAGAGGTAATTCAGTGGTTAGAGGTGATTCCAATTTTTAACTTCTTTTTTATTTATTATTTTTATTTTTACTTTATTTTACTTTACAATACTGTATTGGTTTTGCCATACATTGACATGAATCCGTCACGGGTGTACATGAGTTCCCAATCCTGAAACCCTCTCCCACCTCACATCCCATATCATCTCTCTGGATCATCCCGTGCACCAGCCCCAAGCATCCTGTATCCTATATCGAACATAGACTGGCAATTTGTTTCTTACACGATAGTATACATGTTTCAATGCCATTCTCCCTTAACTTCTTTTTTAGTTTTCCATCAAATCAATCAATCCCTCTGTCTTTAGGAATGTGTCGGTTTCTCCTGATAACCAGCTTTACTGGCAGTGACTGTAGTTACGTCTCCTTTTTTATTCCTAATGATGTTGATCGCTGCTTCTCTGCAATTAACAGAGGTGTATTGGCTTTGTTCATCTTTTCCACGTGCTCAGTCCCATCTGGCTTCTTCCTTTCCTGTTTCATTGATTTCTTCTTGTGTCCTGTAGGTGTTCTTCTCTAGGTGTGCGTCAGTGTTATTTCCCTCATTCCTAGAGTGCGTGTCAGTGTTATGTCCCTCGTTCCTAGAGTTGGGCCCCTAGATGACTGACTTTCATCCTTGCTATTTTTCTGCTCTCCCTGACATTAGCATGTATTTAAGTGCTGCTTCAGCTCCATTCCAAGAGTTTTGATATGTAGCAATTTTACTCTTTTAAAATATTTAGATTTTCTTCAGTTTGGGAAATTTTTCATCTATTACATCTTCACATTATTCACATTATGCTTTTCCAATGATTCTGTTTATTCTCTCCTTCTTGATATGTTCCATGTGGTATCTGCTGACTCCTGCTTGTGGGTGTGTGGGTGTGTTTTGTAATTTTGGATTGTATTCTAAGTCAAAGGAATGAATCTCTAATGGTGGAATTACAGGCTTGATGGATTGTGAATAGAGATTTATCTATAGGAATCCCGTATAATCTCAGTGATGCTTTCTCCCCCAAGAGTGGTTTCTGGTCAGATTCTGCCAGGTTCCTTGGAGGTGACACAGGAATGGGATCAACTAAATTCTTTCTAGTCATTGTAGGGACTGTAAATTGGAACTATTGCCAAGGCAAGTAAGTCATTACTAACACTCAAAGGAGACTTTTTAAGTCTTTTGCCCATTTCCCAGGTAGAAGTACAGGCATCCAGGCAGTCTCAGGGTGCCCCTATGCTGGTGGGCATTGAAGGGTGTTTGTTCCACACCAAAGCTGTAGCCCTGCCAGTGGACTTGACTAGGGGGTGTCCCATCCTCTCCCTACATGGGTCACTAAAACAGGACCCCTGGGTTGTACAGCTGCCCTGGGGACCTCCAGCATCAACTCACCTGTTCTTGCTTTTGGTCTCCAGATTCACTTTTGAATGAAGAAGAGTGAATCTTCCTCTTTTTCCAGCTCAAACGTACATCCAAATGATATTATATTTATTGAGTTAGCTTACCTTGTCAACTCTCTATGCTGTTTTTTTTTTTTTTTAATATGGAAAATGAAAGGTAGGGAATGAGGTTGATGGGGAAAGAAACCCATATTTTGGGAAAGAGCTGTAATTATTATCCACTCCAGGCAAAAGACCCATAAAGTGGTCGGTTTTAGGGAGAGGAAATCCTTGGCGTCTGCCTTATTCCCAAATCCACTGACTAAGTCCCTGACTGACTAAGTCCTTTTGGACAGGGACCAAGGCTTCTTCTACGTGCCACACCAAAGCCCAGTGTTTGGGGTTCGGAGGGGGCTCAGAGAGTGGGGAGGGCCTCTTTCATCTCATTGCAGCCTCCCAGTGGGTCCTCCTTGCTGCTGCCTTGCTGAGTCGTCTTCGCAGGTCACCGACCATTCTGAGAGCGCGTGCTTATCTAGAAACAAATATTTTTATTTCTTTGTTTTTGGCTGCACTGGGTCCTTGTTGCTGCGCAGGGGCTTTTTCTACTTGTGGTGGGTAGGAGCTACTGTGGAGGAGTGTGGGCTTCTCATTGCGGTGGATTCTTCTGTTGCAGAACAGGCTGTAGCATGCACAGGCTTCAGTAGCTGTGGCTCTCGGGGTCTAGGACACAGGCTCAAGTTTGCAACACATGGGCTTAGTTGTTTCATGGCATGTGGAATCTTCCTGGACCAGGGATCGAACCCATGTCTCCTGCATTGACAAGCATGTTCTGGATTACCAACGAAGTTCCTAGGAACAAATATTTTGATGATCATGATTTCCCTGATGCTGAATTCAGGGGCTTATGGTGACTTGCAAGGGAAGATGCTGAGTTTTTGTGGTTATTATTGATTACGACTTTCTGAATGTCCTCATACATTCAAAGACTGTTTCCTGAACCTCCTCTGTGTGTCAGGGGTTTCCTACCAGCATTGCGGAAAATAGCTCTTCACTACCTTTGGTGTACTAGGGGCTGGGAAGGCAGAGAAGAGCTGGACTTGCCTTCCAGCCAGTCCAGGAGGTGGTGGGGACAGGGCTGTCCTCAGAGTCCCCTTGCAGAGTAGCGAGCAGCAAGCATGCTGATACAGGGGCCAGCTGGGGTCTTCAGGTCTTCAATAGTGAGGGTATCATGATGAAGCCAGTCGAGAGGGAGAGTGTGTGTGTACGCATGTGTGTATGAGTATGTGTGTGTGTGAATGTGTAATTGTGCATGTGTGTGTATGTGAGTGTGTGTATGTATGTATATACGAATGCATGGGTGTCTGTTACTGATGGGGTCTGGGGAAGATGAATGCCACTCCTGTCCTTTGCTCGAGTTCATCCATTATTGGGGACAGTCAGAGGTCTTTAACTTTTTGTTAAGTTTTAAGTTATTTCATTACCTGATAGTGTACCTTTCATAATCCAAAATTTAATCATTACAGAAAGGCATATGGTAAAAAAAAATCTTGCTCTCCACTCTGTCTCCCCGCCAGCCTACTGCTTCTGCTCCCTGGAGGCCACCGGTGTCACCAATTGTCACACGTCCCTTCGAGATATTCTTGATGTACACACGTAAATAATACATACATTTGTGAATATTTATATGTGTGTGCTGATCTATAAATTTACACGCATATACACATACATGTTTTTTAATGCAATTGTCGACATCTAGCTATTTTGGCTTGACAATGTATCTTGGAAATTGGTCCATATCAAGCCTAAAGCTCTTCTTCATTTGTTTTTATGGCTGCTTGGTATTCCATTATATGGACGGACTGGAATTTATTTAACGAGTCCTCCTCTGATGGATATTTAGATTTCCAAGCTTCTGCCGTTTTCAAATAATGCTGCAAGAAAGTCTTGTGTTTGTTACTTTACACATTTGAGAGTGTGTGTAGGGTGTAGAGGCTTCTGAACCTTCTAAAGTAATAACCAGAGCTCTGAGTCAAGGCCACTGGTGTGGGGATGGGCTGGCCTTGGCCTCCTGAGCTTCCTGTGGGCTGAATCTGCAGTTAAAGGAATTTTCCTAAGACTTTATTCATAGACTTCCCCTGTGGCTCATGTGGTAAAGAATCCACCTGCAAAGCGGGAGACCTGGGTTTGATCTCTGGGTTGGGAAGATCCCCTGGAAAAGGGAAAGGCTACCCACTCCAGTATTCTGACCTGGGGAATTCCATGGACTGTATAGTCCATGGAGTCACAAAGAGTTGGACACGACTGAGGAACTTTCACTTTCATTCATAGACTTGTATGGTTTCTGAAGGAGTAAATGAAAGTAGTTACAACTCAGAGAAATTACAGTCAGTAGCAGGCACAGGAAATAGTTTTGTCCGTTTTACAAATTATCCTCAAATGAATTCAAAGGAATGTCTTCTTTGTTACAATTTTGCCTATTGATTTTACTTTTGGCTGTGCTGGTCTTTGTTGCTGCCTGCAGGCTTTCTCTAGTTGCGGCAAGTGGGGACTACGCTCCAGTTGTGGTGTGCAGGCTTCTCCTTATGGTAGCTTCTCTTATTGTGGCATACTGGCTCCAGAGCACAGGCTTAGTCACCGTGGCACACGGGCATGGTTGTGGCTCATGGCATATGGAATCTTCCTCAGCCAGGGATCGAACCTGTGTCCCCTGCATTGGCCGGCAGATCCTTAACCACTGGACCACCAGGCAAGCCCCCTAGAAGGATATTCTGCTTGTGTTTCCAATGAAGGCCTTGCAGGAGAGTTGCCTAATTAGACCTTCTGTGGTCTGGATAGAAATCTGGCTGAGGAGCCGTTCACTGTTGTAAAAGTTGGCTCATGAGACTTCCTGATGGCCCAGTGGTTGGGACTCTGCTCCCAACAGAGGGGACAAAGTTTTGATCCCTGGTTGAGGAACTCAAATCTCACATGCCCGGCAGCCAAAAAAAGAAGAAAGTTGGCATCAAATGAGAGATGAAATAGTGGCACTAAAATAACCTGAACGTTAACTTTGGTAGAAGCTTCGTTTTTGACCTAACATAAGACTTTTTTCATAAGCTACTCCATGCAGTGGGTATGTGCATGGTCAGTCACTCAGTCATGTCTGATTCTTTGTGCTTCATGGACTGTAGCCTGCCAGGCTCCGCTGTCCATGGGATTCTCTAGGCAAGAATATTGGAGAAGGTTGCCATCTCCTCCTCCAGGGGATCTTCCTGACCCAGGGATCGAACCCATCTCTCCTTCATCTCCTGCATTGGCAAGTGGATTCTTTACCACTAAACCAGCTGGGAAGCCCCCATGCTCTGGGCAGATTTTTAAATAAAGGCCTGTTTCTTGTTTTGTTACAATTTGTGGCGACTGTGAGTGATGTGTAAGGAGCTGGTATTAGAGGCCAGCTTCTGTTGGAGTGCTCTCATTTGGTCCTTTTGACAATCCTGTTGTCACCCACTAGACAGCCGCGGCTCAGGGGGTGATGTAACCTGCTTGAGGTCCCATGGCCAGGATTCAGCCAGGCTTCTGACTGGGCTGTTGAGAACTGAGTCCTTTTTCCCCTGAACTCTCCAGGACCCAAGGTTCAGGGTGGCAGGTTTTGACCAGGATCTGTCTACTCATATTCAGGCCATGCTATCAATCGAAATAATTCCAAGCAGTGCATTGAAGGTGCTGTTGAAGGCCATTAGGTTCCCTGTTCTTCTAAGAAAATATTTTCAAAAGGAAAACCAGCACCCCCACCCCATTTGGGGTCCCCTAGTGAAGTCACAGGAGAGCTGTGATGCTGTGGATGTCTCATTGCAGGCTGAGAGCATCAGAGGGGCTTTGGGGGTCAGGGAGCCTGCAGTGTGGTCTAGCTCTACCGGAGCCTGCAGTGTGGTCTCCAGCTGGGCCTGTTTCATCATCTGTTACCTGTGGGCTGGAGTCCTCTCTGATATCTCCACAGAGCCTGGAGTAACCCCTGGCAGGCTGCGATCAACACACTTGGGCTGTCAAAGGCCAAATAGTAAAGATCTCAGTGTTTGCAAGCCATACCTACAGTTTTTCTCACAGCTTCTCACTCCTGCTATTGAATAGTAGCTTAGACAGTCCATGCCTAATGGAGCAGGACTGGGTTCAATCAGACAAGGGTAGAGGGTCAATTTGGCCCTCAGGCTGCAGTTTGCTAACTTACTCCCGTTGACAAATGACGTTAGACTGAATCTACACCGTGAGTGAATCCTTCCTTGTGAATACGAACTCCACTTTCTTTGTGTTTGCTGGGGGTTCAGAAGGTTTCCAACCTCTGCCTAGATGCCTCACTACCAAGTGCAGGGGGAGAGCACTGGTCGGGTGGGGAGTCAGAAGACCCACCTCCAATCAATCCTGTTGCCTGGAGCCTTTGCTGCTCTGTCCCTTGCTTTCCCCACCTGTCAGATGGGATGGTTGACTGATGTCTCAAAGATTCTGCCTAGCTCCAAAATTAATCTTCTTTTACCTGGAAGCTGTAGTTTTAGTTGTGTCTTTGATCACCCAGACATATTGGATGAGGTAATTTTGTCATGCAGTCTGTCCCCTAAGAGGCATTTAATCTCTGGGCTGGTGGCTGTGTTGGTAAAGAATCTGCCTGCAATGCAGGAGACTTGGGTTTGATCCCTGGGTTGGGACAATCCCCTGGAGGAGGTAATGGCAACCCACTCCAGTATTCCTGCCTGGGAAATCCCATGGACAGAAGAAGCCTGGTCAGCTATAGTCCATGGAGTCGCAGAGTTGGACACAACTTAGTGATTAAACCACCATCACCATCACCCCGTCTTAGCAGACCCTAAACCTTTAGTTGTAGGTTGGGTAGGGACCATTTTTGGTGCATCCTACCCATACAGTAGTATTGTGAAAGGTTACCTTCACCTGTGGCTTTCTGGCTGGCCCCAGGCGAGGCATGTGTTAACCCCTGCCTGCTCACCACCCAGAATCGACCCCTATGTAGCCTCAAGGGATGAACAAGTGAGACAAACTGGGGAAAGGGATGCTTTGGATGAGCAAACAGTGCAAAACTTTATCCTCTTTATTGCCTGTCTTTTGTTTGTTCTGAGGGAAGATGCTGTACTAAAACCAAGCCTGCTCACTGTCGCTCAAGGAGCTGAATCAGTCAGGCCCAACCCTGCACCCACCACTCAGCCAGGCCCAGGAACGCTCATGCTGGCCCTTCAGGCGTTGCTTGAGCATGCACATGGCAGTTGCCAAGGGGCTGGATCGGTGCCTCCCATTTTGTCCTCAAAACTCTCCCCAGCCTTGGTGGCATGGGGGCTGGAGGAGCACTCCCTGGGAGAGCTGGAACCCACAAGCGTTGGAGCTGCGTTCGCTTCTGGGCCGACGTGACTTGTTTCACCACTCACGAACTGGGAGCTTCTATTTCCTGGTTTGAATTATGGGTGATACCTGCCTGGAGACCTGGGTTTCCGTGGTAAATCATCCGCTTAGTAAATATTCATTATTTACTAGGCTCCAGGTGCTGTGCCAGAATTTATGTCTAATAAGATATTATTATGAGGTTTTCCTAATTGCCAGGCACAAGACTGAGTATTACCTGGATCAGGTCATTTGGCCCTCACAACAACCTTTCCCATTTCACAGATGGGAAAACCGAGGCTGAGTGGTCTCTAAGTCTCAGGTGGGTCTGGGCTGGGCTGATTCCAGAGTGACTGTTGTTGGATGACTCCGCCTTTTCCCTGGTTAGCAGGGGGATATCACAGGGCAGGACGCCAAGCACAGGCTAGACCCGGCTACGTGTTGTCATTTGAAGTGGGTGCACTGCTTAGGTGCTCCTCAATCAGCAAGTCATTTTCTTGCTCTGAGCTGACTCCCTTCCACTTTGCTGAAAGCCCCTCGTTTGGGAGTCATTCTCTGGAGCTCTGGATGGAGGTAAACTGTGGCCCTGGGCTCTGGACCCCCCAAACCGTGGCCATTGATGGAGAAGGATTGGATTCTGGTCCACAAGTGTTGTCAGAAGGGGTTTCCTAAAAACCTTAGTAGACCTCACTTCTGCCTGGCTGGATCTGGACGAGTCTCGGCATCTGTATTGTTAAGGAGAATGCTCTTCAAGTGGGTCCTGTGGCTGTTGGGCCCCTGGCCTCTGGGTGGCTTGGGGCAGGCGAGAGTGCATTCTGGGTGATGGCACCATTCTTGATATGTAGGGGTCCCAGGGGCCAGCACCTTCACTAGGCTGTCTCCTACCTTTTGCAGTTGCCCCAAGGCCCACTCATTCTAGGCCACATGACTGTGCCAGGTCAGAAGGTGGGAATGGCTGCAGTGTTGGAGCCTCTGAAGGGTCTGGCTTTAACGAAGCCATGGCCCAGTCTTGGAGCCAGGCAGTCCCGGACTTGGGCCTCAGCATCCACTTCAACTTAACTCCCATGGGTGAGTTACCTCCTCTCTCTGAGACGTGCTTTCCTTACGTGGAACTCTGTGTCCGTTTCTCCGTCTGGGAGTTGCTGTGCGGATGAAGGGATCTGAGTCCGCAGAGGGTGACAGTGGACCACGTGTCCAGCCAGGGCCTTGTAGGGAAGTGTTTGTTCCCAGCTCTGATCCATGGGCCTCGCTCCTTGGAGCAGATTTCAGCTGTGTCTCTTCCAAGTCCTAGTAGGGTCCTGACCCAAGAAAGACCCCAGCCCTCTTTGGTTTTGCTTCCAGGTCTGGAGTGTGTCTGCCTATGCTTCTGGGGGACTTGGAAGGGCGAGTGGGCTGAAGGCGGGCTGGCCCTGGAGTCAGGTGAGGTCAGGGTGAGCTCCTCTTAGGCCCAGTGGACACGATGCTGAAGGCCCACAGTGCTGTTAGGGGCCCTTAAAATTTTTTAATTGCTTTTTAAATGAGAAGAAAATTAATGACTAGAGTCTAGCACAGGAGTCTGGGTCATATTAATCTCTAAGCCATATGTGCCTGAAATAGAATTTTAAAAATGAAGGAGCCCCAAAGGCAAAAGTGCTCCGGGCCACGAGGGTCACTGTGTGCCTGGGGGAGAACGGCCACCCACTGCACCCCCCACCCTCCCCGAGCCCCTGCCAGGGGGCTCTGTCCGAGGATCAGGAGAAGAACAGCTGGTGGGTGGTGGCAGTGGAGAAAACGGGGTGCACAGCCACAGGCATCCAGGCGGTGGGGTTCCCGAGATTCCAGCAGGGGAAAGGCAGCCATGGCTGTGTGTCTGGGTGTGCTGAGCCCCAGAATGCTGATTGGGAGCTTGATGATGGGGTAGCAGTGTGAGTGTTGAAAATCACTCCTCAGCCTCCTGCAGCAAGCCTGGAGATTCTGGTCCTCAGATGCTCTGCCTGCATGGGGGGCAAGGGTGGGGATTCCTGTTTGGANGGGACATTTTCTGGAAATGTGAGTTTACAAGTTTCATTAAATTTCATGGGGGTGGGGTGGGGTGGGGTGGGAGCTAATGGCATTATTTATTTAAATATTTTTTTTCCTTCCACTCTCTCTGCAATTCTAATTACATGCATATTCTTTTGTCTGAAGTTTTCTCACAGAGCACTGTATCCTGTCCTCTGTTAATCCATCATTTTAATCTGGAGGTTTCAATCTGGATGGCTTTCTTTTTAAAAAAAATAATTTCCCTGACTTTTCATTTTTCAGCATCTGCCAGCTGTGAATTCCATCCAATGGAACCTTTATGTCAGACGCTGCATCTTTTGACTCTAGAATATTAATTTTGTTTTCACAGTTTTTCCTGATCCTCTTTATGATACTGTTAACCTTTGGCTATCTTCTTGAAATTATGGGATTCTTAAAAATAATTCTTAATAATTAAGAATTATTTCATACCATTGCTTATTAATTCTATTATTTCTATGTTGCTTTTCCGTTGCTAAGCTGTGTCCTCATGGACTTCAGTATGCCAGGCTCCCCCATCTTTCACTATCTCCTGGAGCTTGTTTCAAACTCATGTCCATTGAGTCGGTGATACCACCCAACCATCTCATCCTCTGTCATCCCCTTCTCCTGCCTTCTGTCTTTCTTGAAGATTTCTGTTATTTCTCAGTCTGTTTCTATTTGTTGATCTTCTCTTTTCTTCACTTTAATGGCCATTAATTTTCTCTTTTTTTGCATGTCAATAATATTCCCTTAGATACCAGTCTTTATATATGTCACCACTGTGGGTGCAGGATGTATCTGTGTACATGCTTGAGCTTTGCCTCTCGAATACTCTTATGTCACTTGGAAATAGTTTGTTCAAGTCTTGCTTTGAAGCACACCTGAGAGCAAATCAAACAGCCTTTTGTCTAAGACTGAATTTCTGAAGCAATACACTTTTGAAAGTATCCTGCTTCTTTTCATTTATTTTTTTTTTAATTTTGGGCAAATACTACATAACATATAACTTACTATCTTCAGAAATGTTTAGGGCACAGGTCAGTGGTATTAAGTGCATACTGGGTCTTTCTCTTTTGATCTGAGGGGATGGTTTGCAATTGTTCCACTACTTTCTAATATACCGTTTAACTTACTGATTATCTCTGCTATCTGTTACCTCTTAGATCCACGCCATGAGAGTTACATCTAAAACCCTGCACTTGGATTTGACACGTAACAGGTATTCAGTAATTATTTTGTCAATCAATCCATTCATGCAATACCAGAAAAGTACAATAAAAGTTTCTCTTTTTTTTTTTTCCTTTAAAAACTGCTGTTTAGTGAGAAGGCTTTACTAAAGAGTGGAAGGTGTGCTTTTAAATAGACGTACAATACTGTGTTACTTTCTGATGTACAGCAAAGTGATTACTATTCTTAAGTATTTGTATGTAACCACTGGCCTTCCCTGGTGGCTCAGACGGTAAAGTGTCTGCCTGCAATGTGGGAGACCTGGGTTCGATTCCTGGATGGGGAAGATCCCCTGGAGAAGGAAATGGTAATCCATTCCAACACTCTTGCCTGGAAAATCCCATAGATGGAGGAGCCCAATAGGCTACAGTCCATGGGGTCGCAAAGAGTTCGGACACGAATGAGTGACTTCACTTTCACTTTCACCTCCAACCCACAAGCTGAGGGACTGAAATTTGTATAAA
>SJYV01051493.1:95373-109586 GCA_006410875.1 Neotragus pygmaeus | reverse complement strand
GTGAATAATACAGGCTGCATCTTGATGGAGCTAGTTGGGCAGTGCACACCTGAGCTGGTTGTGGATGCTCCTGGCCCCTGAACTTGGGAAGGAAGCTGTTCTTAGCTCTGGATGGCACTTACTGAGCCGTCCCTGGGACAGCCCTGGGCAGGGGAGGCCCCAGCTCTGGCCTGTAGTTTGCACCAGTGAGGCCTGGGCCTCCTCCATGAACAAATCTGTGATGTCTAGGGCTATGCAGTTCTACCCCGAACCTCATCACCTAGGGAACTTGGTGTCCAGAGCAATGATGCACACACAGCATGTTTGCAGCTGGGTGGTACCCGGCCCCCTGACACTGCTCTGGGTTTGTCTCCAGATTTTCATTTTATTTTTCAGGTGGAGACAGGGTATTCATGACAGAGATGAGAACTTAGGTCTGTTTTCCATTGTTCATCCTATTCTTGGCAACTTTTGCCTAGGGACCTGGCAGGAAAGACACTCTGGAGAGGGAAGAGTTGAAGGGAAACCAAGCCTCCTTGGCTCCTTCGCCTTTTCTGCTAAAAATGGTGGCAGTTCTGTGTTTCCACTAAAAATAGCTAGTCTTCCGTCAAGGCCACCCACACAGAGGATCTGGGGGCTGGGGGAAATGAGATGTGGGTCTTGGATATGTCCCACTTGCGTGAAGAGGTCTGAAAGCTGACAGGTGGAGGCATCCATGGGAGAGAGGGCGGGGTTGGGAGGGGGCGAGGTGGAGCTTCTGGAGACCTGGGCTGCTTGCGCATGATGAGGGCAGTCGCTGCATTGTTGTCAGGCATTCCTCTGAGCCGCTTTGAGAGTAAACGGGAAAAAATAAAAGTAAATGGGTGGCAGATGAATGGATAAACTATGCTACATACAAACAGTGGGATATTGTTTAGCCTGATAAAGCAAGGAAATTCTGACAGGTGCTACCCCATGGACAAACTTTGAAGATGCTATACTAAGCAAGATAAGCCAGTCATAAAAGGACAAATATTGTATGATGCCACTTATATGAGTTATCCAAAATAGTCATCCACAGAGACAGAAAGTAGAGTGGTGGTTGCCGAAGACTGGGAGGATAGGGGATGAGCAGTTAGTATGTGGTGGGGATGCATTTTAGTTCAGGAAGATGGTCACAAAAGAATGTGAATGTACTTAACCTTAAAATTGTGCATTTTAAAATGGTTGAAATGGCAAATTCTCTGTTATGAATATTTTACAAGATTTTTTAATAAAGATTCAGTGAGAGGTGACCCCTTTCTTCCTTGTGACTCCCCTGTGGAGAATGATTGAGATCAGGTTTTTAATCTTTTATGTCAGTAGTGATTAGTTGATAATTGGCTTCTTCTGCAGAGAAACTACAGTGACTCTCTTGGGTCACCAGGGCAGAACACATGCATGGGGAGCCCCAGAGCTGAGCCTCACGCACCTTGGCATTTAGGGATCCCCGGTGGAACAGTAAAAGTTTCCACTGAACAAGTCCCAGTCGGCATTGTGGAACTTCCAGACAGGTTTCTAGTCTCTCATCATTATAGATAAATTGACATTCAATGTTTAACCAACATCTGGAGAAAGTCTGCGACTTGAAAGAGCGATGTCAGCATAAACCGTGGGCAGAGTATTGTTCCCAGGAGAAACCAAATTAAAGAAGAAGTGAAAATGTAAATGACAAAGACATCCTTCTCATGGGTATTCTCAGAAAGCATTGCATCCATAAAACAAGAATAGAATGCTACGAAATAAGAATTTTTAGAGAGCAGAAAAACAACTCTCTAAAAATTGAAGTATAGCTGATTTCCAATGTTGTGTTAGTTTCTGCTAAACAGCACAGTGACTGTATATACATACATACATATATATATATATACATACATACATACATACATACATATATATATATATATATATATATATATATATATACATACATACATTCTTTTTTATATTCTCTTCCATTATGGTGTATCACAGGATGTTGGTATAGTTCCCTGTACTATACAGTAGGTCTGGGTTAGTTATCCATTCTCTGTATAATAGTTTGCACCTGCTAACCTCAAACTCCCAATCCATCCCACCCCTAGAAAAACAGCTTTATATTAACTATATGGTGGTGGAAATAAAGGTTCATCAAAGGAATAGATGGAAATATCATGGAAAGGAGAATAAGCAAGCAAAGGCAAAGAGAAATGAAGAGAGTTGAGAAAGCTAGACTGTTAAAGCAGGTAGCTGAACATGTAACTAATGGAAGTTACAGAAAAATGGATGAGAAAAAATGATAAAAGAGTTAATAGAAGAAAATTCTCCATATCAGAAAGACAGAAATCCTTACATTAAAATGCTCTTCTGCATGCCTAACACTTAGAAAAAAAATCCTATTTCAACATGTCTTTGTGAAATTTCAGATAACCAAGAATAAGGAGATTTTCTAAAAATGTCTAAAGAATGGGAAAATAAACACGCAAACAAAGACACAGTTTGTCTACCCAAGTAGGAGGATGGTAACCGCCCTCTGGAGCTGCAGCAGCCTGTGTGGAAAGCCTGTGACTCTGCCCTGGCCGGGAGAAGGGAAACAATCCATCAGACTCTCAGCCTGTCACTCAGGGATGAGGGATGCTTTCAGTCACGAAGGACAGACTCAGAGGTTTTACCTTCCGCACCTCTTTCTTGGTTCCTTAAAGATCCTGTGATAAGGGAGTAGGTGAAGGAAGGGAAGACCCGGGACCCCAGCAGGGAGCCCCGCAGAGAGAGTGCTGCAAGGTTTGCACTGTGGCCACCTCCCGCTTCAGTGCAGAAGGAACCAGAGGCGGAGGACCTGCGGAGTTGGGGAAAGGCATCATAGAGAGGCTACACCCCGGAGGAACAGGGTGGCCTGATCCCGGTCCTGCACTTGGTTGGCAGGCTTCCGCGAATCAAATTTTCCTCCATAGAGAAAACTGACCAAACCCTGAGCTCATGGGATTAAAGAACCCAAACATGGTGTTTTAATATATTCCTTATAAGGATCACGTAGCTGTCAGAGGAGTTAAAAGTAGAGAAAGTTTAAAAAGTTCAAAGCAGTTAGATGCCGCCAGACCACGGTGGGGGATGTCAGTGTTCATAAGCCTTTCTGTGCTATTTGCTTTTTTTTTTTCCATTGTATGCAGAAATGCCTAGATATTTTTTTAAGTTTAAAAAAAGAATCATGAAAATTAAACAGAAGCAGTATGAAATGGGCCATGGTTTGCTGCGGGATCCTTTTGGGGTCTACTCAGGGAAGCCCGGCTGGGCTATGGACCCACCGGCTTCAGCCCATTGGTGCAGTCCATCTGGGCCTGGGTTGAAGTGACCTCTCAAGTGGGGACTTTTCAGTTCTGTTAATTTGCTCTGTTTGGGTTATTCTTTGAGGAAACAGATAGGCAGACGTATTGCCAGTGGGCCTGGGCAAGTTCAGAGCCAATGGAATGGTCATGGCCTTGTACTGGGGAGGTCTGGCGGACACGGTCACTTGTTGCTTGGGCACCTGGCTCCTCTGGAATGCAGGTCTTCCTTGGAATGCTTTGTTTGGAGCTCTTTATGTCCTGGGAGGACCCACAGGTGAAGCAGGCTGGGTCCTTGCCCTTGGGAACTAAGCGTGAGTCAAGGCAAAGTGGGAGGCCCTACCACAGAGGCCTTCCTGGAAGAGGGTGGCTAGTGCCTGCCAGGCTGTGGGCAGTGGGCTAAACTACTATGGTGCCTACGTCCATGGAGCTCCTGTGCCCTTGGAGGCAGTGGGGGTGGGGGGTTAGACAATAAACAGGTAAACACACGTGAGACCATTTCAGCAAGAGCTGCTGGGAAGGAGATACCTAGAACAGGGCAGAAGAGAGTGATCAGGGAAGGCCTCTCGGAGGAGATGACGCTGGAGGGCAGAGAGCCGTGGTGGAGCTTAGGAAGCCTGTTTGCGGAGAATCCAACGGGGGCCAGGAAAGGAGGAGCAGAGGCCTACGGGGAGGAAGTGCAGATGTCCAGGGGGAGGGGCAGGCTGGTTGGGTGGGAGATCATCACGTCTTGGAGAAATACTCTTCTTGGCTCAAGACTGAGCTGAGACTGAAAAGGCAGGGCAGGGCAGGGCCAGGGGAGCTTTGAACTTCAGGCTAAGAGGAAGCAGTCCCAGACCAGAGTGAGTGGGTAAGAAAGAGCCTGGGGTAGCTCTGGGATTACAGCCTAGACGACATTTGCCAGCATAAAATACACTTGGTGGTTTGGCTGTTTAGTTGCTAAGTCGTGTCCTACTCTTGTGAACCCATGGGCTGTAGCCCGCCAGGCTCCTCTGTCCATGAAATTCTCCAGGTAGGAATACTGGAATGGGTTGCCATTCCCTTCTCCAAGAGATCTTCCCAACCCAGGGATTGGGAAGATCTCCTGCATTGCAAGCTCACTCTTTACTACTGAGCCACTGTTGACTTGGTAGCAAATCTCAAGCTTGGATTCTTGAAGGAAATCCCAGCAGAGAAGGACACATGGAGTTTACCATCCCTGTTCCACCCAGGCTGATGTCAGGCAGGGATAGGCATGTGAGAGTCATTTCCTATGTGAGGAGCATGTTCCTGGCCCCGTTTGTGGCCCAGCTCTGCTCTGGGCCTGGCTGGGGCCACTTCAGGCCAGAAGAGTTGCTGGAATCCTCCCCGGCTCACTCCAGGCAAAGCCCAGCACCCCCCCTCCCCACCCCCCTCCNGCCCCGTTTGTGGCCCAGCTCTGCTCTGGGCCTGGCTGGGGCCACTTCAGGCCAGAAGAGTTGCTGGAATCCTCCCCGGCTCACTCCAGGCAAAGCCCAGCACCCCCCCTCCCCACCCCCGTCCCTTGTCACTCCAGCCTTGGGTGACATGTTCTGTGGGCACCAATAAAGTCAACATGGGGTGGAGGGATGGCACTGGGAGCCAGGGCCGATGTCTCCGAGGCAGGGTCATTGCACACACAGACAGAGGAACAGCTTTTCCATGGTGGGCTTGAGGAAGGCTTCTGTACCCACACACGTCTCTCCTGCCCGCCCCTCTCCAGCCCACTTGGCACTGAAGCCTGGAATTCTACCATTAGAAGTTCATTCATTTGGCTTGGAATACAAATGTCCCAGTGAGGAGATGACCTTTGCACCATCACTGCCGTCACTGGCCCTGAGCACCTCATATGTCTCAGCAGGGTGTCAGGGCCTTTGCCATTCTGTGGAACAGCTAGCCTCTACCAGCTGTGCCCCTAGGGGCTGTGCTCTGTGCTTGGTGTGGTTGTGCAAAGATGGGTTAGCCTCTTGTGAGGGTATCATGGGCGCTGAGAGAGAGGAGCAGGAGGAGCACCCTTCCACTTGTTATGGCGTGTGTTCCATTAAGCTTATTATGGAAAGTTGGCTATGTCATCACTCTTGTCTGCATTTCACAAAAGGGGGAAATTGAGGCTCAGGGAGGCGGGTCACTTAAACATGTCTGTGCAACTTGAACTCAGCCTGGGCCACTGACTCCAATGCTAGGTTCTCCATACTGTCCATCCTAACTTTTCTGCCACTTCAGGCCAAGAAACTCGATGAATGGGCTCCTCTCCATTTCTGCGCCCTTTCCTTCCTTGGGGCTCCTCTTGTGTCGGTGCCCAGGAGTGTTCGAGGATATATCAGTGCCTGCCTCCAGCATCTCAGGTAGATGCTGATGTGGGTGGCTGCACCGAGAGTCTGAGCCGAGCCTGTCCCCGTCTCATCACCCACGGCCGAGCCTTTCCAGTTCCCTCCTGCCAGCCCCAGACCAGGATTTGGGGTGCCCACATGTGGCAGGCTTGGGAAGGCAGCTCCTGAGCCAAGAGGCAGGATGGCCCATGGAGAGTAAGTTGGGCTGGGGAGAAATTTGGTCAGTTAGGTGCTTCATTCGAAAGTGGACCTGCGCCCCACCCTGGGTCTCTGCTGCCCTTAGGCTGTGTAGTGCCTGGCTGGCTTTGGCCTGGGACTGGCTACTGTGTGAGGGAGCTGGCCTGACTGCCCCCAGGACACCCCCACAACACCAAGAATCCCCAGGATCCTCTGAGCTCTGGGGCACTGCAGTCCAAGCCCTGCCTGGCCTCCCCCACACTCTCCCAATATTCTGCAGACGCGTGTTTCCTAGTCACTTCTGTTGGCTGTCCCATGCATTCCTCGTTCCTCCAGAGCACGTGAAGAAGCCTCATGCGGCTGGAATGGGATAAAAATCCAGACAAATAAGCCCCTGATGGGTGACTGGGCCCGTTGGTGGACCTGGCTCATTTTCAGGCCCAGGAGAGCGGCCCTCTTTGAGTTGAAACAGACCCAGGAGCCCTCTGATTTATGTCCAGGGGGTTGCTGCCTGGACAGGCAGAGGTGTGGGCTGTGGGCTTGTGGAGGATGGCAGGAGAGTGTGGGTGGTGGGATGCTGAGAGGAAAAGTGCATTCCTCCAAGCCTTTTGGCTGTTCTAGTCTGAAGACCAGGGAAGGCTTCATGTTGTACGTCCTCTTAGATGAACAGGGCTGAGAATCTGAGTCTCTGAAGCCACTGTCCTTCCGCTGTGGGCACCTGCAAAGATCAAGATCTAAGCTGAGTGTCTGTGGAGGAAGGAGAAAGAGGAGTCAGGTAGAGATGAGAGGTAGAGACAGAAAAGAGGAAATACCCTGATTATAGAGCTTCTGTCCATCCACACTCCCATCCATCCATTCACCCACCCCTCCATCCTTTCATCTATCCATCCATCAATTCACCCATCCATCTATTCACTCATCCATCTGTCTATCCCTCAATCCATTCACTCATCCCTCAATCATCCATCCATTCACCCATCCCTCCATCCATTCACCCATCCATCCATTCAGTCATCCATCTGTCTATCCCTCAATCCATTCACCCATCCCTCCATCCATTCACCCATCCATCCATCCACTCATCCATCAATCAACCCTCAATCCATTCACCCATCTCTTCATCATCCATCCATTCACCCATCCCTCCATCCATTCACCCATCCATCCATTCACTCATCCATCTGTCTATCCCTCAGTCCATTCACCCATCCTTCCATCCATTCACCCATCTCTTCATCATCCATCCATTCACCCATCCATCCATTTACTCATCCATCAATCTATCCCTCAATCCATTCACCCATCTCTTCATCATCCATCCATTCATCCATTCACCCTTCCCTCCATCCATTCACTCATCCATCCATTCACCCATCTCGCCATCCATCCATTCACCCATCCCTCCCTCCATTCACTCATCTCTCCCTCCATCCACTCATCCATCTATTCACCCGCCCCTGCATCCATCCATCCATTTACCCATCTCTCCCTCCCTCCCTCCATTCATGCATTCACCCTTTCCTCTATCCATCCACCCACCCATCAATCTATCCGTCTATCCACTCCCCAACATCCATCCATCAATCCGCAAACCCACCCATCCACCCAACCACTCAGCCATCTACCCAGCTCATTTTTTTATTGATCATCTGCTATGTTCTTGCCATTTCCATGCAGTTTGCACCTCCTTGGACAACCACACTTTCACTGTTTGTTTTTTTTTTCTTTTTTGCACTTATAACCTGATCATGACCCGTGGCCCTTGCAAACTCTCCTTACCATTTTTTTATGATTCTATTTGTTTCTCTTTGCAAACCCTCAGAGGTTGTAAGCCCCTTCATTCAGAGTCGTGGTTGCTTCTAATTCTCTTGGTGCTATCCCTGGAGCAGTCACTCAAAGCATCTTTAGAGGGTTGATGGCAGCATTACTGCAGACATTTAAATTCCTTGAGACTGAGGTTGCTTGGGCATCTTTCTAAGTCGTTGGGGTGGAAAGGGAGTTCATAGTGGAATTGATTCCCCGGGCTGATGACCTTCAGGGAGTCACTTAACTTCCCTGAGGCTCAGGGTCTTTACTGTCAAGAAACAAGATATAAACAGTCTGTGCAAGTAGATGGGTGTGTGTGTATCCACGGTACCTGCGTGTGGCTGGTGGGTGATGCCTTCCCCTCTCCCATGTCCATAGATTCAAAGACTGATTAAGGCCTCCTTTGACACCCCCGCCTCCACCTTGCTGAGTTAGGATGGGCAGAGCCGAATGAAGCTTTCTGAGGCTGCAGGACTCCCAGGCCAGGGCCAAGCTGTGACCCGCAGTGGGCATCTTGGATGTTCCTTGGCTCTCCCTCTCCTGGCTCTCCCCTGCTCTGCTTGCACCCTACTGTTTTCCCTCTTGGGCCTTAGTGTCCCCCGGGCAGGGGTGGGGGGGAAGATGGGGAAAGACACACGCTGCTGAGTGGCTGGAGGGCCTGGGTTCTGCCTGATGCCTTGTGTGGGCCCTCCACCTTGGGCTCCCATGCAGCTCAGTAGCCAGTAGGCTGCTTCTCACTGGGTACCTGGGCAGTGATGGAGGTGAGCTCAGACTCAGAAGACATCAGGAGGTGAAGGGGGAGCCTTAACCCTGGGGGATGCATACAACGCTGGAGGCCACAGGCTTTTAATCAACCGAATTCCCTCCACCCCTCCCGACTCCAGTTATTACCTATTAAATAATTATCTCATTTGGAAAGTGTTTCTTAATGTAGGGCAGACTCCTCCCTGAGGCATGGGTTTTGCAATGGATTGTCTCCGGCGTGTTCTAGGTTGGGACAGGACTGGAGCAGTCTTGCCCTGGCAGTGCCTGTGCACGAGACTCAGTCCTGGCTGGGCTTTGCCAAGGCTCAGCCAGGTGGGGCGTCGCCTCCCTGAGCCCCAGGATGACCTGGCTAATAGCTTCATTACAAAGATGCTCTTCATCGTCTCATAAAGGAGTTTGCCTGGGGCTGGGCAACCTCCAATTACTTGATATTTTCTGGGGCCCTGGATTCCCAAACATCTGGCAATGACAGAGATGGAAGGGTCTTTTTTCCTTTTTACAGGTGAGGCCCTGGGGAGGGGAGGGACCATCCTGAGGTCATATACTGAGTTGGTTGTGAAAGTAGAAACCAGAGCCTCCTGCCTGAGAGAATCCAGAGCTTTCTCCACTTCATCCTTCCTTGGTCTTGGAATGTCATGTTCAGCAAATGTGACCCCCTCGCCTTTTGTAGGAAGGGGTTGTTTCCTGAAACCAGAGCTGGGAGACTGTGCAAAGAGTGAGTGAGTAATGAGTGAAGACAGCTAAGCCTCACAGCAAACAACCCTATAGAGGAGGCTTCTTTTTTGTTATTAAAAAGTTATGCCTGCTTTCCAGAACGTGTGTAAACAGTCCTGAAGCCCATATAGAAAAGCAGGCCTCGCCCCGCCCTGTCTGCTCTCAGAGGTCATCACAGGGGCTGGGCAGGCACGTGTCCTCCCTTGGCTACGGGATGGAAGATGGATGGGGTTGGAGAGGAAACTCAAGAGGTTGGGGGATTTTGTTAAGGTCCCCCAGGTGGATCAGTGGTTGTGGACCAGGGCTGTGTGCAGACTTACTTCCTGATCTACAGTCGACCCACGGCCAGGAATTTCTGTCTCCTTCACACTGTAAGATGCTGCAAGGCATGACTTTGGTCCCCGTGCCACCACAGAACTGTGTGGCATGCTATATGTCCCACCTGGGCTCACCTGGGCTGCTTCATCTGCATGGCAGGGTCCCTCATCGTCTCCCTGCCTTCATCCTGGTCTTGAGACTCACTCCAGTTCTGACCCAGGCCCTGGAGCTCCCTGTGCTAAGGGAGGTTCTCAGTGTCATTGATAGAAGATCTGAAGGCTCCCCTTGGGAAAGGAGGTGTGGGATGAATTGGGAGATTGGGGTTGACATCTGTATACTACTGTATGTAAAACAGATAACTAATGAGAACCTACTGTAGGGCTCAGGGAACTATACTCCCTAAATAGGAAAGAAATCCAAAAAGAGGGTCTACATGTGTATGTATAACGGATTTATTTGCTGTACAGCAGAAACTAATACAACATTATAAAACAACTAAACCCCAATAAAATTTTTTTAAAAATAGAAAAAGTAAAGGCTCCCCATGGACTTGGCCCAAAGTCAGGACTCTAAGGTTGGGACTCCCCAGTGGTCACTGTTACCTGGACTGGGGGGAACTTTGGTGTGAAGGACGAGTGGCTGAGCTTTGTGGAGGGACCTGAAGTGGGCATTTCAGACAGCTGTCCTGGTGGGTCAGAGATGTGTGAAGGGTCTGGAGGGAACCTGTTTGCCTTGGGAGAAGGTTCGGTGGAAGATTCCACTGTGTGCAGGCTGGGGCTCGTCATAGAGCCTTGGGCTCAACTCCATTGTTAATAGGTAGTCATTGAAGGTTCTAGAGCAGTGGAGGTGCGAGACACAGGGTATGAGGAAGGAGCTGGGCTCTGTAATTCAGTTCTGTGAGGCCTCAGAAAAACTACCCAACTTCTAATACTGTAGGGGTCAATGTCCCTACCTTAGAGGATTGTTGTGAAAATTGGAGCTGATTTCATTTCATACCTGATGCAACCCTCACAGACAGGAAATGTGCAGTGCTGGTGGTTGTGATGTAACCCATGTAAACGATGGTGACTGAAGCTGAGGGCCGAACCACTAGGCCCTTAAAATCTTGGAGCCCCAAAATCCGTGCCCCCAGCAGTAAAACTGTGGTTTATTGTTCAGTGATGGATGATGGATGATGAATTAAAATGCTGAATCGCTCTGCTCTCTGGCCATCCCAGGGCTGTGCGTGTTCAAGGCACCACGATCCTGCCAGGCTCCAAGGATGTCTGTAAAACACTGCAGTGGGTGCAGGTCCTGTGTGTAATGAGTGCTGAAGTGAGTATAGAACCCCCAGAGTCCTGGCAGGCCTGGCCTGTGATTCAGCCCAAGGTGACAAGAACTGGGAGATGGTCCTGATACCAGCCCCGTGGCCGGGGCCAGCTGCTGTCGAGTCCTTTGGTTCACTTCCTTGCTTTTGAAGACAAAAAATCAGTCTCATGTTTTAGTCTCTAAGTCTGGCTGGGTCTTGGGCCCGCTGGGGAAGTGGACATGGTGGATTGCTGATGCCACGGCGGGGCAGACTCTCCACAGCCCCAGCAGTGCCCTCCCAGCTCCCTGACCTTGGGTGTGTGAGAGCCTGCTGAGCTGAGCTCCTTTGTTAATACAGATGAAAAAGGCCTTAACCTGTGGGTGCTGAACTGCTCAACCTGAAAAGGTGGCTTGGCTGCCTGCACGGCAAGTGCTAAGAGGCTCACGAGCTGGCCTGTCTGCCCTACAGACTCATTACCGCTGGACCACGGTGGAACCGCAGAGCTAGGTGGGGATTGTGTCTGCAGGCTCCGACAGCTCTGCGGATTTCAATGAGCTGATCGCTTGTCATTTTTTATTAATAAGCGAGTGCCTGATTCATTATACATCTGAGGGGTGAGCCACCCGAGATGGGGAGGAGGAACACGGAGACGCACAGCCGCCATGGAAGGGGCGAAGTGGTCCCAAGTGTGTCTTTTTTTCCTCTTTTCCCAAAAGAGACAAGTCAGAAAAGGTGTCTGTCTTGGGCAGGCCAAGATGGATGACCTGCTGCGTGATGACAAAGGGGAGGTGGCCGGAGGGTCCCTTAGTCTGGGGGCTGCAGCACTTGGGGAGTTCTCTGTGGCCACTTTCCCCTGGTTTCTCTAGTTCAAAGTCCCCTGCTTACCTGTGCCTTGACTGGGATGGGCGGGGGGTGGTGAGCAGAGGGAAGCCAGGCCCCCCAGGCCTGGGACTCTTGATGAAGGAAAGGCTCAGTGAGCCCAGATGTCTATGAAGGAGGTCCTCGAGGAGACCTGGAATGCACTTCGGGTGAGCGCTGGCCCCAAAGGCATTTGCTAAATGTTTGTGGGATGAACACATGCCTGCATGGGAGATGCCTCCTAACAGCAGGATGCAGTTCACCCGCCACGCTGCCAGCCCTCGCCCTGTGCCAGGCTTCCTGTCGGGCGCTGGAGACACGGCAGTCCTCGCTCTCCGGGAGCTCTCGGGAGTCCTGGGTTCTGTCTGTCCTGTCCCCGCACCAGCCGTGGGATTTCAGACACTTGTTTCCTTATCTGCAAGATATGCTGAGCAGTATCTGCCTGGCTGCCTCTCTCGTGGGATGGATCAGCTGTGAGAGCTGGAAGCCCTTGGCAGGGGCCGTGGGTCCACCAGGAGCACCTGGCATCCAGGTGAGCTGGCCAGGCATGCCTGGCCTGGCAGACGGGGACTGAGCTTTTAAGGAGAGCTGTAGCATCTTTCTGAATATAATAGTTCCACTGTGCGCGTGTCGAGCAGGCGCTCTGTGATTCTGGGTGAAAGAGAGGGGTCTCCAACGGCCCTGGGGGAGTGGGAGGTGGCCATGTTCCCCGTCAGTCGTCTGTGGGTCTGAGGTATGAGAGCATCACAGGAGCAGCCACAGCCACACAGCTGGCTGTGGGCTCTGCCACGTTCTAGCTGTTTCCACTGGTGTTTACAGCATCTGCTTCCTCGGGTTATAAGATGATGGGATTCCTGGGAACAGCCTTTGCTGTGGCTGAACCACTGGAGGACCTGGCTTAGATTACTCACAACTTGACCTCCTTTCCTCAGGTCAGCTGGTCAGTGAGAAGAGGATGTGTCCATTGGGGGGCCTGAGAGAGGCCTTGGGAGACCCTGGGAGCATGAGGTCTGCTTTGAGGTCCCCTAAGAAGGGCTCTCAAAGACACCAGCTGCCCCTTCCACACCCAGCCCACTGCGGCCCTGGCCAGTGGCCACACTGCCCCCAGTGAAGGATTGTGTGAGCTGCCAGTGTCCGCCCCATCCCCACCACCCCAAGAGGACCAGCCCTGGCTGTGGAGTCCATCCCAGCCTTCTCTGCCCTGATTGGATTCAGAATAAAATCAAGGTTCTGATGTGTGCTATCTCACAAAGGCAAAGATAAGTCCGGAGAGGATGAGGCTAGGGGAGCCCAGTCAGGAAGGCTGGTGCTCAGAAGAGGCAAGGTTGCAAGGCCAGGAGGGAAGCTGTGTGCTGGGCCTGTGGGCACATTAGATCAGTGAGAAGGCCAGCTTATCAGCTAAATGGCCCGTTTGGGGGCGGGCAACCAGAGAGGTAGACAGCTTTCCCAGGGTGGTCACTCGATTTGGCCATCAACTGCAGGACTTTGGTTGGGCCACTTTTTCCGGGGTGTCTGAGTGGGATGCTCCCTGAGAGTGGAGTGGGGACAGGCCAGCTGGGGCCCTGAGGGAGTTGCTGTGTCCTTCTCTGCGGCTTTGTTGCCAGGCTATGTCTGTTTCCTACCTGCTGTCTAGTATGGCTTCCTCGGGGCCAAGGCAGCTTGAAATGATCCTCTGGGCCTATGAGTAATGTTCACTGCTGACCCTGGTGTGTTTATATGTGTCGGGGAAAGAGAGAGAGAGAGAGAGAGAGAGAGAGTCGTACATCGTGGACTTCCTGGAGGAGATTCTACTACCTTCATGTCCCTGAGCTGGCCATTAGACACAAAATGGCTTTTGCTCTCTCTGGGCTTCCCAGGTGGCGCTAGTGGTAAAGAACTTGTCTGCCAATGCAGGAGATGTGAGTGAGGCTTGGGTTTGATCCCTGGGTTGGGAAGATTCCCTGGAGGAGGGCATGGCAACCAACTCTAGTATTCTTGTCTGGAGAATGCCATGGACAGAGGACCCTGGCGGGCTACAGTCCATAGGGTTGCAAAGAGTCAGACCCGACTCGCACACACAGGGCATTTGTAAGTCACAGGAGAACATTTCTTAAAGCTCCCTTAAGCTTGGTGAAAGAGAACCCTTACTGCTGCATGTGGAAGGTCTGAACAGGAGGGCAAACACCTTGGGAAAGGCTAACTGGAGATGAGTGTGGGGCCCAGAGAGCAGCCCTTTTTGTGGGGTGTCCATGGTTGGGCCAGGAGCTCTCTCATTCGGGCCCAAGGGGACGGAAGGACAATGACATCCTGTGGTCCTGTCCCCTCAGGCCACCTCACTTCCGTCTCTGAGTAGGGTTGGGGGTGGGGTGTACTGTATAAATCCAGCTTGAGCTTCTAGAAAGTTTAGAGGCATAATTGTAGTGATTTGGGAGGCTCCAGACAGCCACATGCCTTAAGTCAGGAAGCATCTCCCTGGATGATTGAGAGCAAGTAGCTGCTAGGCCAGTTCGCAATTGTCTGGGGAGGAGCCCCGGCCCCTACCTGCACCATGGCTGGCTGAGTGGTGTCCTTGCCACCAGGAGAGGCTCTGGCCTGCAGCCTCCCACCCCACCCCCAGACCTTGCGCTCCCCCCAGGCTGAGGCTAAGTTTGGGTCACTTCCCTTGTTTTTTTTTTTTTTTTTTTT
>SJYV01051493.1:83145-94536 GCA_006410875.1 Neotragus pygmaeus | reverse complement strand
AAAAAAAAAAAAAATCCCTTGTAGCCCTGATTACAATAACAAAAGGTTGCAAATACCCAAGCAATCCAGAAATGTTTAAACAAACCATGGCACCTCCATTTAGAGGAACCATATACAGCAGTTAAAAGCGAGTCTGATCTGTTAGTTCTGACATGGGCTGATCTCTTAAGAAGCATCACTAATTGAACCGTGAACAGACTGTATCTCTTACTTGTACAGTGTGAAGGAGAGAAACTTAGAAATGGTACAGCCAGCCTTTACTGGGTCCTTGTGTTTTCAGGCTCTTTCTGCCTGTTATCTCTGTTCCTTGACAGGAGTCTATGTCCTATTCTTCCCATTTCACAGATGATGACAATGAGGTGAGTCTTGCCAGGATCACATCTAGACTTTGCTGCCTGCAAAGCCATTGCTGTTTTTGCAACACCTTCACTTTATATAGACAGGAAAAAATGATACCTGTCCAGAGCAAAAGCTCAGGAAATTGAATTCCCTCCCTCCCTTCAGCTTTCAGACCTTGCTGTTATTCAAATACTATTATTTACATATACATATACATACATACATATACATATACATATATATATATACACATACATATATATATATATATATATATATAGCTGCAGATCAGAAGCACCATTTAGGTATAAGCTGGAGAAGGCAGGGGACACATGGGCAGGGGACACATCGTGGGCAGGGCACTTTGTGGAGGGGCTGGTGCCCAGAGGTCTAGTTCTTCCCTGGGGCTGGCTGGAGGTTACCAAGGCTGCCTTACTTGCTGAGCATGCATCTCTGCTTGAGGAAACAAACTCTGCGGGGTGATGTCATGGAGCCACTCCCCATAGTGTCCTGCTGGCCATGCATGCCCTGACCTGGGGGGCTCAGAGAAGACCAAACTGGGCTCAAAGCCAGCTGCTCCCTAAAGCTCATCAGAACTTCCCTCTGCAAAGATGCTTGATCAAATCTCATCTGAGGAACATGTTAAAATCCCTTCATAGCGTTCTGATAGTCACCAGAGAAGTAAGCTAAGCTAGGGATGACAGATGGGAGGGGGCTGCTCTCCCAGAGGTTTGTAGCTGGCTGCAGAGGGATGGAATGGTAGATGCAAGGGATGCCAGGGGGTGGAGGTGGTTTCTTCTCAGGAGTGGCCTTGCTCCATGGGGTCTCTGTGGGCTGGATCTGGCCTACCATCCGGGTGGAGCGAGCTCTGCGGGCCCCAGCTGAGGCAGGCCCCGGAAGGTACTGATGGACAGTCAGGGGCAGGCCAGTGTCAAGGGCAGGCACCTGGGTTCCAACAAATCAGTCTCATTCAGCAGAGGCTGATGCTTCAGGGTCCTGTTTGCACAGCCCCCTCCATGGCCTTGTGATGAAGCGTAGACACATTATTTGATATCTCTTTTAAAGAGCCTCCCTTATCCCAACTGTATAAGCTTCGGGTCCCATGGAACCTGGACTTGTCCCTCACACAGTTGGTAACAGTAGGTTGAAGGGCAGAAGATCTGAGAACTCCTTGCCAGGCATGGGTGTGGAGCCTGGGAGGAACCGGGCCTTGGCCCTAGGTCTGCAGGTAATGCATCTGCCCCAGGCTTGACCCACCCCACGCCCCACCCAGTGTGACCATGTGGGTTGCTTCCCCCATAGATCTGTAGTGGGAGGCCCTGTCTGTGGGACCCCTGCTGCCCACTGGCCCATCAGCCTAAGCTTCCTGAGACCGGCCTCCAGACCCAGTGGACAAGTTCTGTGTCACTTATTGATTTCTCTGGAGCTTTGGATGCAGACACTTGAGAAAGTCTTTAAGTAAACTCCTTTGATTGAGTTTAAAAAGGACCACACATCCTTAAAAAACAGTTATGAGAATATACATACATACAACAAAGAGCACACATCTCATTTTTTCCTATTCCTTTTTAAAAATTGAAGTATAGTTAATTTACAGTCACCATGTTAGTTTCAGGTATACAGTAGAGTTATATAGTTTAGTTATTCAATTATATATACATATATATCTATTTTATTTCAGATTCTTTTCCCTTATAGGTTATTACAAGGTACTGAACATAGTCCCCTGTGCTATGCAGTAGGTCCTTGTTGTTTGTCTTTTTTATATATAGTACTGTGTGTATATGTTAATCCCAAACTCCAAATTTATCCCTCCTTTCCTTACCCTTCAGTAATCATAAGCTTGTTTTCTCTGACTGTGGTTCTACTTCTGTTTTGTACGTAAATTCATTTGTATCTTTTTTTTTTTTTTTAAGATTCCTCATAGAAGCCATATCACATGGTGTCTTTCTCTGTCTGGCCTACTTCACTTAGTGTGATCATCTCCAGGTCTTTCCATGTTGCTGCAGATGGCATTATTTCATTCGTTTTTATGATGAAGAGCATAACATACGTTAAGTGTACTGCGTTGGTGAAATTTTGTCATTTGAATACATTCATCTAACCAGCAGGCTTCCCAGGTGGTGCTGGTGGTAAAGAACCCACTTGCCAGATTGTAGGATCAATCCCTGGGTCGGGAAGATCTGGAGAAGGAAATGGCAACCCACTCCAGTTATCTTACCTGGAGAATCCCATGGACAGAGGAGCCTAGCAGGCTACAGTCCATGGGATCACAAGAGCCGGAAATGACGTGGCAACTAAAGTACATGTAACTAGCACCCAAATCTCAAAACAGACCAAAGCCAGCCTCTGGGAGCTCCTATACCCGTCCTAGTCTCTACCACCCCTGCCCCACACCAGGCAGCCCCTGTCCTGCCTCTGGTAGCATCTCTTGGCTTTGCTTGCTGTGCATTCTTAATGTAAATGGAATTATGTACTGTGTGCACTTCTGTGTCTGGCTTCTTTCTTGTGTTTGGGGGATTTGCTCATGTTGTTGCATGTCCTGGTGGTTTGTTCCTTCTCACCGTCAAATGGTATTGACTCCTTTTTGGTGAGTACAGTGTCATACCACTGTATGGTTCCAGTGCTGATGGGTGTTGAGTTGTTTTCTATCGGGGGCTGTTCTGTGTATCCTGTCTTCCTTGTGCACATCCTCGTGTGGTTTCTGTGGACATACAGGTACATTTCCGCTGGGAAAGTACTTAGGAGTAAAACTGGGATCTTGGGTATGTGTGAGGTCAGCTTTCGTGTTTACTGTCAGTCGTCTAAAATTGTGTACCAGTTGCCTCAGTTTTGATACTGGGATTTGCTATTCAAAGGTTGTTTGTTTAGTTTTTTAAATTTTTCTGTATTAACATCTAGGAAAAATTATTTGGGTAGGGATGGCTATGTGAAAGTGTTGACTGAGCCTGAGTCCCTGACGGGAAAGTAAAGAATTGTGAACTGTCGCAAATAGACCTGGAGGGATATTCACTCACACACAGACTCACTGACTCACATATTTTTTCTTCTTCCAGCCACAAATATTCACTGTGGCCTCCTCCCTCCTAAAGGCCAGCTGAGCAAGAAAGAAAGACAAAATCAAATCCATTCTATCGTAGAATGTATTGGTTATTTCTTATGGCCATTAAAGGCTCTCACTGAGGAAGGCCATCTATTTATACAGTGAGGTCCATGCAGAGCTGCCTAAGCAGAAATCATGGGTGCAGTAAAGTCACTTCATAGTGTTGAAAGACTTGGCTGAATAAAGGGGAAAGTTTAAATAAATTAATGCCTGTCTATGGAATGAAGCAGTTTGAATCCTCTAAAATGTTATTTATGCAGAATCTTAATGATGATATTAAAAACAGAATATAGAATTATATACACTGTATGAAATGTATTTTTCAAATGTGAAAACCAGTGGAAGTGTTAGTTGCTCAGTTGTATCCGACTCTTTGCAACCCCATAGACTGTTGCTCGCCAGGCTCCTCTGTCCATGGAATTCTCTGTACTGGAGTGGGTAGCCATTCCCTTCTCCAGGGCATCTTCCTGACCCAGGGATTGAACCTGGGTCTCCCACGTTGCAGACAGTTTCTTTACTGTCTGAGTCACCAGGGAAGCCCATTTTTCAAATGTGTTCTGTAGCCAAAAGGAAAAAGGCAAACTTGGCTTACTTTTTCCGGTTTAAAAATTTTTTCTTCTACTTGAAATATCCCTTAAACTCTCTGATTGAAATATCCCTTAAACTCTCTGATTCTGGCACCATTCTGCCCTGTTGACACGCACCCACATCTGGGTACAGACACGGAGGGGTGGGGTGTGTGTGTGCGTGCGCACGTGCACGTGCTGGACGCAGCACTGGGGCCCCAGGCTGTAGTCACCTCCTGGATCTAGGAGGTGATCCACCAGGGCAGGGACTTCACTTTCTGCGGCTTCTGCGTGCCTCTGCCCAAACCTTTCCTCAGCTGGCTTCGGTTTAGGCGAGAGGACTTTAGCCAGGCATTGCCCACCCTGGAGCAGTTTGCAGAAAAATGGGGAACAGACCAGGTGTTGGGAAGAGCTGGAGGAACGTGTCCCTGGTTTCGGAGCTTGCCGTTGGTCGGTGAGTGGGTGGGGCAGGTTTGTCTGGAGGCTGCCGCAGGGTCTCTCCAGCTGGGAGATCGTGGGTGGATCCAGGCTGAGCCTGGAGGGAAGAGCTGGCCTCCGAAGGCTGGAGGAAGGAAGGCTGTGCAGATGATTGCCAGCATCTCACTTCCACCAGTCTGCCTCCGATTGCAGCCCTGCTACGAGCCGGCTGCCTGGGCAGTTCCCAGGCTGAACTCTCATTCAATGGTCGGGTTGTATCCCTGCAGTAACTGTTACTACTTAGCAACTGCTTAGGAGTTACCAGGTTACTCATAATTACTACTTAGCAGTTTGCGGACCAGAACCCGTCCGTCGATTCCAGTGCAGTGTGTTAACTCTGTGCAGGCTCCCGCTCTAATGAGGAGCTTTGAACCCACCAGAGCCACCCTGCCACGTGAGGGGGGCCCTTCAGCCAGCGGAGCAAACCAGTAATTTTCTTCAGCATTTAGCTGAACTTCCACAGTTGGCTGTATTTCAGCACTGAGGATTTTAAATGCTTTTGAAAATTCCCATATGGAGAGATGTGTGTGCATTTCAAATGTGTGTCAGTTTCGTGAGTATGTTGCTCTGGGGACCCGTAGTGGGAGTACATGGGAGCATCTGGGGATGCCATCTGGCAGCCTGTGACCTCCCTGCATGCGTGGACTTGACCGGGTGTGATGCCCCTGATTTTCTGACTTTTATCCTGTTAGGGGCTCTTATGGGAAAGGAAAGGGTTCCTTTAAGGACCCAGAGCGTGAAGGATTGGAAAGTGGAGCGTGTTCCTCTGAAATCAGGCTAGCGCTGAGGGGCTGCCAGCCTGGAGTCCACTGTCCACACGCTTGGTTTCCTCTCTGTGTTTTACATGAATGTCTAGCGCCCTGCCATGGAGGTTCTACTTGTTGGGAATTTTAATTAGAGAATTGGGCAGACTTAATTACTCTCTATTCAGATTTAAAGCAAAGGGAACTGCTTCCTTTCTCCTCGTCTCTCCCAGCCTGGCCAGGGCCACCTTGTCCAGGTCCGGTCTCAGAGGTTTCATCCCATCGTCTCCTGTTTCCCCTGCTTCCCACCCTGGCCCTCCAGCTCCACCCTCAGGAGGGGAAGTCAGGTCACCCATGTGGTTATTCACAAACAAGCACAAACCTTGTTTGGCCCTGCTAACAGGCAAAGCTTGTGGGTTTTGTGTCCATACCCTGGGACACCCCGGAGCAGGAACAGCGTAAGACAGTCGAGGCAATCTGCTTATGAGTGAGGTTGTTGATAACTAGGTGATGTCTTAAGCAAATTTGGCTTGTACTGATTTTGTATGTTTATTTTTATTTCTTCTCAAAAGTTTTTTTCTTTTTGGGGTCCCATTGCGTGGCATATGAGATCTTTGTTCCCTAACCAGGGATTGAACCCTTGCCCCCTGCAGTGGAATCAGAGTCTTCACCATTGGACCACTTGTACTGGTTTTGAAAAACACAGTTTTGGTATTAAGTTGAGCTTTATTTGGGGGCTGAATCATTGTTTCTCGACATCACTGTCATACACAAGACCCAGCTTGGCTTCCACCTGGCTACCTGGGTGGAAAGATCAATGTTTCTACCCCAAGGAGAAAAGCTTGAAATTAATCATCCTTTTAAGCCATCCTTAAAAAGCAGGTCCTCATGGTGGCAAAAACTAGTCACGTTACCACAGTAACACAGTGTCGAGGAACTTCAGTTTCTGCATCTGTGAAATGGGGATGAGGCACTAGCCATATAAAATGTTTAATCCAGTTATCTGGGCAAGTTCCAGTCATTCCCCTGGCCCCCTCTCTGTGCACAGAAGTCCCATTGGTGTTGCTCCTTTCTCACTGGAGACCTTGGATGTGATGCTTTCAGGAAAAACAGCTCCAGTTCAGAGCTATTTCCCGTGCCCTGTCAGTTACGCCTGCCACACCCAGAAGGGCCAAAGCTGGGTCAGTGTCCAGCAGGAGAAAGGCTCACCTCCCCTCCCATCCTCAGGGTACCCCGGACATGGGAGGACAGGTGGGAAGGGAGGGCAGATGGAGCTGGCAGCACAACCATGCTGAATGGGGAGGGAGAGAAGGGATCCCATGACGCAGCATCCAAAGGTAGCTTCAACAGGCCAGCTCCTTGGAGATGGAAAGTAAGAAGGGACTGGTAAGACCCAAAAGGTCAATTGCAGAGGACATTACTGTTCAAGTGCAGGGTTTGGGTAGAGACTCCCTGTGGCTTGGAAATCAAGCAGTTCAACCAATTTCAGGGGTCTTACTTTACTGTGAGTTGACAGTGGTCTCTAAATGGACGTGCGTATTCGTTGCTTAGTCGTGTCTGACTCTTCGTGACCCCATGAACTGTAGCCCGCCAGACTCCTCTGTCTGTGGAATTCTCCAAGCAAGAATACTGGAGTGAGTTGCCATTCCCTTCTCCAGGGGATCTTCCCAACCCAAGGATTGAACCCACATCTCTTAGGTCTCCTGTATTGGCAGGCAGATTCTGTACCACTGAGCCTTCAGAGAAGCCCTTAAATCCTAAAAGAGATGTATAGTTATGTTACCACAACCACCATCAAGATATACAATAGTTCCCTCCCCCAGATATTCATCCTGTCCCTCTGCAGTCTCAGCCACAGCCCCTGGCAACCTCTATTATGTTGTCTGTCCCTATAATTTTACTTTCCCAAAAACATCATATAAATGGCATCATAAAGTGTGTTTATCTGGGGTTTTGAAGAGAGAAAGAACAGGGTCCCTTTAGTCCCTGGAAGCAGGTCCGCCTTCTAGCTGTACTTGCTCTAATGAGAATTGCAGACTCTGGTCAGGCCTACAAGAAGATCACCTGCACCTCATTGCAAAGGGAGTTTTGGTGCTGGCGGGGACTTGTTGGGCATTGGCTACATTCTCTCCTTAAATCTGCAAAACAGTCATAGGAGGACCAGTATCATTGTGATTCCATTGAACAGATCTAGGAATCAGAGGCTCAGAGAGGTTCAATAACTCACTATTTGCACAGTTGAGATGAGAGCCCAGTCCTGTCACCTTCATTATTTTATGTGGCTCTTGAGCTGAGCGTTGGACAGATGTTATTTACTAGTGACAAGTAAAGTTCTGGCACCTAATGGGTGGGGGTGGGGGCGGGTAAGGAAGCACCTAGCCCCATGTCTCCCATCCCTGTCTGGGGCTCGGAGGCTTCCAAGTAGAATAGTCTGAGTCTTGGCCTCTTCCTAGGAAATGCATGTGTTGAGGCCTGCCTTTTAGGAACAAGAATTTGCACTGTGCTTCAGCACGCCTCCCCCACACTGTTCTGTGTTATACATTCTCAAGGCTGTCACCTGAGGTCCTCTGGAGGGTTGGGGGGCTGCTCCAGGGACCCAGGGCAGCTCCCAGCAGGCAGCCCCTCGTTGGGCTCATAGCCACACAGAGCAGGTGGGATCACACACATCCTCTGCCTGGGCCCGGCCAGGCCTCTCCAGGCAGGGGAGAGGGTGCCCACTGCCTGGGAAGGAGGCAGGGGCCAGGGCTGTGGGGAGAGCGAGGCGGTCCACCCCAATGGTAAGTGGATGGACATGGCACCAGGGCCGCCTGCTGCACATGCTGGCCAAGGGGAGGGCTCAGGGAGAGGAGAGTATCGCCGTCTGGGGACCAAGTGCCACTAAACCTATGGGTAATGGGTTTCCATCCCCTGGGTAATAGGAGACACCAAAAAATGAGGACATTACTTAGTGAGTCCCTCACCTCCCTGGCCCCATTCAGCAGACTCGGAGGAAGGACATTGCCCAGCATTGAGCCGTGTGTGGATTTAATGGGGTTTCCAGCTAAACCTTCCATCAAATTTACAGCTGTGCCTGTCTCCTGACCTTCCCCCTCTCACACATTCTTTTCGGGAATGAAGCTGTGTGCAGGCTGGGAGGTGTCACTTCCCTGGCGCCGGAGATATACAGCTGTGGGCCCGGGTTGAGATGGTGGATTTAATCAGGCCGGGTTGCTGCAGCGCACCTGCCCCTAAGCCAGGTGACACTAGAAGAGCCACTGGGGTCCATCTGGCCCGCACAGAGTCAGCGAGTCCTTATCCTGCCAGCTACAGGCCCAGGCCCAAACCTTGCCCCCCGCCCTGCTGGAGCGAGGCCTGATTGCTGCTCACCCCCGCCGGCTAGGAGGAGGGGTCACTACACCCTGTTCTCCCCTCACCCCCCAGCCTCCCTGTCGCTGCTGTCAGCATGGGCTCCTGGGCTCACTTCTCCTTCTTCCTACTCCCACGCTGCTCCTCATCGCCCCCTTCCTATTTCTTCCCCTAAATACCCACTCTTCCCTCTCTAAAGCCAGCTGTCCTTCAAGTTCCCACATAAACGTCACCACCTCCAGGAAGCCTTCTTCTGGGAACTACGAGGGCACCGGAGGTAAAAGCCACAGGCGCTGGCTTCGCAAGGGCATTCTCCCTCTTAGTCTGCAGCCCCATGTGGAGTGTGGGCCTTGAGGGCGGGCTTCTCCCTGTGGGTCCAGTTGCTGCTGAGCCTGGTCCACAGGAAGCACCTATTGTCAGAGGCACTGCCCCAGTTGCTGCCATAAGGCCTTATGGTCAGACCCCTGCCTGAGAGAGAGGATGCACTTACACTGTGAATGCTCCCATCCCCAACAGGGCGTGCTCAAGGCCCGCAGACGGGCCCTCCTCACTGCCAGGGTGCTGGCCTCCGTATGTCTGGGCTCTAAAGTAACTGGTCCCATGGGAGGCACCCCTACACCTTTCTGTCGCAGCCTGGAAGCACTGACCAGGTCTTTCTGACTGGCCTGGCCGCCCTCGCCTCCCATCCCTGGACGAGGCAGGCAGTTTCTTCCGCTGCTCTCTGCTCCCTTCGGGGGCAGCGTGTATTTTCCCAGCCCTTCCCTTCCTGGCCCCATGTTTGTCTGACTGGCTGCCTCAGAGGCCTGCGGTGGAGGCTGTAGCAACAGGCAGTGTCCAGTGCCCACTTGGACAAACAGCACGCGAGGCGGCTGCTGGCACAGGGCGGTGTCTAGCAGGTGGGCAGAGTGACTCAGGCTTGAGGCCTCAGGGGAGGATTCAAAATCAAATTGTCTGTGTTCCTTGGAAGCCGAGGGCTTTTGTGCTTCAAGGTGGAGAAGGAAGAACCTGGAAGCACCAAACCTTCCTGGGGCGTGTGAGGTGGGGTGAGCTGTGGTTGTTACATTCATGTAATCACTGTTAGCACAAAGGACCCTGGGCTAAAACTCAACTGTCTCCCTCTCTGGCTCTGAGAGACGGAAAAAGGGAAAACACACCTGTTTACTGAGCACTTGTTAGGTGCCAGAGCTTTCTACACCCATCGGCATGTGTTCTTCAGGCAAACTTCTCAGACAGGGGAGTTCCTAGTCCCAGTTTACCAAAATGTTGAGGAAGGGGAAGGCCATGGTCAGATCTGTGCTGTGGAAAGCTCACACTAGCCTTTGTGATGGGTGTGAAGGGGCAGGGGCAGAGTGGTGAGGCCGGGAGACTGCTTAGCGGAGCTAAGACTTAGACAGCAGTAGGGAGGGCTGAGGGAAGGCTGGGGTGGGTGACAGATGTGCTGGTGTGTGGACTTCGGCAGGGAGGAATCCAGGACAATGAGAGCTGAGTGGATGGTGCCTTCACCAAAGCGGGAGGCCCAGTGAGAGAGGGGGCCGGGAAGGAGATGCCAAGCTCTGGTTTTGTTGGATGCATCACCTCCAAGATGCTCACAGCTCTTGCAAGAATGGACAGAGCCATTTGTTGCTCAGAAGAGAGCTGTGGGCCCAAGATGCAGCCTCAGAAATGCATAGTGAAAGATGAGCACCCAACACACCCATGTTTTTTCTTTGTAGGTGCCAGGGACCCTCTAGGAGGAGGCCTGGCTTCTCAAACGAACTTTAAAAGCTAGCCCTGAAGGATTCCTGTGGTTATTGAAAGCAGGTGCCTAGAAGTCCTGTCTGAAAACTGCCCCCCCCATTGCAAGTGGCAGACAGTGCCAGCCATAGGACCCTAGTGTGAGGGAGCATCTGTAAAAATGCACCCCAGAGGAAACCTGGGAATATCCCCCCATAGTGAATCTGTACTAATGCTCACCAAATTAGATCATTTCCATCCAGAGCATTGAGCCTGTGATTATAACCCTCTCAAGCCATCTTTTTCCTGACCAGGCTGGGTATTAGCGTTCCAAGTGACTTGTGATCAACAGCGAGGAGAGCTGAGGATGGCCGCTTGCTGGTGCCTGCGAAGCCCAGGATGGCCCCTATTTGAGGTTAGCCTTGAGTCAACTTGTGCCGTGTACTTGGGAGCCTTTCAAAGGAGACGGGTGTACACAGATCATTATGAGGCTAATCAGAAGTTTGGGTATTTAGTGGGCTGTGTACACAGCAATCATTGTTGGCAAGGGCCCTTCTCCTCCAGAGGCCATTATTGCAGAGCGGGGTGCTGTTTGCCTGGTTTTGTCTGGACCACGATTTGCATCCACTTGATGGATTGTCAGGGTCGGGGGTCTCCTCCTGAGGAAACAGTGGAGTGGCTGCTGAGTAAACCCTTGAGAGGAAGGAGAGCACTAATACCAGCGTTTGCCCAGGTCCTCGAGAGGGCCGGGCTCCTGGCGCGGTGCTCCATCAATGCGACAGGCAGCTCCGAAGCTTTGGATGCTCATTCACAGACCCCTTTTATTGTTTGCTCAGACAGGCACCCAGGAAGTCCACTCCTGGGTAGGGAGTGGCCGGGCTGCAGTGGGTCAGATGCAGTGAGCAGGACCTGGCCTGCAGGCTCTTGCTTTGTGGCCAGCTCTGGTGGCCTGCGGCTCAGTTCAAGTTTGCAGAGTGCTTTGGATGTGGCCTTCTTCCAGTCCGACCCTATGGGGTTCCCCTGTAAGCCCCTGTCCTGTCACCTGCCTTCTTCTGTCTGGCTGGACGCTGTCAAGAGCCTCCAGAGGGGGCAGGGGTATTCTTTC
>SJYV01051493.1:15497-83072 GCA_006410875.1 Neotragus pygmaeus | reverse complement strand
AAGTCCCAAACACATCCTCTTCTTGGTTTTCACCTCCTGAAGTTTCTTCTGGGTCACAAGGAAGAAGTTTGTTTCAGAAGAGGTTTCTATACGTGGTGGGTGGACTAGAGCCCCCACCCCCTGGTCAACAGGGCTAAAGTCTGGGACCATGGACCCACACAGTCCGTTCAATGTTAGTTTTGTGATGCAGGGAGTTAGGAAGGCCTTGCCGAATGTTGATCAGGGCAGAGGCCTTTCTTTGCATGCCAGGAAACTGGGTACATGCAGGCTGTTTTGTGCAACACAGCCAGCAAGAATGCAGCATAGGGAAGGTTCTAACTGGTCTAAAACTTGACCAGCAGTGCTTCTGGCAGCCTCCTACTGCTTCATGACCTGGGTCCTGGCGCCCACATGTGCTTTCTCTGCTGCTGGTCAGGGTGCCAAGAGTTAACCCCTGAACCCATTAGCCCTGCTTCATGAGTGGCTGTGGCAGAATTAGTATATCAATGCCCCAGCTCGCTAACCCTCAATCAGGGTCTCCATGTCTATTTCTGGGGTACCCAGACCAGATGGGCTTGATATGGCTTCCCTGGCAGATACTGTGCACTTGAAGTCCTGTGGGGTGGTCCACCACCAGCGAAACGGGGCCTGTGACCCCTGACTAGCCCATTGCCTGCCACCCGCACATATAGGTATTATTACTGTTACTATTGCTTTTTGGTGTGTGACACACAAGATCTTAGTTCCCCAACAAGGGATTGAACCCATGCACTCTGCAGTGGTGGTGCAGAGTCTTAACCAGTGGATCAGCAGGGAAGTCCAGTTACTAGTTTTTTGAGTAAGATGTCTTAGAGGGACCGGCTCAAATATCTCAGTAGCCCAGCCTGTCCCCAGGTGGTTTGAGAGGAAGGCTGAGTTGCCACAGCTTCTAGAAGTTCCTATTTCATGTTTCATTTTAGCTTTTATTTTTGCTGGTGGATGGAAGCTGAGAGGAAAGGTGGGCTCAAAGGTGAATAACAAAACCCAGCTCCCCAAGAAACGGAGAGCAGTTGTCCAGACGCCGGCGGGCCTGCCCCTCAGCTCCTCTCCCCTGCACCCAGGGTATGTGTGTGGCTCGGCACAACTGGGGTTCTTGCTGGGCATCCGCAGCCCCCTGTCTTGAAGGATCTTCTGAGAACCGGCTCCTTTCTGGGAACTTTTGTAAGAGATTTCTCATGGCTCAGTTCCCCTATAGAAAACTAGGGATTGTAAGTCTTGCCGAGCTCAAGAGAGAAGCTGAAGGGAGTGAGTTAGAGCCTGGCAAGAATTAGGTAACAGTATTCACGGCAGTGTCTTGGGAGGAATTACCCAAAAAAGAAGGAAGAAAAGCTGAACACAAAACCAGCCGAAATCAAAAAAAGGGAAAACTTGAAGGCTGCTCAGAAAAGATGGACAGAACGCATCCAAACTCCTGGGCCCAAGCCGTCGAACAAGAGGGCAGACGGTTTTGTGAGGCTCTGGGTGTTCAGCCTCCCGAGCCCAGGGCTTTGTGGGCCCTGTCTGGGAGGATATTTAGCAAAGCTGTTTCTTTTGCATAAACCCGAGTAATGACCGAGCTTGAGGAGAGAGGAATTGTGTGGGCTGACAGCAGAGTGATTTAACGAGGGGCCACCTGATCCTCTGCACCTCCCAGCCTCCCTTGCTCAGCCGCTGCATGTTAATCACCACAAAAGGCTGAGGCCCGGGGGAGGCCCATTGTGGGGACAGAAGGCCACAAAGGGGTGGCCAGGGTCCTCCTGGGGCTTTGTGACTCAAGCTGAGTTGGGGACGTCATTCAAGTTTCCTTTCTCTTGACGCTGAATACTCAACTTGCCGGGTGAGGGCGTGAGTCTCAGTTTTGAGCTTCATTTACCTTCTTGCTTCTTCCTAAGAATTTACTTGCCTCCCACATCTATGTGCTTTCTATATATATATATATATATATATATAATTAACATATAGCTAATTTATAATATTGTGCTAATTTCTGCCATATAGCGAAGTAACTCACTGTACCCATGTGTACATTCTTTTTTCATATTCTTTTCCATAATGGTTTATCCCAGGAGATTGGATACGCAGTAGGACCTTGTCGTTTATCCATTCTAAACACTTTCTGATTGCAAAAGTCATTCCCCTCGTTTTTAAAATGTAATCTTGGTGGCAGATATCCAGACCTTTAGAAAGGAGAGCTTCGCGCTGCCCACAGGGTGGCTGCTGGGTTGGCCAGGGCTAGGTTTTAGCTGTGCCCTGGGGGCCTTTAACCTCTCGCTCTCAGAAGCGTTTGCTCTGTTCCCTTCCTCTCTTCCTAGAACATCAGTGCTACTGGGTCAACCCTTGTTGCTGGGGAGTAGAGGCTGGGGGCATGGATTTCTGTGATACAAATCAATGGACCAGGTAGGGATTGGAGGGGGAGGAATTTCAGCATCATCAAGAGACTGCAGATGAGAGAAAGTAGATTGGGAGCATCAGCTGGTTTCAGGTCCACAGAGATGAATTCACACGCCTCCATCTTGTTTTTTTCTTCCAGGATAAGCCCAGTTCTGCTTCATCAGCGCCTCAGTGGGCACCTTCTGAGGGTGTGGCTGACAGTGAGGGAGGGGGTCTCTCCAGCAGAGGGTTTGGCCGGGAGTCTGTGGACCCCTCCCAGCCTCCACCCCAGGCTGGCCTGAGCCTTCCTGTGCTGTGATGCCCATGGTCCTCCACTCCTGAGAAACTGGGAGGAAAAGGACAATAGAAATAATGAAAAAAAAAAAACCCTGATAATGCAAACTTGACTGACTGTAAATACGGAGCAGAAAAGTCATGCTTGGGCTTGCCACTGAATGGATGCATGGAAGGAAGAGTACAGTTTTGGGAGGGGGAGAGATGAAGTTGAGCATTTTCTTCTGAGAACCAGGTTGAAAATCAGATCATTAAGTGTCCATGAGAGGGGATGGACCTCAAGGAGATGTGGGTCTGGGAGTGGGAAGCCTGTTTCTCATCACTCATCTCCCCCAGAAACTCACCCCTTCCTTTTCTCTTTCTAACATGAAGGATCCCTCTGTTACTGCCAAGGTTTTCCAACAATGACACCTTGATGATTGCAAAAGAAGTCGTTAGTCCTTCTTTTTCTCCTGCTGGTACACAAGGATCTCTTCCTGTCCATTATATGGATGAGAAACCGAGACCAGGTGGCTGAATGGTGGGCAGGTTCTAGAGTTTGGGGTCCCATCAAGCTAAGCAGTACAATGTCTGATTTTTCCATCTCCATCTCCACTCCCTGTGTGGGGTCTGGACAGGTGCGTTCTCAGATACACCTGGTTGTGCATCTCTCAGTATATTCTGTGCTCAGATTTCTCCCTCCCTTCCTCCCATCCTCCTCCCCACCCTCCCTCTCTGTCCCACTGAGGGCCACCTGGAGACACCCATCATCTCCCATCCCAGACCCAGTCCCAGACCTCATGGAGCTGAGGTTCAGTGAGAGAGTTGGTTTGGGGTCCAGAGGGGCCCTTTCTCCCTGCTTGGGTTGGGCTGGGGCTGGCAGGGCTCTGGCAGAGTCTTGAGATGTGTCAGCCTGGCTGACCAGGTTGGGGCAGGGCGTGTATTTACGGAGACAAGGGAGGTGGCCTTTCTTTACAAAGGATGAGACTTGAAAGGCGAGCCTCAGGTTCCATGGTTACAGCAGCCACAGTTTCCAGGGCAAAATTGCACCCTAACCGTTGGCATTTCATTGTAAAGGTGGGAGTGTTAACATGTCTGTGTTTCCTCTGAAACCCACGCATACAATACTCTTTTGAAGCTTTGTCCCTTTTTCTGTCTTTCTTAAGGAATCCCCAAGTTGGGAATTAATCACTTGGGAGTCCTGAGGGTTAACTTGATGAGGTTTGTTTCTTCGTTTTTACCCTCTTTGGTTCTAGAGGCAACCTCCAAACAGGCTTGTCGTTTAATGGGGTCAACAAAAAAGAAGACCAGGATTTTAAAAAGGGATCATAAAATAAAAAAGAACAGGGCAAAGTGGGGGCCAGTGCTTGTGGAGCTGGGGGAAGGCCTTCCTTCCCATACTAGGTGGTCTGTGACCCCAAGGGAGGGAGCCTCAGCTGGGGACTGTCCTATGGGCAGAGGTCCCAGAAACCAGAGTCCAGGACTCTCCTCTGTTACGATACCCCAGATGCGGTGCTTTCCCCAGCCTAGCACCTCTCCGACTGCTGCTCCATCACACACCTCTTACTCACAAATGCATCCACATTTCCTGATCTTGTCTCAGCCTCCAAGGAGGAAGCACCCTGAGTTTATCTCCTCAGGAAATAAGGGAAGGGAAGTAGGGCTCCATCCTGTCCTCAGTCTTTCTCGTCGCCCAGAATATTTTAGAAAAACAAACAAACAAACAACAACAAAGGAAATTTGCTATCAGGCTTTGCCATTAACATCTGTGATCTCAGGAAGGCAGGTGACAGCTGGGAACTTCAGCCTCCCTGTCACTACAGGCAGTGGGTTTGGCTGATAATCTTGTGGGTTGAACTGATAAGATCTTTGATCCTATGCACGGATTATCCTATACTTGGATTATCTCTTTAGGGTCCTCAAATTTTATGAGGCTTTTCTCACCCAGTTTCATGAAATCATTCCACCCAGTGGGGTGACATTTTGTTTCCAACGTCAGTATAATGCCTGATTAGATGGATTCTGGTGCTAGTCCTTGGGCATTCTACCTTTCCAGCTCTTGCCATTCAGAAGAGTAAATATAGTAATATTTCTCCAATGAAAGTTTCTTCATCTATAACATTTTCTTACTGTTATTGTGTGATGTGATTCCCATCCACACCCCCTCCTTCCAAATTAGAGTAAAATGCAACAGTATGAGGCACTGCTAGAATAGATTTTAAAAAACAAACAAAAAAGATTCTTGTAAAGAAATTCATTCCAATTCTATGATTTTCGCATTTTATTTCCCCCAGACATTTGCTGTGTTTACAGAGGAAAAGAAATGTCTTTGTAAACATAGGTTGTATTTACAGAGAAAAATAAATATCGAAATAAATGTCAAGCTGTTAAAACTGGAGCACTGGCAGAATTCCGTACAAACGGTTGGATGAGGGGTTCCCTGACTTGGGCTGTGCGTTCCCGGATTGCTCGTAAATGGGGAGTTGGTCTTTCTGTCTTCAGTGTTGAGCCCAGCTTTAGGGAGGGGAAATGAACAATGATCAGCATTCACTGTGGGGTGGATATTTTACACGGCCACATTTTCTTACCACCCAGCTATTACTACCAGTCTTTAGGTGAGGCAGCTGAGGCTCAGAGAGGGAAAGCAACCTATCCTGAATCACAGAGCTAGCAGGCGGTGCAGCCGCTGTCTCCCCAGCCCAGATGGCAGGGCCGGCTGCAGGACCTGCACGCCTGTTTCCTTCTAACCTAGATCCAGGGTGACGGCCTGCTTGGGGCACCTCTAGCTATAGGGCAGACTGGAAGGGTGTCTGGTGAGCAAGGCAAGTATCTCTCTCTCTCCAGTCCCTCTGGTCTAGGATGCCCGGCTGCTCATACGTTTACACCTCTTTACCGAAGGCTGGGGCCTTTGGAATCTCTTCCAGCTGTTAGGCCGCCTGCACACCCCCCAGGACAGCTCTTGCCTGGGGCTCACCGTGAGTGAAACTGCAGCTGGGCTTCATTTGTGTCTTAGAGTTTTACTAGCGGGCATCTCAGTGGGAGGTGGGTTTTGCAGATTCCTGTAATACAGAGACAAACACCCTGGGATAGAAGGGAAAACACATTTCTAACTTTAGGGGTTTGCTTCTGAGGGCTTCCTTTTTTGGAAATGTGTTCTGTCTCACCCTCTCTCTGACACACACACGCTCGCACATACATGCCCCACAGCCTCACTGTTCCTTAGGCAGCTGCTGTGGAAGTCCAGCCCGGGAGGACGGATTCCACCCCCGCCCCGCCGCATCCCCGCTTCCCTGCCCCAGATGTGCTCCCAGCTGGACCAGCACGGAGCCTTCAGCCCTCCTCTGTCCTGGAACACCTCTTTGGCCCGGTGGTTGCAGCAGGCAGTAGAGTGAGGGTGATCGTGAGGCCACGGCAGACGGGGGAGGCTGGGTGCCTGCAGCCCAGGGACCCCCTTTCTGCCCAGACCCAGCTTGGACCCGTACCTAATGGGGCCTCGGTTTCCCATTTGCTCAACAGGAACATTTGGGCCCAACCTCACTTCTCTCTTGTGGCCGCTCTTAGGGTCAAGTGAGGTCTTGGATGAAAATATGCCTTAGAAATCAGTCTGCCCAGGGAGTATAAATGCAGGCTGTTTTTCTTGCTGGTGTCCAGCCCAGGTGTGGGCCGCCAGTGAAATGTCAGTGCTTCTGGGAGGGACAGGAGAGCTTTGTGGGGGGATGTGCCCTGGCTGGTGCATCCAGGGGCTTGGTGGATGCTGGTCACTGAGCTCTGGACCCTAATTCCCAGGATCTGGGGTGATGCCCAAGTGTGTGCATTTTCCGCCTGCTCCCAGGCCACCCCGAGAACTGTGAGCCAAGTGTATTTTTCTCTGCGTTCCCGGTGGGGCTGGGCAGTCTTCTTGGGAAGCTGGATGCAGCTGGCCTGTTTGTTGCCACTGGAACCCTTGTGTGTCCTGCTGCTATTCTCAACTGTCTTTTGGGGTCATTCTTTAACGGACTATAATCCTTCAACCAGTGTTCTCAGACTTCAGTGTACAGAAGAATCACCCCAGGATATTGCTGAATTTGCTCCTGGATCTGTAGGTCGGCATGGAGCCCAGGAGACTTCATTTTCAACACTCACCAGGTGAGGCCAAGGCTACTGGTGCTTGGACCACACTTTGAGTAGCAAGGCCCAAGACAGGCAATTTCTTAGTAGTGGAGTCACTTCTAATTGCTGAACCCCCTTGTCATTGTCTCCATGAACTCTAAGCAGCTCACCCACTGGCTTGGTGACCCTGGGCACAGGATCTGAGTGGGTGCAGCCTCGGTCTCCCCTCTGTGTAGTCAAGATGATAAACCTGGCCCCAGGATGGTTGTGTGGCTGAAACAGGAGGAGGAGACCTTGCCTACAGCCTTGGAGGTTTTGGATGAAAATTATTTGCTGTCTTTCAACTCTTTGACTTTCACAGCCCCTGATAAAATAGCCAAGAGATTTGTGTGGCTATAGTTGTTTCAAAAGAGTGAAAAGTGTTGACTGGCTTGCTCGGGGTGGTAGAGGAAGCCCCAGGGGCGACCTCACCCCTGCTGACCCCCAAGTCCAGGTTCAGCATCATGCCTTGAGAGTGATGAGTAAAGAACCCTCAGAGCATCTGTCTGGTACTCAGATCCATTTGGACTTTTCAAGAATTTGGAATCACTTACTTTTTTTGGTCAAAAGGGAAAACGGAGGCTTTTTGCCTGATGATTATACATCTTAGCTTTGAGGTTTGTACCAGTATGAATTCTCTCACATACCCACACATTTACCCTCACTCCTGTTCAAATTTGTAAACAGTTTTCAAATATGTATTTTCTTTCAAAATAAAGCCACTTAAGCTTTACCAAGATGAGCTGCTGACATGAAATCCACATTTGGGAAACCTCTGTCACCCGTGTTTTACTGAGTGTGGGCTATTGTAAATTAAGTGAAGTCACAGTGGGGATTTCCACCCCTCTCCCCGAAATGGTTATGGAAGTCGAGCTGCTCCCAAGTAAAAGATAAATTATGGCTGGATGTAAAGAGGCATCATTTAAAAAGTGTCAGGATACAATTGGGTTCTTAAAAACCATGCAGAGCTGCTAAATTCACATGAAAATTGAGTGGCGAGGGATTGCCCGGGGTGACAGCGTCCTTGGCGTTGATTTATCCCATCTGTTTGGCCAACCCATTACTTCAGGCCTCTGATGGAGACACAGCGTCAGCCAGGAGGGTCTTCATGGCCCCGGCCCTCAGCTAGATCTCTGGTGAACACCAGGAGAGCAAGGATCTGCCCAGACCCTCAGGAAAAGGATAATGCATGTGCAACCCCACTTTATCAGTATTTTTATTGAAGTATAGTTGATTCATAATATTGTATAAATTTCTGGTGTATAGCAAAGTGATTCAGTTATACATACATATGCGTTTTTCATATTCTTTTCCATTATGGTTTATCCCAGGATATTGAANCCACTTTATCAGTATTTTTATTGAAGTATAGTTGATTCATAATATTGTATAAATTTCTGGTGTATAGCAAAGTGATTCAGTTATACATACATATGCGTTTTTCATATTCTTTTCCATTATGGTTTATCCCAGGATAGTGAATATAGTTCCTATGCTCTACAGGAGGACCTTGTCGTTTGTCCATTCTGTGTATGATAGTTTGTGTCTGCTGATCCCAGCTTCCCGGTCCTTCCCTCCACCATCGCTCTTCCCCTTGGCAGCCACAAGTCTGTTCTCTGTCTGTGAGTCTGTTTCTGTTTATTTCACGGACAGGTTCATTCGTGTCATATTTCAGATTCCCACATATAAGTAGTATCATGTGGTGTTTGTCTTTCTCTGTCTAATTTACTTCATTTAGTGTGACCATCTCTAGATCCATCCATGTTGTTGCAAATGGCATTTTTCTGTTCTTTTTAATGGCTGAATAATACTCCATGTTTTATATGTACATCTTCTTTATCCATCCATCTGTCAATGGACATTTAGGTTGCTTCCATGTCTTGGATGTTGGGTATAGTGCTGCTGTGAACACAAGGTGGCTTTTTGTTTGTTTGTTTGTTTATAATTTTGTTTAGATATATGCCCAGGAGTTGGACTGCTGGATCATATGGTGATTCTATTTTCAGTTTTCATGCTGTTCCCCATAGCAGCTGTTCTGGTTTACATTCCCACCAGCAGTGTAGCAGGGGAACTTCACTTCAGAAAGGGGGCATAAACCCCTTTTCATTTATGATCAAAGCCTTTCAGTGTCATCCTGAAGGCTGATTTTAGGCCTAACTGAGCCACTTCTTCCTGAACTTTTAGGCCGCCCACGATCATTCAGTGTTTTAAGTTCTACTGCAAACAAAGTCAAAATCTCTGGACCTGAACTTTTCATCACTTAGGTTTTTAGGAATAGAAGGAGAAAGTGACGTTCCTGAGTCTAAGGGTATGATTCTTGAACTGTGTTTCCAAATTATTTCTAGTAGTCATTTCCAACACAGCACCTCCAAATGCCCTCTCCAGCCTCGGGTATTAAGAAAAAATTCTAGCCAATGTTTTTAGGTAGGAAATAGTATTATTTAATTATTAGGACATCAAGATGGTTTTGCTGTTTTTTTTCTTTTGTTTTTTCTTTTTTCCCCCCAAAAGAGAAGAAGGTCCTTGATTACAGAAGCATTGAGGGTAGTAAGGACCCACCTTGGCAGAGCCTGGCCAGAGCTTGCTCATGCCAGCTCCCAGGAGCCAGTTCTATACATTTTCTGGCTCCCGGTCCTCAGCAGCTTACCTCCAGCTGTAGGGGGAGCATTTACATTGTGGAAATCGGCGAATAATGCACACCAGGCCCCTCCCTCGACCCCTGCCCCTAAGAGCTGGTTGCTAACATTATCAACGGTGCAGCCATTTAACGCGTGCTTCGAGAGGGCTTGCTGAGGAAACACATGATAGTGAGAAAAGCCTGCTGTCTGGTTAGGGAAGAAGGAGTCTGGTTAATAGTAATGGACACTCTTCAATCAAGGGCTGGATCTTTGCAGCTCTCCTAGTCCCTGCATGGGAGAGAACACATTCCTTTCAGGCTTGAGTACTCAAGGAAAACTTTGAGGAAGAATTAGCACTTAAGCCAGATCCCCAAGAGCCTGCAAAGCATGGAGGAAACAGGAGTAAAACCTGGGAGGTGTGTTGTGTTGGAGGGGCTGACAGGAGCCCTCATTTGTTGTCATAAGTGAAGGCTCACATTAAAATCCCAGCTGGTGCTATGAACCTTGACTGTGATGTTAGCCAGGACCTCCAAAAGGGCCATGCTGCCCACCCCCATATCCCTCTAGGGCTGCACCATGATAGCGAGATGCTATGCACCTCCCGATTGTGGCATCTGGTTCCTATTTTGTCAAAGGTTGGGGTTCACCGTCCACAATCTACAGCCCACATGATTTCAAAGGCAAGGCTTAATTGGTCCCCACTGCTGGGTTTTTTTTCATCTCCCAAGGAGAAATGAGTTCTGTTGCCTTGATGGATGGGGAAGGACAGGTGGAACTTGCAAGTGTATTTGGAAGTTGTAGAAGGAGTTCATTCTGAGACTCTGTATATAATAAACGGTTCAAGCTGGGGCTGGAGAAAGGAAGTGAGATCCAAGAAATAAGACAGGAGAGGCGGGAATCAGGGCCAGATGACCAGAGGGAGATGTTCACGGCTTGGTTTGGTTTGGCTTAAAAGGGCAATTCAGATGGTCACTTTACAGTGGCTCCAGTCTCTTGGTGCTGGGCGCTGGTTGCCCTCGCTGTCAGAGGCCTCAGTGATAGATCTGGGACCCAGCTATTCGGTTCTGGCTGCTCCAGAACCTTCTACTGTCGAACCTTTGACTTTGACCCAAGAAGACAGGTTGGCTGAGTACACCTCTAAGGGTCCTCCAGCCCTGGCTGGTCTTTAGTTTCATTTCCTGTCTTCATGTCTGTATGTGTCCTCATGGGCAAAGGATGTGGAGTCTGTCCACACAGGAGACGCACATGGGCACGAGCCTTAGACGTCGCAGAGCTGGCAGCAATGACCCAGGTGAAGGGGAGCCTTCTGCAGCCCCGTGATGCTCCCCACCTCTGCCCACTGTCTTCCTAACGACCCCACATTTGATCCGGAAGTGTCATGACAGAAGAACCTATAAGAGGGGCCTGGGAAGAGATGGGTGTGACCGGGAGGTGTTGGTGAGCGGGGGAGACAGGGCCTTGCTCAGGTACGGGCATCTGTAGGGTGGAGGCCTCGGAGGAGGAGGTGTGTGGCCAGCCTGGATTGTGACGCAGGGGCAGGAAGAGCCATCCTCAGCCCATCGCAGTCCTGGGGATGTGTTCATCGCTGAGAACAACAGTGGGCAGTGGGCACAGCTCTGTGTGCGATGCCAGGAATGACTATGAGGACAGGTAGAGGTCTTGCCAGGCTTGAGTTCTGGAATCTGCTTGATGCTCCTGGAAAGTGAGTGTTTGGGGAGCACTGAGCGCCATCCCGACCCAGAGAACATGGAGTGGTCTAAGGAGCTTCTTATAGGCAGAAGCCATTCCTTCATTCGTTCTTCCTCATCCCTTGAGCACTAGCCTCACCTTCCACTCAGATGCTCATTTCAAACACAGCTTCTTTACATTGGAAGGGTAGGGGCCTGGGTGCTGAGGGTGACCTTGTGACCTCTGGGTTTTGGTTCTTGAACCATCCTAGTAGAGAACGGCACACCTGCCCAGTACCTCCCAGGTGCAGAACCAGGTGTGATCGTGCATGAGGGATGGACGGGCCTGTCCTGGAGGAAGCACAGATATTTGCAAAGCCTACAAGTCCCTTGGGATCCCCTGGGGAGCTTTCAAAAATGTTGATGTCTGGGAGCCCACCCCAGAGGCTCTGTTGGCCAGAGCGGGCTGGGTATTGGCACTTTTAATTCCCTGTTGTTTCAAATATGCTTCTAGGTCCTGCAATCCCCTGAGGTTGAGAAACGGAGGGAGGAAAGGGGGATGGTGGGTGATGGCCTCCGTGGCCCCCTAACCCCTCGGGCATGGGGAGTATGCGGCCAGCTGGTGCTAGGGTAGAGGATGCAGGGAGCAGCCCGCACCGCAGGCTCTCCCTCAGCCATTAAAGTTTATCGTCGCCGCAGACAGTGATTGAAAAAGGCTTTTTGCAGGACTGAAATGTGAGCAATGAAACTTGCCAGCTGATACCTACACAGGGCACTTATCCCATAAAAATATCCTCCGTGTCAAAAGGTTTCAGTAAGTGTGGCTGCGAGTATTAGCAGCCGTTTCTGCCGGCCTCAGGCTCCCCTGGGGCTGCAGGAGGGCTGTAAAAGGGGGCAGCTCTTAGTTCCTGCAAAGGTGGAGGGAGGGACGGAAGGAGAGGAGGAGAAGCTCAGCCCTGTCTGCTGCTGGCCAGGAGGGTGCCGGCTCCTTGGCAGCCCCCAGTTTAATCTGTGGGTGCCGGCCCTTGTGTGTATCCTCCAGTCGCCAACTTCTGTGGTGGTAGGGCCGCTCCCCCGGGGGCAGGTGTGCCAACAGCCAGCTTAGGGATGAGGTTTCACTTGGGTGAGCTCACTAGCTGCCCCCAGTGATCCTGAGAGAGAAGGAAGTTAGCTAGGCTGAAGCTCAGGGAGGGTAAGCAACGTGCCCAAGATCACACAGCAAGTAAGTGGCAGAGCTGGGATGAGGAAACCAAAACCCTCCTCTTTTCAGGACACCCAGCGCTGGGATGAGTTCTCACTCTGTTGGGACCTGAGTCACTGCTAGAGGCCCAGGCCGACCTGAGCAAGCCTCTGCCCACTGCCCCCGGGAATGCTGCAGAGCCTGGACTTGGGGTGCAGAGCCGGCTGAGAAAAGGTCTCCTGTCTGTATCTGGAGGGCTCTTCGGTGGAAGCATGGGTTTTCAAGGCTAACTCAAGCGAGACGCATCATGTGGTGTAGGGGCTTGTGGCTTGGGAGTTGCTGCCTCCCTGGGGTCTCCAGGGACCGCTGAGGAGTGGCTGCGCCCGCAGCCTTCCCAGTCCAGTTTCTGTCCAGGTGTCAGGACCCCCAGCTCATTCTGTCCCCTGCCCGCACTGGGCTCCATTGACTTCCTGAGTCCACTGCTGGCTTGGACGGAGGGGTGCAGTCCAGAGCAGGGCCTCTCTGAGAATGCAGCTGTACTAGCCGTGGGCAGGGCCCCCTCCCCACCTATCTTCCCATGGCAGTGTCCCCTGAGACCCAGGTCAGTCGCTGGGCTCAGGACCTCACTGGGAACAGGCCAGCCTGAGTGGTGGGTCCAGTAGGAAGATGAGGTTGGCTGTGATGGGGACTCCTGGACTCTGATCTGGGGAAGGTCCTGTATCCAGATGAGTTTCCCCTCTGCTGGCATGTACCCATGCGTGGTGATGAGGCTCACTGACCCCCGGGTCAGCCCTCCTCCCACACAGGATGACAGGTGGGCTGGGTCTAAAGCAGAGCACCTAGAACCTAAGCCAGCAGCTCACAGACTCTGCTGACCCCAAATTCCCAATCCATCCACCCCTTTGGCAACCGCATTTGTCTGTGAGTGTGTTTCTGCTTTGCAGATATATTCATTTGTGTCATACTTTAGATTCCACAGATAAGTGATAGCATATGGCGTTTGTCTTTCTCTGTCTGACTGACTTCGCGTAGTATGATAATCTCCAGGTCCATCCATGTTGCTGCAAATGGCATTATTTCATTCTTTTCTATGGGTGAGTAGTGTTCCATTGTGGAGAAAGAAATGGCAACCCACTCCAGTATTCTTGCCTGGAGAATCCCAGGGACAGAGGAGCCTGGTGGGCTGCCGTCTATGGGCTCACACAGAATCGGACAGGACTGAAGTGACTTAGCAGCAGCAGCAGCGTTCCAGTGTGTGCGTGCTGCATCTTCTTTACCCATTCATCTGTCAGTGGACATTTAGGTTGCTTCCATGTCTTGGCTGTTGTGAACAGTGCTGCTGTGAACATAAGGGTGCATGTGTCTTTTTGGATTATAGTTTTGCCCAGATAGATGCCCAGGAGTGGGATTGCAGGATCATATGGCAGCTCTGTTTTGAGTTTTTTGAGAAGCCTCCACACTTCTCCATGGTGGCTGTAACAATATATACTGTTGAGTGTCCTTAGCATCCTGTAAGCAGTTTCACGCCCCAGCCCCCGCTGCAGCCCTGCTTAGATGCTGTGATAACACCAAGCCTCCCTGCTGCTTCTCGTCTCTCTGCCTCCTGGTCCCCTCCCCTCTCACTTGTCACTTGCTAGTTTGGGTGTCTCCCACTGGCTGGCAGATCCTTGAGACCAGTGTCCATGCCCTTTCCCTCCTGTGTCTCCAGAGCAGAGCCTGGGCCCAGGGACTAAAGATATGCTGTATGCTGAAGAGGACAGAAAAGGGAGCTGGACTCTCCCAAGGAATCTGAGTGGAGGTGGCCTCCCTGAGGAAGACCACAGGGAGTGTCTTTTCTGTGGCCAGGAAGTTAAACATCTTCGTTCGTCCAGCCAGCCATGCTGTCGTAAGAAAGCAGTCATGACGATAGGCAGAGTACAAGGGTGGTTAAGCCTCAAACTCTAGAACACAGACAAGGCTTAAAATCCTTTCTCGCCTGTGACTGCCTGCTGTGTAATCTTAGACACGCGACAGACTCTAAAAGCCTCAGTTTCCTCATCTGTAGAACTGGGGCAGTCATATTGCTTCCTACCCTACAGAGGGCTGAAGTGAAAGTGAAAGTCTCTCAGTCGTGTCCAAGTCTTTGTGACTCCATGGACTATACTGTCCATGGACTTCTCCAGGCCAGAATACTGGAGTGGGTAGCCTTTCCCTTCTCCAGGGGTCTTCCCAACCCAGGGACTGAACCCAGGTCTCCCACACTGCAGGCAGATTCTTTACCAGCTGAGCCACCAGGGAAGCCCAAGAATACTGGAGTGGGGTAGCCTATCCCTTCTCTAGCACACCTTCCCAAACCAGGAATCAAACCAGGGTCTCCTGCATTGCAGGCAGATTCTTTACCAGTTGAGCTACCAGGGAAGTCCACAGAGGGCTGATATAAGAGCAAATAAACATGAAAGTCAAGGGCACAGGATTATGCTTGGCATGGTACCCAAAATGATGTTTTAAAATATTCATTTATTTATTTGGCTCTGTTGGGTCTTAGTTGTGTCCCAGGGGATCTTCGTTGCATCATGCATGATCTCATTGCAATCACATGGGCCCTTTAGTTGTGGCTCACAGGCTCAGTGATTTGCAGTGCACCGTCTCAGTTGCTCTGCAGCATGTGGGATCTTAGTTCCCCAACCAGGGATCGAACGTGCTGCAAGGCAGATCTTTAACCACCGGACCAGTAAGGAAGTCCCTCAGAAGATTTTGGTAGTTGTACATCATTCAGTAGATATTCTTGAGGGTTTACCTCTGGACTTATGGGCATGGAAAAGCAATATAATTACTACAGTGAACAATACGGACGTGGAGGCTGCTGTCCTTGTGGATATTTATTGATCCTCTTTCATGTTCGTGGGGTGCGGGGTGGCCAGAAGGCCGACGTGGACAGCACATCATGGCCTCATGTCCGGGTGGGACCCCATGTGCCCCCCAGCACTGCAGGGTGAGCAGAGACCATCGGTAGTGGGACATCATCCAGTGGTGACAAGGGAGGCCCTCAACCCTGGTCTGGTGGTCTGTCTGCTCAGTTTCTTCCCATAGGGGGCTACCCAGGGGAGCAAGTGTGCCCAGGACCAGCCGGAGCATGGAGTGTGGCCATGGGTCTCTGGGTGACTCATGCACTCTCACTTGGGTAGGCCCGCCGAAGGGCCACATTTGTCCTGGAGCTGTGGTTTGGGGGAAGCCAGTGCTATGGGCACAGCTGCTGGCTGCTGTTGTTCCAGTCCAGAGGCAGATTCATGGTGGGGGTTTTGGTTTGGGAATCTTGCTTTGCTTGGAAAGGAAGGGGAATCAGCTGCCAGGTAGAGTACTTCACTGCATGGCTTATGGGCAGTGGTCTGACTGTCTGTAAAATTGAGAAGCAGGTTTTGGGGTCCAGCTTAGTGCCAAGCCCCCTTCCTCCTCTGCCCTGAAAAGGCGTCTCTGACCAGTGGGGAGAATCAGGCTGCAGTGTCACCCAAGGCTTGTGCTGATGATCTTACCCCCAGCAGAGTGGCTGTGAGGGAGCGTCCTGTAGTTCCAGTCCCCTGTGACACTGTGAACCCCAGGACTGCAGCGTGCTCACTGTCATTCCTTCTTGGAAATAAGCACATTTTGGCCAACTGGTGACGAGGGTCCCACAAGGAGATCACCTGGAGGTGCCTCCCAGACTCAGAAGGCCCACCTGGTGCTTCAGCCTGGCTGGGGCCCCTGGTCTCTGCCCAGAGGTGGCCCTGTTGTTTCCTCCCACTTTAAGCCCCACTTGCCCTCCCCGCTGACCTGCTGGTGTTCGCTGCCTCTGGCCAGCTGCATCCCCACTGCATGTGGTTCTGTCCATTTCTGAGAACTCTTCCAAGTGCCCTCCGGAGGGAGAGAGTGAAATATTCAGGGGCCCAGGAGAAGGAATGTCGGTTGCGTGGCTCCAAACCTGGGAAGCCGATACTCAGAGGAATGAAAACGTTCATGGCGGGACAGCTGCTGGTTGTGCCCCCTTATTCACTCCTCCTTTGCATCCAGGATTGTCCCAAGCCACCAGTGGGTCCTCGTTCTCTTCTCCCAGGCCCCAGTGGGCCTTCATCCCCATGGACAACAGCACTCAGGGGAACAGATCAGACTGTAGCCATAGCCACAGCTTGTCCAGGTGCACGTGCTGGGCATGGGCATGGCCGTCTCTTTTCCCTCTGGGCGCCCTCAGGGCCCCTGATGACACCTGCAGTCTCCCCAGCCTGTGGTTTCTTCCTTCCAGCCATCTTGTTCTGACCTTGATCCCCTGGGGCATCTGGTCCAACCCTGCCAGTGGGACCTTTGCTGCATTGAATCTCCCTGTGGCCCCCAGGCCTGAGGCAGGGGTAGTGGCAGAGCCCTCAGGCACACCATCCCTTGACAGGTGTGCAGGGGGGGTCCCCTCCTAATTATAGGCTGTTTGTCATCTATCCAGATGGTTGGAGTCACAGACATCCATCACCCCATCTCCCAGCATCAGTCAATCATCAGCAGGGCCTTAAAGATAATACACTCTTTGTTTAAGGCAATTACTTAATCTTGACAAACTCCTCTGTTACGCAGGGCTCATAGAGGGGCCATCATTAATCAGCACAGAACCAGGTGGGTGTTTTTTCTGAACCTCAGTCACTCCTGGGGACCAGGGCTGGGCCCTTTGCCTCCTTGCTGCCCTAATTATGCACGCAGCATGCTCTCAGCGGGCACCACGCTTGCGCTGTGGGGAACACCAAGCCACGGCAGTGCAGAGGGGTGCATTTTTAACACTAGTCAGCACATTTCCAAGCCCGGCAGGATGATCCATGGGGGTGATTAGCAGGCCCCAGGAACACAGCTGGAGAAAACAGACCCCCTTTTGTGGGTCCCCCCAGACTTGCCTCCTGAACTTTGCTAGATCCCTGGGTAGTGCTTAGAAGCTTCCACAAGGAAAACTCATTCCATTTGGGGAGGAGGGGTTCAATTCATTTTTGGAAAGGCCACAGACCAAGTGCAAAGAGGTAGTTCAGCCCTGTGACTGCTGGAGTTGGTCAGCTCTGCCACTTTGCTTTCCTAGCTCACCTGTGCCTCGCCCCCTCCGTCATACACCTGTGGCTCTGGTCACACTGAAGCCCTGCTCCAGGTCCCCTTGGCTGGGGGTGAAGCTGGACGCACAGAGTAGGACCCTAGCTAGACCTTCTCCTTGGCTCACATTTTATCTTCATGATCCTAGAATAGCTCTTACTGCCCTGTTCCACCTATAAGAATGTGGCTGGAATTTCTGTGGGTGGTTGTGTCACTGTGTGACTGACCCTGGCTGGACTCCTGTATCTCTTTGTGCCTTGGTTTTTCTCATCTGTAAAATGGATGTGATGATGCTGCCTGCTGCTGCTAATGAGAATACATCCTTCCTCAAATGCTATGAGGATTAAATCAGTTAACAGATGTCACATACTCAAGAAGCCTCCAGTACATAGGAAACCTGGTGATTTTGCTGTTAGAACAACTTCTAATTTCAGTCTCTGAGGAGGGTCCCAGCTGACGAGTTGAGGACTCTGTCCTGCTTTACCTGTGACTACGACTCAGTGGACGTGAATTTGAGCAAACTCCAGGAGATAGCAAAGGACAGGGGAGCCTGAGGTTGCAGGAGTCCCTTGGGGTTGCAAAGAGTTGGACAAGACTTAGAGACTGAACAATAACCACGTTCTGTTGGCTTCCCAGGTGGCGCTAGTGGTAAAGAACCCACCTGCCAATGCAGGAGATGCAAGAGATGCAGGTTCGATCACTGTGTTGGGAAGATCCCCTGGAGGAGGAAATGACAACCCACTCTAGTATTCTTGCCTGGAGAATCCCATGAACAGAGGAGTCTGGAGGTCTAAAGTCCATGGGGTCACAAAGAGTTGGACACGACTGAAGTGACTTAGCACGCAGTGCTGTCAGTACCATGTCCCCTGCAACGGCTCTGTCTGGGGCTCTTCTGCCTGCTGCTGCTGTCCTGTCCTCTCGGCCTGCTCTCCCTGCTCTAACTCTGCTCTGCCTACTGCAGATCTGTGCTGCAGGACTTTCTCTCCCAGGTCCTAATCCATGCAGAACATTGGCAGCTATTGGCCCCCTTGTTATCCCCAAGCCTCTGTTCTAGCCGTGAACAGATTCCCTCACTCATTCATTCCCTCATTTATTTACTCCCTCCCTCCATGCCAGGTGCTATACTCCGGCTTGGAGGAATTGGCCCAGAGGCTGTATCTTCTGCCTGATTTGGGGAGGGAGCAGGAGACAGCTTCAGGAAATGTCACAGCAGAAGGCACTCGTGATCTTGATACCGGCCAGGGTTCCGAGCCTTCCTTAATCAGTAGAAATTGACTAGAGGCCAGATAAGAAATTCAGGCAAGGCTTTATTGGGGTGTCGAGAACAGGAAGCAGGTTTCTTCACTTACTCCACATGGTGGGGTGAGCTGGTTTCTTATGTGGGGTGAGGGTAGGGGTGTGTCCAGGGGTGTGTCTATGTGATGTTGAGTGCAGGGGGCATGCCTGGTATCCTGCTTTTGCTCCTGGCTCCTCAGAAGTGGCAGTTGGCTTTTTTGGTCTCTTTGTATCTTGTTGTCCATAATTTGACCCAACTGGGCATGCAGGCAGTTTTTTAGGTTTGGGGTTTTTTTTTAATCCCTTAGCGTTTCTTTGTATTTTGTTGCTCTAGGAGACATGTGTTCAGATGTAAGCACTGCAGCAAAGGGTCCCAGATCCCAGCCTGCCTCAGTCTGGAGTTGTTTAAGGCAGTAGGAGATGGCGTGATAAGTTGGAGGTGGGCTTGGTGGGAAGTAGCAGAATGTGTGGGGGTAGCAAGCTGGGAGCTTTCTGGGGTCTGCAAGGTGTCTGACTGATCCTGGAGGGAAGGCTTGGGGACAGGATCAGGAGAGTCCCAGGGCCTGACCAGCTCTGGGACTCCATTCTGCCGGTTATAGCAGGACTTGGGGGCCGCCTGCCAAGCAATGGGAGCCCCACTCTGGGTCCCCTTGGCTGGGGTGAAGCTGGACTCACAGAGCAGGGCCATTGCCCACAGCCCTTGAAGGGGGTGAAGAGGGGCTAGGATGCTCTGGGCTTTGTAGGGAGGGCAGCTCTGGTTTCTTCAGCCTCCAAATACATTGTGTGAGAGTTCACTCCTAGATGTTAAACACTCTTTGTTTTAAAGAAAGTGCACACTATCTGTTTTTAACTCATACACTTAGCTCATCACAACATTGTTTTGCAAGAGGTCTTTTTGATGTCCAGGGACCCTTTGGAGGTTTTTTTTTTCTTTTTTGCGTCCCGCCCCCCGCCATCTTTAGCTCCTGTTATAAACTTTACCTCTAGAAAACAAGATTCTGGGCCCTGTTCAGAGCCAGCAGGTTGAGTCTTGAGGCCACATTTTCTGTGTCTGTTTATCCAGCAGCAATACTGGGGAAATGAACTTGCCTGGGCATTCTGTGGATGGGTCTCCAGCCCTGCACGGTGGACACCCCGTGTCCCCGGAGGTGGCAGGGGGCTGTTGTGGGCCGGTGTGTGGGGTGGAAATGGCACATGCTGGGACTGTCGGTCAGACAGCTGGGTGAGAATCACGTGGCGCCCGTGCTGCCCAGGGAGCCGGGCTTCCAGGAGTGTTGAAGGACTCAGCCTGCGTTTGTCCACAGCCCCGCCCTCACCACTCCCTATGTGTACTTGGGGACCCTCTTATTTTTTGCAGGGTCTCAGGAGTCCAGATGCCTACTCTGCCTTGTTTGGGATACCTGCCCGAGCCAGTGGGGCAGACAGTGGACAGCAGTCCAGGGCAGAATCCGGGGAGGCTCTGAGGGCTTAGTCCCTACCACCCTCGAGGGCTAAGGGTATGGAAGAAGTTTTGTGTTGAACATATACACACTACAATATATCAAATAAGAACCACCCACAGTCTACTGTATAGCACAGGGAACTCTACTTAATATCTCATGGTAACATAATGGAAAGTGTCAGTCGCTTGGTCGTGTCCAATTCTTTGTAACCCTATGGACTGTAGCCCACCAGGCTCCTCTGTCCATGGGATTCTCCAGACAAGAATACTGGAGTGGGTTGCCATTTCCTTCCCCAGGGGATCTTCCCGACCCAAGGATCGAATCCATGTCTCTTATGTCTCCTGTATTGGCAGGTGGGTTCTTTACCACTAGCACCACTGGGAAGCCCACATATATGTATGTTGTATAGTTGTAGCCATGATCTTGTAATAACATTTAAAGGCGTATAATTGGGGAAAAACACTGAATCCCTATGCTGTATACCTGAAACTAATGAAATATTTCAAATCATTTGTACTTCAATAAAGAATTTTTAATGAATAAAGTCAATAGATTAAAAAACAATAAACAAAAAAGGATGTGGAAGGAATGAACCTAGGCACCTTTGTGACTTAAACAGATGCAGAGAAGGGAGAAATGGAAGGAAGAACGGCTAACTGCTCGTTAATTGGCCAATTTAAGGGCCAAATAGAAGTTGGCTGGGAGCTTAGATTCAGAAGCAAAGGACTGAGGTTTGAGGAGAATGTTTGTCACCATTATTTATATATCAATGAAACTTTGATGCAACTAGACTAGAATTCAAAAGCAAACTCCAATAATGATAACTGGTTAAGCCTCAGTTGTGCGGTAAGGCAGCTGCAAGCGATGTTGACTGTCCTGCACGTCACACAGAGCCAATTAAAACTGAGATGTGCTGTCAGTGAAACTACATAACTGACTTGGAAGACTTAGTACAAACAAAAGTGAAAGTCGCACAGTTGTGTCCGACTCTTTGCCACCCCATGGACTATATAGTCCATGGAATTCTCCAGGCCAGAATACTAGAGTGGGTAGCCTTTCCCTTCTCCAGGGGATCTTCCCCATCCAGGGATCACACCCAGGTCTCCCACATTGCAGGCAGATTCTTAACCTGCTGAGCCACAGGAAAGCCCAAGAATACTGGAGTGGGTATCCTATCCCTTCTCCAGTGAGTCTTCCCGACCCAGGAATCTAACTGGGGTCTCCTGCATTGCAGGTGGATTCTTTACCAACTGAACTATCAGGGAAACCCCAATATAAAACAACAGCTTAATTATTTGTGTGTTGAAAGGACAATATTTTTGATATACTGGGTCAAGGAAATTGTATTTGAAAATGAGTACCTATTTCTTTTTAGTTTTTAGGTTTTTTTTTTTTAATGCAGCTACTAGAAAATTTAAAGTGATATATGTGGCCTATATCACATGTCTGTGAGGCCAGGCTGTCCTTGACGGGAGGAACACTGGAGGAGACTCATTTGAGAAAGATTGAAGGGAAAAAGTCCCTTTGAGTAGCATATAGTCATCTGTGCTGCACTGATAAGGCCTGGTTTGGAATCTCACTGACTGGCTTTGGTGGGCTCTGCCTTGGAACATGCTGTGGAGTTGGGGGTCTTGGCCAGCCTGGGAAAGCAATCACCAGTGTGTGGTGGGGACAGGATGCTGTGGCCTCCTTGAGACCCAAAGCCTTCTTGGTGCTCTCGGGAGGTGGGAGGCAGGGCCGTAGCACAGACAGGGGGGCACCTTTTGTGGGATCTCTGCAAGAAAGGGCAGATGCTGGTGAGGGGAGCAGAGTGGCAGGCGACACTTTGAGGACCCAGGGGGACAAGGCAGAGGAGTGGCACAGGCATCCTCCTGAAGGGCCTCAATGCCCCTGTGACAAGTGGGCTCTGCGGTCAGCAACAGGACGGCAGTGAAGCTGCTGGCTACTGGGGCTGCTCTTGCAAGCTGGCAGGTGAGTCAAGGGCACGTCTGAGCAGGTAAACCTGTGCGGTGCAGGGTCCACACTGTGTGCGTCCATCCCAGGCCACCCCACGCAACTCAGCCTCTGGAGCTGCTGGAAGGAGGACAGAAAGAGGTCAGTCTCTTCTCCAGGCCCCTGAGCTGAATTTGTGCTTTCGGCAAGGCCCCTCAGAGGGCTGCAGGGGACACCTTTAGAGCCACAGTCCCCTGGGCCTCAACTCTATTGTAGATTTTGCGGTCCTGCATAGTTTTCTATGGAGAGATTCTGTGCCAAGACAGTTTTCAAAATTAATCAGGCTTGACCTCCCAAGTTTCTTTTGGTCCTAAGAATCTGTAATGTGGGACTCCACTGGTCTACCCTGATCGGCAGGCCACTTATCCCTTTTCTAAGACAGCAGGGATTTCCCCAGGGCCTCCCTGGGGCTCCTCCCTAGACTCTCAGTCCTCACTTCAGGGGCAGGAGGTCAATGGAGATGACCAGGCTGGCACCTTTGGGGCCCCGCTGTGTGCCCAGCTGGCATAGACTCTGACAAGTTAGCTGGTCTCTGCTTCACATCTGCCTCTGACCTGGGTCGTAACACCACCCCCACTTTACAAATGAGAAAACCAAGGCATGGGAAGGTTAAGTGCATCAGTGGTGGGGCTGGGCTGTGTCAGCACATCAGCTGTAGCCTCAGTGCTGTTCACCACAAACCTGAGGCCTCTGGCCCAGGTCCCATCTGCCTCCCGTGGACTCATCTTCCCACCACCCTCTGCACGTGTCTCAGTCAGCACAAGCTGTGTAACAAGAACACCAGAGATGGGTGGAGAACTCAGACAGTGACATTAACTGCTCACAGTTCTGGAGCCTGAGAAGTCAGAGATCAAGACACCAGCAGATTCAGCTTCTGGTGACATCCTACTGCTTGATTTATAAACTGCCCGTTCCCACTGTGTCCTTACATTTGGAAGGGGACAAGGGGCTCCCTGGGTCTCTCTTATAAGAGCACTAATCCCATCATGCAGGCTCCACCCCCATCACCTCATCACTTCCCCAAAGCCCCACCTCCAGATACCATCATCTCAGGTGTTAGGACTTCCACATAAGAATTTGGGGACAACGTAAACATTCAGTCTGTGGTGGAGAGGAGCAGGCCCCAGGACTGCCCAGGTGCCCATGCTGTGCGGGCCATGTGGCAGTCACATCTGGACTTGCATCTGGCCGCTGCCTGTTGATGTCTGTTCCAGCTGTGGACCTCACACTCCTCTCTGCCTGCCTGCCCACCCTCAGACCAGCATCAGGGCACTGCCCTCATGGAGTGGCTCATACTGGCCCCAGCCCAGCTATTTTGTCTTATTTTGTCTAGCAAAACCTTCTTGGAAAGGCCAGCCCGTGGTGGTGAGGTGGGCCCAGCCGCGGCCCTCGTCTTGCCAAGCCCTGTGTGGGGGCAGGCCTGACTGCACCAGTGGCCTGGGCCTCAGCCCCCAGACACATGCCAACTTGTAGTGCTGGAATTTCCTGTCTGATTTTCATTTCCCCCCACTATTTTCCCCCTTAAGTGAGACAAAAACGCTTTTTTAATTGCATGCTCTGGAGTGCCAGTCAGGATATTATCATTCTTATTAAGTGCTTCCTGTGGGGCAGTGCCCGGCCATGGGGAGGGGCTCTGGAAGCAGCCTGTCCTCTGATTATTATTGGGAGTAACAGTGCTATTTGCATAAGGTCTGGCCACCGAGAAGGAGGCTTTGCTAGCTGTGCTTGCAAGGTCTTCTTCCCAGCCCTGGTACTTTAACCCATTACTTGGTTCCCGCTGGGAGAGGCCTTGGCCATCTGAGTCCATGTGTCTGAAGAGTTGGCCTTTGAAACAGTCCAGGTTTGAAAGTGGACTGAACCCACCCCAGCACAGGGAGGTGTGCACAAGGGCCGTCCGCGTGGTTTCTCCAGCCCCGCGTGCATCTTCGTTCTTGTACTTGGAAAAGCACAGACTCTGGGCCGCGTTCCTCATGATCCTCTGGCCATTTGAAGCCTGTGCTCAGGAGCCCTGGTAAGTGGGACAGCTTGGTGGTCCCCTGGATTCAAATGACACACCCAGGGCAGTGTCTCTCCTCAACCATGGAGTTTCTCCAGCTGCGAATGTTCTCCTGCCAGGACAATGCATAGTAGGTAAAAATATGAGAAGTAATCTTACTGGCACTTACTGGTGCCAGAGGGAACTCTGGGAAACAGCAGGAAAAAGGGTGATCCATGCTAACTGTTTTCTGAGTGTGGTCCTGGGCACTTTTTGTAAATACAGGGTCTCAGGCTTGCCCAGGCCCATGGAAGCCGAGACTCCGGGGAAGAGGCCCAGCCAGTGTTTTAAAAAAGCCTGCAGGTGATTCTTGGGTCTGAGAAGCACTGATGTGAGCACCTAGTCGGTGTTGCATTGTGAATCCCTGAGTTGGCCCCAGGCCTTCCTCAGCCTGGATATACTGGAGGGGCCATGTGGTTTGGACCAGCACCCACACGCACACAGCTCTGTGCCAGGATGCGAGCAAGTCCTCTGGACTCTGTCCACACTGCCTCCCAGCCCGGAGGACCTATCATCGTCTCCCTTCTATCCAGCTCTCCCACTCATGGTTCCTTGAGAACCCAGCTCCAAGACCACCTTCTCCAGGGAGTCTTCCTGGCTGCTCTGGGTCCCACGGAAGTCTCGCTTCTTCAACTCTGAGGCATTCTGGCGGCTATGCCCGTGGACCCCATTGAATCCCACAGGGTCAGAGTCTCCAGCTTTGCAGACAGCCTCCACTGAGGTGCCCAGTGCATGACCTTTGGACAGGAATACTGCTCCTCACTCTCTGGGCCTCCAGACCCTTGAACAGGACTTCCCTATTTGGACAGTATAGGGGAGTCTTAGGTGGGCTGTCAATGTGACTTCCATTCTTCAGGCTGTGATGGGCCAGAATTGAGAGCTCCATGCTGTGACTTCCCCAGAAAGTTAAGGAGCTGGACCTTATGGGGCCTACAGCCTGTGCAGGTCAAGGCAGTGCTAGAAGGGTCACGTGTCTGAACTGCATCATGTCCCTAGGTCAGACCTGCGTGCTGAGGAAGGGGGTATCCTGTGTCTTTTTAGCAGCTGGCACCTTCATTCCTGGTATCTTCTGGAAAGGCATGGGTCTGGGGTCTCCACAGAGATGGGAGGGGTTGTGGGATTCGAGACAAGCCCCGCTTCAATGGCTGAAATGTCGAACTTAAGTGCTCAGGCCACCAGCTGGTGTCCAGCAACCCCTTGAAGCCTGGTGGACCTTCTGGGTTCATCGGGGCACAAAATATAAAGGCACCAATTGCCGTCCCATCCCTATCAGTCCTTTTCCTTTTGCCAAGTGTCTTCCCGTTCTCGTTCCCGGAAGAACGAGGTGGAGGTGGTGAAATGGAGAATAGTGGTTTTCTTCTCTTTTGAGAGTCCTCCCCAAAGATTCACTTGTTCATCGAACCCTCCTTGCTTCCTGGAAGGGAGAGCAGGGTTTGATGTCAGGAAGTTGGATCATAAAAGGGATCCATCCTCTGAGCTGCTGCCCTCCAACACATGGGACAGCTCTGTCATGTCCGACTCTTTTGCAGCCCCATGGACTGTAGCCCACTAGGCTGCTTCATCCATGGGATTTTCCAGACAAGAATACTGGAGTGGGTTGCCGTTTCCTTCTCCAGAGGATCTTCCTGACCCAAGGATCGAACCTGGGTCTCCTGGATTGCAGGCAGACTCTTCACCGTCTGAGCCACCAGGGAATCGAGGAAGAGATGGGCACACTTTTATCAAAAGCTGCCATTTGAACAAAATTCACAGTGATGTTCATTGGAAGTCTCAAGCCACCTGCAGATCCCCTCCTGTATTTGTTTTGTCTTGGGCGGCACATCATAGATTCTAGGGAAGGAACAGTGGGGACCACTAGAGTTGGAGCAGCCAGCCTGAGCTTCCTGCAGTGAGTTGTGTGGGAATGGGGGTGACTTCAACAGGAATAAAATCATAGATTTTATCTTCCCATGGTGCCATAAAGTCCATGACCCATCATTTCCACCTGTCCCCACTGTTTCTGATGAGGGCACATTCGGTGGTGAGTGGTACATTTGAGATCAGAGATGCATCTTGGGGTCCCTTATGCCATGAATTGGAGAAAAGTTCCCCACGTGACTCTGTTCACTTCTCCTGAGATGCACGTGAGCGGGGAGGGGGCTGCCAGTTACTGAGTTCCTGCTCTGGGCAGATGCATGCGGTCATTGGCTACGCAAGTTGGGTGTGTGCCATCACGTTTTACAGATGAAGACTAAAACTCACAGCCCTTGTCACTTGTTGTTCAGTCACTAAGTCGTGTCTGATTCTTACGACCCCTTGGGCTGCAGCATGACAGACTCCTCTGTCTTCCGCTGTCTCCAATGGTTTGCTCAAATTCATTTCAAAAAAGCATTGAAAAAGAGTTGGTGGTGCTATCTAACCATCTCATCCTCTCTTGTCCCCTTCTCCTTTTTGCCTTTAATCTTTCCCAGCATCGGGGTCTTTCCCAATGAGTCAACTCTTCGAGTCAGGTGGCCAAAGTATTGGAGCTTCAGCATTGGTCCCTCCAATGAATAGTCAGGCTTGATTTCCTTTAGGATTAAGTGGTTTAATCTCCTTGTTGTCCAGGAAACTCTCAAGAGTCTTCTCCAGCACCACAGTTTAAAAGTATCAGGTCTTTGGCACTCAGCTTTCTTTATGGTCCAACTCTCATATCCAGATAGGACTACTGGAAAAAACCATAGCTTTGATTACTTTTGTCGGCCAAGTAATGTCTCTGCTTTTTAATACGCTGTCTAGCTTTGTTATAGCCTTCTTAATTTCCTGGCTGCAGTCACTGTCCGCAGTGATTTTGGAGCCCAAGAAAATAAACTGTCACTTTTTCCCCCTCTGTTTGCCATGAAGTGATGGGACTGGATACCATGATTGTAGTTTTTTGAATGTTGAGTTTTAAGCCAGCTTTTTACTCTCCTCTTTCTCCCTCAAGAGCCTCTTTAGTTCCTCTTTACTTTTTGCCTTTAGTGTGGTATCATCTGCATAACTAAAGTTGTTTATATTTCTCCTAGCAGTCTTGATTCCAGCTTGTGCTTCATCCAGCCTGGAATTTTGCATATGTACTCTGCATTTAAGTTAAATAAACAGGGTGACAATATACAGCCTTATTGTACTCCTTTCCCAATTTTGAGCCAGTCAGTTGTTCCATGTAAGGTTCTATCTGTTGCTTCTTGAGCCACATACACAGGTTTCTTAGTACTGGTAAGGTGGTCTGGTATTCCCTTCTCTTTAAGAATTTTCCACAGTTTGTTGTGATCCAAGTCAAAGGCTTTCATGTAGTCAATGAAGCAGAAATAGATGTTTTTCTGGAATTCCTTTGCTTTTTCCACGATCCAACAAATGTTGGCAATTTGATCTCTGGTATTCAGCTTATACATCTGGAGTTTCTCAGAAAGTACAGGTGAAGCCTAGCTTTTTTTTTTAACTTTAAACTTTTTATTTTGTATTGTGTTATAGCCGATTAACAATGCTGTGGTGCAAAAATTGTCTTAATGACCCTGATAACTACAGGGGTGTGGTCACTCACCTAGAGTCAGCCATTATGGAGTGTGAACTCAAGGGGATCTTAGGAAATATCACTATGAACAAAGCTTGTGGAGGCGATGGAATTCCAGCTGAGCTATTTAAAATCTTAAAAGATGTCACTTGCTAGCAAATGACAAAGCTGGGGTTCACATCCAGCTCTGTCTGGGGCCCACATGCCTCCTGCTCCTACCCTGAGCTCCTCAGACCACAGGAGCAGGTTCCCCCTTAGGATCTGATTTGACTGGTGCACGACTCAGGGGAGAGGCAGACGTCAGCTGAGCAGTCGAGTTCACTATGCTTGGCTTCAAGCCTCCTCATCTGCCATTTTTTTTCTCCTCCACACTAGCCCCTTCCTTCTCCAAAGATACAGGTGTCACTTGCTGCCTGGGTCCTTCCATGACGAGGAAGTGACCTGATAAGTCATCTGTGAATTTTCACATTAATGTGAATTTATGACTTTCCCATGATCTGTTTGCTTTTAAGAAGAGTGAAATAATTGCCCTGGATGTTTTTTAAGATGCAAGGAATTATAAAGGAAAGAAAGATGATCTATTGGTCATGAAGGGGGAATTCCAGGCAGAAATAGTGGGGGCCCCTTTCCTGGTCTCCAGAGCCAGGCCTCCATCTCAGCTTCTCAGAGACTACTGGATCCCAACAGAGTCCCCCTGACACGGCCCCAGCACTGGCCTTCTGCACAGTCACCCTAGAGCATGGTCAGCCTCCTGAGAGGGATGGGATCAAGCCCTGGCCACTCTGAGGTCATGTCCCTCCTGCCCAGTCCCACAGGCCGAGCTGAGATGCGTTTGTCCCTCATTGTAACTCAGCCCTGTGTCAGGCCAGGATCAAACCTCCTTCCAGAGGCTGCTGTCTCAGCCAGTGCCTGACCCTCCCTCAGTCAGTGCCAGGGCTGGGCAGCTCTTCTCGCAGAAGCCCCTTTCTTCCCTGGCCCCAGGCCTGGAGTCCATGTGATCTGAGCTCATTCCTTGTTGCAGTCTTGATGGGAATGACCACGTAACTGGACAGCATGCTGACCTCTAGGAATTAGACTGCCTAGAGGGCTGGGGTGTCCCCAGCACGCCTGGCCTCTCCCGGGGGATGGCTGCTTCCCCGGCTGGCCCCTCCTGCCACGTCTGAGCCCAATACTCGGGGCAGCGCCTCCCCATTGTAGCAACACATGACTTCATCCAAGGAGAATTCCTCCAGCTGCTGACCTGGCTGCCTGGTCATGTTTCCATGACCCAGTTTTCCCGATTCTTTGTCTGAATCCTCTGCTGACACCCCACCCCCACCGTCCCATCCTCTTAGGCAGTAACCCACCAGAGTCATTAGTAACGGGCATTAACTAGAGCTGGGCTTCCAGGGGAAGGTCCCCTTGGCCCTTTCTGGGCCCTGCTCACTCACAAAGCCAGATCCTTCTACCAGGGACACTGCTGACACAAACGTGCCCTCACCCCTGGGACCACCAGCCAAGGAGCATTTAGTGTTTAAATCTTAGTGCAAAAAAAAATCCTGGGGTTTAAAAAAAAAATCATCACGCCACCATCATCAGTTTCTCAAACTGTTGCTCTTTCTATGTAGGATCAAAAACAAATGTGCATTTTTTTTCAGAGGGGGCAGGGCAATCCATAGAAATTTTCCATCTTAGAGTTTCTTCCTCAGAAACTTAAAAAGAGAGCCATTTCTTTGAAATGGCATATGGGGTGTGTGTGTATGTGTGTGTGTGTGTGTGTGTGTGTGTGTGTTCCCTCCTCGTGCCAGAAGGACATGATTTCATTTGAATTTTTTTTTAGCTTAAAAAAAGAGCTCACAATGAAAACAATGTGTGGATGGGTCCCATTCAATATGTTTCTGGAAGACTGCCTTGTTCTTTGCGCTTTCGTAAGTCCCTTGGATGCTGCTGACGGCCTCTGGATGGCGTGCTCTCTCGCAGAAGGTCCAAAGTGGGGCTCCCTTCTCCTCTGCCTGACAGAAGGGCCCTGGGCACAGCATTCCCGTCGGAATGTTTCCATCAGGGGCATAGGCCAGCAGTGGTCCATGCTGGTCTGTGAGGTTCCTGAGTCCTCAGATGAGCCAGGGTCAAGCTTTATCCTCAGTTTATGTGCACAGCAAAGCTGATCCCAGAGGCAGATGTAGAGGTGGGCTCAGGTGCCAGGGCCCAGGGCTGAGGGCTGTGTGGATTAGGCAGGGCCACTAAGTCAGTGAGTTGTACACAGAGGACCATAAAGATGAAAGATGCAGGGGCAGAGCCTGCACTCAGCACCCACCCTCCCTGGGATATCTCTCCATTCCATTTATTTGTGTCTTTTTAAATTTCTTTCACCAATGTCCTACAGTTTTCAGTATACAGGTCCTTCACACTCTTAGTTAAATTTATTCATAGATCTTTTATTCTTTTTGATGTCATTATAAACANCCCCTCTCCCCGCCCGTAACCCACCTGAAGCCTTGGTGAGTCACCAGCTGGGACGAGCAGGGCTCTTCCCTGGGGGGCACAGGTAACCCTTCACACAGCAGGACTGTTCCTGCAGGAAGGAGCTTGGAGTTCATCAGTCCCCATTGTGCAGAAGGATAGCATGAGACCCAGACTGGAGACAATGCTCCCAGTGTCCCAGGGCTGCCTAGTGGCAGAATCAGTCTGGGGTTCCTGGCCAATGCATGCCCAGCCGCATGTGGCCTGGCTGTATCATGTGGCCTTCTGAATGATTTCATCAGAGCACATGACTCCCTGCTCAGTACCCCCAGGAAACCTAAATCTGCCAGAAAAGAACCCCCAAGTCCTTTCCAGGGCCCATCTGGGCTTATAGGACCTCTTCTGTCACTGCCAGCTCTATCCCTCTGCTCCAGGTGGCCAGGTGCTGAGACCGCCAAGCTCTTTTCCCCACCCGCCAGGCCTTTGCAATGACCATGCCCCTTGCCAGGCCCACCCTCTTCCCTGAGAGCCCTGACTTCCTCCCTCATGTCATCCGAGACCCCTGTGTTCCCCTGCCCAGCTGGGTTTCCTTCTTAGCTTCACCACCCCTGGCGTTATGTCATCAGTGTGTATCTGGTTTGCTCTCTGCCTGTCTCCTCTCTCAGGAAGCTCTACAGCTTTGTGGTGGCAGCAGTGTAGGCGGCTCGGGGACACACACCTCCTGTACCTGGAGCCGGGCTTTGACAGAGTCAGCCCTTGATACAAGCTGGATGAGTGAATGAATGGATAGCTGTTGCTATGGTGACAGCTGCCCAGAAGTAGCCCCCTGATATGAATGGCCTGGGTGGTTATCTGAGGGTGTGCAGAGGGGCCCGGACAGCAGGTCCCAGGTTGGACTCCTTGCTCTCTGCTGGCTTATGGGAGGCCTGCTGTCCATCCTGGGATCAGAAGTGAGTGCTCAGAGGCCCTATGGCTGATGGTCGGCTTTGTGCTGAGGTCTCCGGAAAAGTACATGGAGCTGAGTGGGGAGATTCAGTGAAACCAGCAGTCAAACTAGTTGGTCTCCTAGAGTGGAGACACACCACTCTGAGCCTTGATGTTTTTTCCTGAAAAATGGGGATAAGGAGAGGGTTGATGTTCAAACTAAGCAAGACACTGTAAGCAAAGCTGCATGAGGCCACTGATGTCACCAAGAATGAACATCTGGGCCCATTCCCTCCTGACCCTCGTGGGGCCTGCCACGCTCAGCAGCTGGCCGACCCAACACCTTCCCCACCCTGACTAGAAGAACTTCTGACATGCATTCCCAGGCTTGTCCTGGGGATCCCAAGGGGGTGAGGCTGTGGGTGCAGAGGTGTGGCCAGAGCCCCTGTTGCCTGCTACTTCCATGGGTGTCAGCTACCCCGGGGGCAGCAGGGCTGGGGGAGTTCATGCCTGGTGGTCCTGACTTGAGAACGAGGAAGCTGCTTTCCCTGGTAACCTCCACAGCCTGCACACCAGGACCTGGCAGAAAGGAGGGAGCAACCCCAGTCGCAGCAGGACCTGTGGGTGGCTATCTCTTATGCCTCAGCTGGGAAGGCCCAGGCCCCTCCTCCTCCACCTTGTGCATGCATGCATGTGCACACACAGAGCCTGGTCTTGTGCAGCTGGGTCCCTTGGTGCCACATCCGTTTCATATTTGCCTGGTCAGCTACCATGAGCACTTCATTCCTACAGAGCATTTCACAGCTCTATAGACCTGATGAAGTTGAATGAATCCTGAGAAGAGCACTGCTAGCTTGTGAGGAGGGAGGGGAGGTCTGGGCTCTCCTGGCATCAGGGAATCCCCTTCAACCTTGGCAGGTGCAAGATCCGGGGGAAAGGAGCACCCCAAGGTGCTGGGAGGTTGGTCAGTGGAAAGAATAGGAATTCTGGGACAAATACAGCCTGGGCGTTCAGTGAAGACCCAGGAACTGATGTTTGCAAAGCACTGAGGGCAGGGCCTGTGAGCGTTTGTTAACTATGACATATCAGCAAGGTGGGGACGGAAAGACCCCAGGGTCACTCTTGGACCCAGAGACTGCCTCCGAGTGTTCGTTGGAACTGGGCAGAGGGAAAAGCCCATGCCCAGCTGTCCCGCGCCTTGGATTCTCCTCCTGGCTCTATCATCTTTCAGCTCCATAACTTTGAGCTGATTTAACCACTTCCTTATCTATGAAATGTGCACAGTGACCCCTACCCGGGCTGTCTCGGGAGCCTTTTGAATATGCAGGGAAACAGTCAGAAATAGGCAAAAACAAACCATGTTTATTTTACTAGCAAATACTGTTATCTGATCTGCCTGGCTGCGTTTTAAGAAAATTAAAAAAAATCATAAAGGCCCTTTCCTGCAGGTTTGGAAAGGTGAACACTGCTTCTCTGCCGACTCCCCTGGGGTTCAGAGAAACCCACTTTGTCTCCCAGGCTATAAGCACCAGCCTTTTGCCCTTCCACCCTCCCCGGGCTCTGCAGCAAGCAGAGGAAGACTTGTCTCACACCCCAGGGCCAGTAAATGGTGTAGTCATGGTTTGATTGCCTTTTTATACCGTCCTTGGAGTTCTCATGGCAAGAATACTGGAGTGGTTTGCATTCCCTCCTCCAGTGGACCATGTTTCGTCAGAACTCTCTGCTGTGACCTGTCATACAACGCATGCCTCATAGCTTCACTGGGTTTCACAGGTCCCTTTGCCATGACAAGACTGTGGTCCATGAAGGGGAATATTCATTGCAACCCTGAGTATTCATTGGAAGGGCTGATGCTGAAGCTGAAGCTCCAGTACTTTGGCCACCTGATTCAAAGTGTGGACTCACTGGCAAAGATCCTAATGCTGGGAAAGATGGAAGGTGAAAGAAGAAGGGACAGCAGAAGATGAGATGGTTAGGTAGCACCACCGACTCAGTGGACTTGAACTTGCGCAAACTCCAGGAGATAGTAGAGGACAGAGAAACCTGGCGTGCCGCAGTCCATGGGGTCGCAAAGAGGCAGACACGGCTTGGCAACTGAACAACAACCACATGGTTTGATTATGGGCCGTGGAGCTCTGAACGTAATTGTCATCATCAATAGTAACAGACAGGGCGCTTTTATGTGCACTGGCATCTCAGCAGGAGCATTGTATCTTCATGGCAGCAGTACGGGTGGTTACTGTTACTTCTCTTCGGATTGACACAGAGAGATGCAGAGAGGAAACAGAGCTTGCCCAAAACCAGGAGTTGATGAGCAACATCTGGTCTCCGGGTCTCTGACTCCCAGAGGCTGTCTGGTCCTCCTGTCACTGTTTACAGAGTCACAGCTGTATGCCCAGCCTCACCTCCTCAGAGGACATGGGCATGATGGGAGAAAAGGTTGGTCGTTTCCGCAGTCACCAGCCCCGAAAGGGAGCGCCCGGCCACAGGGATGGCGCAGGATGCTGGCATCATGTTCCCTTGGAGCCCAAGATTTGTGGAGTCTGGGTTTGGCAAATTGATGCAGTCAGGGTGAGAGGATTTGCTTTCTTTATCCCCAGTCCCCGTGGAGGGTGTCAGGACTGTAGAATTAGGAAGATACAATTGAATACAGAAAAGTTAAGGTTAAATGTCAGGAGAAAAGTTTACTCTTCTTAAGAATTCATAAGCGATGACCCCAAGTGTCCATCAGCAAATGAATGCACAGTCCAGATGTAGTGGTGTAATCTATGCAGTGAATATTAACCATCCTTAAAAAAGGAAGTTATCCCACTCAGCCATAAGAAGAGTGAAATCATGCCATTTACATCAACATGGATGGACCTAGACACTGTTATACTAAGTGAAGTAAATTAGAGAAAGACGAATACCAGATGATATCATTTGTATGTAGAATCTAAAAAAATTAATACAAATGAACCTATTTACAAAACAGAAATAGACTCCTAGAAGTAGAGAATAGATTTGTGGTTGCCAAGGAGGAGGGAAGTAGGGGAAGGATAGATTGGGAGTTTGATGTGACCAGGTGCAAACTAGTATATAGAGAATGGATAAGCAACAAGGTCCTACTGTACAGTATAGGGAACTGTTTTCCATACCCTGTAATAAACCTTCATGGGAAAGAATGTGAAGAAGTATATATATGTATAACTGAGTCACTTTGGTGTACAGCAGAAACGAACACAATTGCAAGTCAACTCTACTTTAGTAAAATATATTTTTTAAAAAAGAAAATTTGGGCACATGCCACCGTGGATGAACCTTGGGGACTTTATGCAAAGTTAAGTCAACCAATCACAAGACAAGAGACACTGTGATTCTGCACATAGGAGGTCTCTAGAGGAGAATGGTGATTGCCTGGGGAAGGGGGAGCTGGTGTTTAATGGGGAGAAAGTTTCAGTCCAAGACGATGGAAAGAATTCTGGTGATGCGTGGTGGAGGCACACTCAATTGTATGCTTATAGATGGTTAACATGGTAAATTTTCTGTTACATGTATTTTACCACAATCAGAAAAGATTTCGTGGTGTTTCCAGTACTAGGAACCACTTGGACAAAACCTGTAGCATTATTTGTGTGTCTTTATCACCCCAAGTCTGACAGTCAGCTGACCTGTGAGCATGGAAAACAAACCCACCTGACGTCTTTAAACTCTTGGTTAATTTAGACTCAACACTCATCCTCTTTGGCCCGTGGCTCTCAGCCCGAGTGAGAGCTGACTGAGAAATCTTAGCCCTTTCCCAGTCTCACTACTTTTTAAAGAGCCTTGTTTTCTTAAGGCCTATAATTATGTTTGCCTCCAGGGTACCCAGGAATTTTCTTTTTTTAATAAGCAAAGAGCATCCTGCAATTATCATGATGATTTGTGGAGGGCAGGCCAAGGGCAGACAGGAGGCTGACGCACTCTGGGAGCTGGGCCTCACGTGTTGGCATTGGCATCCCGGGGGCCAGAGCACTTGGGGTCTATAATTAATATTAAGAGCTGGAGAATTAACAGACCCACAGAGGTGTCCACTGTGGCTGCCAACAGGACGGGGCGGGCGGCTCAGTGGGATTGGCCTGACGGAGGCCGGCCGCAGCTGGTAGCGGTCCTGCCTCTGCAGCTGGTTCTAGGTAAACACCTCCGCCTGGGTGACTGAGAGCCCGGATGCCGTGACCTGGGGCTGCCGGAGCCACATCCAGCCAAGGCCGGGATGCGCAGAAGCCTGTCGGCGCTGTCAGCCCTGATTTGCGGCCAAGTCTGTCATCTCCCCGAGTTCAAAGAGCGCTTAGCTGCTTGTCTTTGTCAAGAGCACGGTTGGGGATCTTTTATGTGAAAGATGTAGGGTTCTCGGGCTGACTTTGATTATTTATTCATCCCCCTTCGTGGGTGTGTGATAGCTGGGCACCCCGGAGCCCCCCTGTCCTGACCGTTCTTGCTCTGAAATTCATCGAGCTTTAAAGCCCTTTGAAAATTGCTTTTCGAGGGAGGGGAAAAGTTTCTGAAGTCCTGTTTCTCTCTCCCCTCTGCAGTGCCGCCGCATCTCCTGCCACCGTTCCACGCCCCCTTCCCGCTTGACATGCGACACCAGGAGGGACGGTACCATTACGAGCCTCACTCTGTCCCCGGCGTGCACGGGTAAGTTCCACCCGCCGCCCCGCCTCAGTCTCTGCTCCCCAGTGGACTCTCTCCACCTGTGTCTCTGGGGCGAGCACTGACCCCGTGTGAAGGGGGGCTGTTGTGTGAACCCCAGCTCTCCCCTGGTTTCCTGAGAGGGAAGTGCACCCACCTCCCACATCACTGCTTCCAAGGTTGCGGGGGGGCCCCTTGTGTCCCTCAGCACAGTGGGGACGTTCTGCAGCCCAAAGTCCCCACATTAATACCGTGACTCTGGATAGATGTTGTTCCAACATAATCGTTTAGAGCAGCCCCCCTTTCACGCCCTCAAGTATCCCAGTTCAGCCAGTGAATTATAGTCTCCCTACTGATAAGGGCAAGTTCAAAGGTATACTTTGGGGCCTCTCCTGCTCCCTGCTTTGAGACCACCACCACCTGCCACCACCCCCTACTCCTTGCCAGTGAAGGAGCTTACCCCCTGCGTCTCTCCCTTTATTCTTGCTTCTGTCCCTCTTCACTCCCACCCTCAGCTCAGAGCCCGTGGCCGAGGTCTCTTTTCTTGGTTTTAATGACTCTAAGAACTGAGCCCTTGCTACCATGTCCCCTTTGCTCCCAGAAAAGAGACTGAATCCTCTGCCCCACCTCCTGTATCTCTGCTGTGCCTCTTGACCAGACATCTCCCATTCCATGCCAAGCTCCCATTTATGATTCCAGCCCCCATGTTCCTGGGTCTCAGCCCCTGCTGCCTAGCTGCCTGGAATGGCCCCTCAGGAGTCACCTTCTCTGGGAAGCCCACCCTGAGTGGGTGCCCTCCCCTGGATTCCCCCACCCTGTAACACTGGAATGAGCTGTTTTTACACTGCCTCCAGCGGACTCTGGGCTTTGCTCTGATTCCTGCCTTGACGATGGCTGACGTGTGTGTAATAAGTTCACAATCAATGTTTGCTGATCAGAGAACCCCCTCCACACATTCCACCTGCTGAAGACATTCCCTGCCACCTCTCCCAGCTCCCGCTGGAATAAAGTCAGTCAAAACTTGCTGAACCCTCTCTATATTCAAAACTCTATGCCCAAGCAGGGGACAGGGGACTCCTACACTCACTGCTCACCCCAGACAGAGCAAATCTGGGACTTCTGTTTGCTTTTTAAAGATATTTTGTACTCTGGAATAATCTCGGACATTTGAAAATAAGTTGCAAAAATGTACAAAGATTTCCTATATATCCTCACCCTATTCCTCAGACATTCCTATCTTACATAACCAAAGACTGGTTCAGTGTTATTAACTAACTAATAAATCTTATCTAAATTCCATCAGTTGCCTGTGGATATCCTTTTTTCCTCTGTTCAGGATTCAGCCCTTACATTTAGTTGTCATAACTCCTTAGTCATCTTTACCCCAGGACATGGCTCAGTCTCTTTTGCCTTTGATGACCTTGACACATTTGTTCTCTTTTTCCATTATGGCTTATCAGTTGAATATAGTTCCCTGTGTAATACAGTAGAACCTTGTTGTCTATCCATCTGTATGTAATAGTTTGCATCTGCTAATCCCAGAGTTCCAGCCCTTCCCTCTCCATCCTCCCTCTCTGTTCTCTATAACTGAGCCTGTGTCTGCGTCATAGAAATGTAATATTTTAGATCCTTCATATAAGCAAGATCATGCTATTTGTCTTTCTCTGTCTTTCTTCACTTAGTATGATAGTCTCTAGGTTCATCCATGTTGCTGCAGATGGCATTATTTCGTTCTTTTTTATGCCTGAGTTATATACCATTGTGTATATGTAGCACATCTTTATCCATTCATTTGCCACTTCAGTCACTTCCATGTCTTGGCTAGTGTGAACAGCACTGCTATGAACATAGGAGTGCATGTATCTTTTTATATTTGAATTTTATCTAGGTATATACCCGGGACATACATACCCTGGATTGCTAGATCATGTGTCAACTCTGTTTTCAGTTTTTTGAGCAACCTCCACTACTGTTCTTCATAGTGGCTGTACCAGTTTACATATGACCTTGACACTTGAAGGGGGAGGGCCACTTAATGTATAGAATGTGCTCAATTTGTGTTTGCCTGATGTTGCCTCCTGATAAATTCAGATGGTACATTGCAGGGATACTGTCATGGAAGTGGTGCTCTCCCGTCCTAGAACATCATGTCCAGGGCCCATGATGGCCATACTTCTCACCCCTGGAAATCCTAACTTTGACTATTTGCTAACAGTGAGGTGTGCTGGGTTTCTCCATTTTAAAGCCGCTGTTGCTGCTGATAAGTCGCTTCAGTCGTGTCCGACTCTGTGCAACCCCATAGTCGGCAACCCACCAGGCTCTACCGTCCCTGGGGTTCTCCAGGTAAGAGCACTGGAGTGGGCTGCCGTTTCCTTCTTCAATGCATGAAAGAGAAAAGTGAAAGTGAAGTCGCTCAGTCATGTCCGACTCTGTGCGACCCCACAGACGGCAGCCCACCAGGCTCTGCTGTCCCTCGGATTCAGCCCTTTGCCCACAGTTCAGGCAGCTTCTGGAAGGTGTGTCCTATTAGAGCTGGTGGGTCACTGCAGAGTGGCTCAGCTGGTGGCAGCTAAGAGTCCTCTGAGTATCAGGGGAGCTGAATCCCTTTTCGGGAGGGGGTTGAAATGGCTGTTTTTCTGTTCTTGGAAACTGGCTGATTCCGTGACACAGATCCTGGGCTTGGCAGGCCTACAACGAAGTGCTCCAGGCAAGGGGCCCCATGCTGGTCGGAGACCAGGGCAAGGCTGAGAGCTCCCTGGGGGCGCGTGCAGGCAGGCATACATGTGTCCCTGTGCCGAGGAACGTCCAGGCACCCATGGCCCCACATACTAGGGACAGTGACAGAGATGGAAGAACACCTCACTGTTAACAACTGCCACTTCTCTTTGGACAAGCTCTGCCTATAAACACTTCACGTGTTCATCTTACTTAATCCTCTTAACCCTGTAAGGTGTGCGTCTCATGTCAGCCCCATTTTACAGATGAAGGAACTGAGGCAGCACAGAGTGGTTAGTAATTCATCATGAGGGCCCCGCCCCCCGACTTAGGGAGTGAGAGAGTTAGAAACCTAATTACGCCCTCTGCCCAGAACCCAGCTTCTCCCTTGGGAGCATGTGTATGACCACAGGTCCCCTGCCTGGGTCCACACAATTCCTTCCTGGAAGCTCATATAACCCTTCAGTAGGACACTGCCCCCAAATTCAGTGGTTCCCCAAACCTCTGGACCAGCAGCATAAGCCTGCTAGGAATGCAGAGTCTCAGGCCCGGGCCCAGACCTGCTGAGTCAGAGGCTCTAGGGTGGGCCCACCATTTGTGTTTAACACACATTACAGGTTTGAGATGCTCTGTCTGCAGGCAGGAACTTGTCATTGTATCAGGGGGCCCTTTGTACTGCTAGTCCCTGGCTTAGTGGAGAGCTGAGATTGAGAAGTGGTCCCTGAGCCTTCTCCAGACTTTGTCTTCCTCTAGGTCAGGGCTGGACACAGGTCCTGTCCCCTTTCTGGGCCTGCTTCTCTCCTGGCCAGTAAGGAGAAGTAAGTCTTCTGGGCGTAAAGTCAAGGTGTTAGCAGGGCTGGTTTCCTTCTGGAGCCTTCCAGCTCCAGGAGAGAATCCATTTCCTTGAGTTTTCTAGCTTCTGGAGGCTGCCTGCATGCCCATGATCCCTGCCTCTCGCCACATTGCCTTTATGTCCCCTGCTTCTTTCCTCCCATTGCCTTCTTTCTCATCTGCAGTAGTTTTCTTTCTCTGCCCCTCTTAGAAGGATGCCAGTGATGCTTTTAGTGTGAAATCCAGGATCATCTTCCGGTCTCAGGAACCTTAACTCAAATACATCTGCAAAGCCCCTTTTCCCACAGAAGGTGGCATTCACGGGTTCCAAGGATTAGGACACAGACATCTCTGGGTGTCACCATTCAACTTGTGTGTGATCACAAAGTTTCAGTGGTGAAGCCTGGCATCACCCAGTAGAAGACAGTAAAGGGTGTCAATCATTTGTGCAGGGCCTACTGGGGCCAAGCTCTGTACTGGAGCCTGGTTGGGCTGTGTTAGTTGAGCTTCCTAATTGCCTGTGAAATGAGGTTATAATCTGCATCCTATGGATGCAAACCCTGAGGTTCAGAGAGGTGCACTGATTTTCACATGTCATCCGTGCAAGATGGGCGGGCCTGCTTGCTTCCCCTCAAGGGATGACGAGCCCACCTGCCCCCCAAAGCCCACCTCCTGCTAGGGTGGGCTCCCAGTGGCTCCACAGTATCCTGGTTCCTTCCCCCCAGGCCACTGGAGAAATACAGCGAGTGTTCAGGGCTAGCCTTGGGCCCTGGGAAGCCCACCCCTTCATCCCAAGAGGTGGTTGCCCCAGGTGGGAAACAAGATAAAGCCTAGAAGAAAAAATGGGCCCCCTGGCTGTGACTTCTGTGATCAGTGTGGTCTGATCCTGGTGGAGCACTCCATCCACCAAGCCCGTGCTGTAGCCACTCCTCCTCATCGTTGCCAAATGTATCTATTACACAAACACTGTGCAGCAAATGAGATGCAGTGTTATCTCCTGTCTCTCCTTCAGAGCCTCTGCAGCTGCTGGCGCCCAAGGCCGCTGCCCACTGGCTCTCTTGGCCGTGGTGGGCGTGGCTCCGGGGGAGCACCCCACCGCTGGCCCCTCTCCCTGCTACCTGGGCTTGAACCCCAGGACTGAATGCACCAGCTTTGGGAGGTAACCATCTAATCAATCTGAACGGATAAACCCCAGTTTTCTCATCTAAATAAGTGCACAATAATAGTACCTATCCCATTTACTGAGTTATTTGAAAAATTAAATGGGGTAATACAAATAGCGTGTTTGGAACAGTGTGGAAACTTGCAGTGGATGCATTGTGATCGCTGTCGTTATTTCTGTCGGCCTGTTAGAGAGGGGTTCATTGTGGCAGAGGTAGGCCATGGTGTGACCTTGGAAGGGTACACTGTCTGGGGGCTGTGCCATGGGGAGGTGGGAAATGGGGCTGAAGAGGTACCGCTGGGGATGGAGGGAGGAGGGGTCTTCTCCCGCCACCCCTCACCCTCCCCAGTTGAGGAATTTGGACTTTCTCCTTTTGGTGACCAGGAGCAGGAGGGAGTGGTCTGATTCGTTTTCAGGGTAATTAGGAGCTGCTAGAGGATGGGCAGAAGTGGGAGACCATAGGAAGGAGATGGGCTATGCAATCACTGTGGTCAGACAGAGGAGGAGACTGGCCAGGGTTGCCTGCACACCTCTCCAAGCAGGCAGCTACTCATGGGAGGAGCAGGCAGTGGGTCTAGAGTGTGAAACCCACCCGGCACCACCCTGCTGGACAGCTTCCTCATAGATAGCCGTCCCACCACCCAACTCTCTCCAGACCCACCTTCCAGTCCCCTGGAGGTGCACATCCGCCACAGGCCTTACGCAGTTTATGAATGCTTAGGTGGTTCCTGAAGAGTAAATGGTCAGGACTGCTGATGCAGCACCCGTCACCTGTGTAAACCACGGGTGATGGGGAGACAGATGGATGGAAGGGTGTGTTTGCTGGTCAGGGGTGGTTCTTCTGTGACACCCCTACCCCACCGTGGGCACGGGCTCCTGAGTCTCTGCGAGTCCATTCTCAAGGGCAGGAGAGAAGGTCCTGTATTCTCTCCATCACCGGGTGACTACGAGAAGGGAACAGGAGCTCTGTGGATCTCCTCCACCCCTGCCCCTTGGAACTAGGCTCAGCAGCTCACGTGGAGAACCAAGGCTGAGGTGGGCCACCGCGGGGCCCTCAGCTGGAGCCCCCACCTTCTCGGTGTGCGTGGGAGTGGGGACTGCCTTGGGCCCAGATTCACTCACATGCTTGCAGGAAGGGCAGAAGCTCATCTTCCTGGTGCAGGAGGCTGGGTGGATTCTCAACTCGCCACGCTGTTTCTAGGGTCCTTGCCATCCCAGTCCTGCCCTAAGGCTTCATAGAGGACCAGTTCCCAGCTGCTTGCAGCCCAGAAGGGCTAGAGAGACTAGCTCATGGAGCAGTTCTCAAACCTGGCTGTCAATCTGAACTAGGATGTGTCTTAAAGATGCACATTCCTAGGCAGTGACCCCAGAGCGGTTGTCCGGAGTCATGGAGGTAGCAAGCACTGAGGCCTTTTCCCTCCGTGCTAACAACTCTGCAATATGGGGGTTAAATATGCCTGGCTTCCTTTTCATCACCTTCTCACAGAAGCCCACGGGATGACCTGAATCTCTTCTTCTCAGCCTGCAGAAGGAGATGTACATATGGGGACAAGAGAGGGAGGGGAGGAAAGAGGACAGACGTAGCATTTCAACCGTAGGGAGGCCAGTCACCTCTGTTCTCCACTCACCAGGCTCCATACCTGACCTCTGACATCCATGATCCCAGTACCTGCCTGGACTCCGGACCACCATTAATTGCTCCCCTGCATCAGCTGATCCTGAGCTGTGATTGGTGGACAATACTCCAGCAGTCACAGTCCAGGCCACCTGCACAGAGAAGGAGCAGGGGGTAGGGTGGGGTTGTTGCTAGAGAAAGGTGGCTCTGGGGCTTAGCCATCAGTTCATGGAAAGCCCACACACTGACCCAGGCCCTTCCAGGAAAGAACAGGAATACCAGCTGGTGGGTGTGAGGGCTTCCACCTTCCACCATCGTCTGGATACTCTGTCACATGTGCCAGTTGCCCAGCTCCCCCTTGAGAGCCATCCAGGGTGTCTGAACCCTACCTCATCCTGGTGACTGCACATGAATGTAAATGGTCATCCCCACTTCTCTCAAGAAAGTAGTTTCTTGGCTGTTGCTGGCTGAGCTCATGAACTGTCAGGGCTGGATGGATCTGAAGATGGTGCTTTCCAAAGTCAGTGTTCCATCAAGATGGCATGCTCATAGCTTGATAAACACACTGCTGGCCTGGCTTGCAGCTGACCTGCATTGTCTTAGGCCTCTGACAGCTCTGCTCTCAGCCAGCCACTGAGAGGAGCAGAAAGATAGGTGGAAATTTTCTTGATTCTTGGCCCACACACCAGGTTCACATTCAGAGGGGAATGGGCTTTATTTGTGTTTCAGGAAGAGCATTCTCTGCCCTCAGCAATCATGCATGCTTCTGTTGAGTGCAATGGGACAGAGGAAGAGACTTCTGAAGGGCATGTCTGCCTGGCTCCTGGGCCAAGATGCTGGGTTGGCCCAGGGTTGCCCCCAAGGGAAGGGCCTTGTCTTCCTCCATGTCAGTCGACACTGCCCTTCCTTCTCCAGGGAGTGCTTCCTTCTCCAGGTCAGCAAGGCTGACCACTTCTTCAAAGGAACTGCCCAGCAAGTGAGCGTGGCACCTAGAAAACCCCCGGGCCAAGGCAGTCTGTAGGGCTGCTCCCCCTCCTCCCATGGCTGGCTGAGGGTTGAGTGACAGGTCCGTGTGGAACCTTGCCTCCCAGGGATGGATGTGGCCCTTCAAGAGCCCGCGAGGCAGGTCCTTTCCTCTGTCTGGGCGGCAGGATGCTGGGCTCAGACTAACTGAGATGCAGGCACAGCAGCTTATGTCCAGCCCTCTGGAATATGTCATCCACGTAGCTCAGTCAGTAAAGCATCTGCCTGCAGTGCAGCGGCCCTGGGTTTGGTTCCTGGGTCGAGAAGATTCCCCTGGAGAAGGAAATGGCAGCCTATTCCAGTGTTCTAGCCTGGAGAATCCCATGGACAGAGGAGCCTGGCGAGGCTACAATCTGTGGGGTCGTGAGAGTCGGACACGACTTAGCGACTAAACAATCACAAACCCTCATCAGTACCACTTGAGCATCTTCACGCCTGCTGGATACATGGGGGAAACTGAGGCATGACAGTGTTGGCTGCTGTCCCCAGAGACACTCTCCTAGGAAGTACCCGGCCAGTGTGACTCTAGGGGCTCCTTTTTGCCCCAGCCCCTCTGTGGAAGTCCCTCACGCTTAGAGAGCTTCAGATCCCCAGCTCCAGGAACGTGCTCAGCAGCATGGGACAGACAGCTCATTTATAATGGAATCTGCCTGTAAAAGTTTAATGAGGAGCGTGTCTGATAAGGCAGCCTGCTCTTTGATCTTTGCTGAATGCCGGCCCTCGCAGAGGAGTTGTTGCCTGACTCGGCTTTGCGGAGAGCCATGTGGTCAACTGAGGGCAGGAGGGGCCCCAGGAGTGAAGCAAATCTTGATGTACAGAAATGAGGTGGGTCTGCAGCAGGGGAGGGTGTGCAGAGCTGGCATGGGGAGTTCCCCCAGGGAAAAGGTCCTGCCGGGTGGAGAGGTGATCTTTCTCATTTCTCTCCTGACCCACTGGGCCCCCATCGTCTTGGGCTGTTCCCATCCTACACTCCCAGGGTGTAGGCAGTACAGCATGAGGCCAGAGTTCAAATCCTATGCCATCTATGTACCCTTTACATCCTTGGGCTGGCTGTGTAACCTCTAGAGGCTTGGTTTCCCCATCTCTAAAATAGAGACAAAACAATCCCCTTCATGGGGTCCTTGTGAGAATTAGGTGAGTGAGTAGTGTGAAACAGAGAACAGGTAGGTCCTGGTGGTTGCTGGATAATGGCTTGCTCTTTTCACTCTCCTGTTGATACCAGAAGGGAACCCATGTTTTGTTCCAGGCACTCTGCTAGGTGCTAGGCAGAGTATGTTCTGTCCAGTCCTCTCAAATGCCCTGTGAGTTGCACGATAATTCTTCCCCATTCACAGAACAGAAAATTTGAGGTTTCCAGAATTTAAGGGCTTCCCAAGGTCACTCAGCCAGAAAATGAGACCTAACCCTCAAGCCTGAGATCTTCTTTCTGCTATGATTATTCTCAGGGAGGAAGGGGCATCTCATTGTAGGTCTTAGGGCTATGGTGTGTTATCTGTGCTATAATCAATCCAAAGGAATTAATCACTAACAGTAAAATCTCAGGTGTTGGTGGCCAGATTGGCCTTTGACATGGGGGTTCTTTTTCCACTGCTTGTGTCCATGTTGTTCACTCTGGGTGGACACTGCTGCCAGTGCCTGGAATGCATCCATTTATTGAGCTTAATTCTTTCTTGGCTTAATTCTCTCTCTGTCNAGATCAGAAATAAGATTCTCACTGCTTTTATTTAACATCATTTAGTACAGAGTCGGACACGACTGAAGTGACTTACCAGCAGCAGTAGCAGCAGCCAGAGCAATCAGGAAGCAAAAAAAAAAAAGAGTGCAAATTGGAAAGGAAGAAGTAAAGCTCACGGTTTCCAGATGGCATTGTGCTATATATAGGAAATCCTAAAGATGCCACCTAAAGATGCTCTTCGATGAATTCAGTAAATTTGCAGGATACACAATTAATATACAGAGATCTATTGCATTTCTATACATTCACAATGAACAATCAGAAAGATAAATTAAGGAAACAATCTCATTTACCATTGTGTCAAAAGAATAAAATAACTAAGGACGCAAAAGGCCTGTATTCCAAAAACTATAAGATTCTGATGAAAGAAATTGAAGATGACACAGATGGAAAAATATACCCTGCTCTTGGATTGGAAGAATCACTATTGTTAAAATGACCATATTACCCAAGGTAATCTACAGATTCAGTGCAATCTCTATCAAAATACCAATAACATTTTTCACAGAACTAAAACAATTTTAGAATTTATATAGAAACACAAAAGTCCCCGAATAGCCAAAACAGTCTTGACAAAGAACAGAGCTGTAGGAATCAAGCTCCTTGACTTCAGACTATACTGCAAAGCTACAGTTATCAAAACAGTATGGTACTGGCACAGAATCAAGGGAATAGGATAGAAAGCCCAGAAATAAACTCATATCCTTATGGTCAATTAATCTATAACAAAGGAGGCAAGACTATACGAGGGAGAAAAGACACTCTGTTCAGCAAGTGGTGCTGGAGAAACTGGACAGCTGCATATAAAAGAAGGAAATTAGAACATTGTCTATCATCATGTACAAATGTAAGTTTCGAATGGTTTAAAGGCCTATTTAAATCCAAAAATGTTAAACTTCCAACAAGAAAACAGGCAGAACACTCTTTGACATAAATCATGGCGATTCTTTTTTGGAACCCTCTTCTAAAGTAAAGGAAATAAAAGCAAAGATAAACAGATGAGATCTAACTAAAAAGCTTTTGCACAGCAGAGGAAACCATTGACAAAACAAAAAGACAGTGTATTGAATGGGAGAAAATATTTTCAAATAACAGAACTAATAAAGGATTAATGCCCAACATATGTAAACAGCTCATACAACTCAATGCTTTAAAAATTTTTTTAAATAGCCCTAAGAAATGAATAGACACTTTGCCAAAGAAGAAATGCAGATGGCCAATAGACACATGAAAAAATGTTCATTATTGCTAATCATTAGGGGAATGCAAATCAGAACCACAAAGAGGTATCACCTCACATCTATCAGAATGGCTATCAGCAAAAAGCCTATAAAAAAACAAATGTCTGCAAGGAGATGGAGAAAAGGGAATTCTTGTACATTGTTGATGGGAATGTAAATTGGTGGAACCACTGTGGAAAAAGTATGGAGATTTCTCAGAAATAATATGACTCACTCATTCCACTCCTGGATATATATCCAAAAAAACCCCCAAACCACCAATTAAAAAAAAATGCATGCACCCCAATGTTCATAGCAGCATTGTTTATAATAGCCAAAGTATGGAAACGACCTAAGTGTCCATTCACTGATGAATGGATAAAGAAGCTGTGGGGTGTGTGTGTGTGTGTGTGTGTGTGTGTGTGTGTGTGATGGAATACTACTCAGCTATAAAAAAGAACAAAGTTTTGCCATTGTAGTCACATGGGTGGACTTGGAGGACATTGTGCTAAGTGAAATAAGTCAGAAAGATAAATACTATATGATACTGCTTATCTGTGGAATTTAAAAAGTAAGACAAATGAATATAACATCAAATAAGCAATGTTGTTGATAACAGAGAACAGCCTAGTGGTTACCGGTGAGGAGAGAGAAGTGGGGGTAGGGCAGTATAGGTGTGGGAGAGTGAGGTACAAACTACTGAGTGTAAGAAAAACTCAAGGATGTATAATACAGCATTAGTAGTTGCAAATATTTTGTAATAACTGTAAATGGAAAGTATCCTTTAAAAATTGTATAAAAGTTAAAAAAAATTGTAAATAAGCTAGAAAAAGTAGCAGGTTGAAAGAGAAAACAGCTGAAATCTAAAGAATACAGCAGTGTTTTTCTAACCTCTAATGGAGAAGGCAATGGCAGCCTACTCCAGCACTCTTGCCTGGAAAATTCCATGGATGGAGGAGCCTGGTAGGCTGCAGTCCATGGGGTCTCTCTAAGAGTCAGACACGACTGAGCGACTTCACTTTCACTTTTCACTTTCATGTATTGGAGAAGGAAATGGCNCTGAGATCTTCTTTCTGCTATGATTATTCTCAGGGAGGAAGGGGCATCTCATTGTAGGTCTTAGGGCTATGGTGTGTTATCTGTGCTATAATCAATCCAAAGGAATTAATCACTAACAGTAAAATCTCAGGTGTTGGTGGCCAGATTGGCCTTTGACATGGGGGTTCTTTTTCCACTGCTTGTGTCCATGTTGTTCACTCTGGGTGGACACTGCTGCCAGTGCCTGGAATGCATCCATTTATTGAGCTTAATTCTTTCTTGGCTTAATTCTCTCTCTGTCCCAAGTGTGATCACTCGAGGTCACTCCTGCCAGCCTTAGTCCACATCTGTTGAGGGAATCTGTGAGCAGTGAACTGCCCCTGCGTCCTGTTGCAGCTGCTCTCCAAGCCTTTGTTACTGCAGCCAGCGTTGCTGCATCACAGATGTGCTCCGGGACCCACGGAGAAGTGTATCTGGCACTGTGGGAGCCCATTCTTTCGTCTTCCCCTTCCAGGAGCTGCACTCCTGACATGTGGACTTAACCTGTCCTGCCCAAGCAGAGCGGCTTTTAGTTGTTGCTTCCCTCAGTGGGGAATTTCTCAGCACCCGTTCATTTGATGGCACTCACCTACTGCCTTCAATGTGCTAGCCTTGCACCGGGCATGAGGGATGCGGCCCAAGGAGATGTAGTCTTGGTACCCACAGATGGCTCCTGACCTGGGGGGGAAGGGGGGGCAGTTACAGGGTGATGTGCTTGGGTAGGGTGTTGAGGGAAGCGGGGAACCGAGAGCACGAGGAACCCAGGAGTGGCAAGCATTTATCAGAAGGAAGGCACAGAGGCTTGTCTCTGCCTGCATGACTCCTGGCCCTAGCCTGCCAGGGTGTGGGGGGAGCTCCACAGCCTTTCTGGAGTTGCCCTTGTCCTGATGAGGGGCCTTGACTTCCAGGCCCTTTCCAAAGCACATACTAATGCATTCGGAAGCTTGGTAAAAATTGGCAGCACACCCACCTCTAAGAAGACAAGATGTCTTATCTAAACTATTTGGGATTATCCATTTAGTTTTGACAGGCCGCCAGGAAAGGAAATTCCACACACCCCTTTGGCTGGCCCAGGCCAGAGTCAAAGAATTCTCACTGGAGAGGAGATCCCCTCTATGCAGCCCACCCTCCACCCTGGCCTTTTCTCCTTGCTTAAACTCAGACTCCAGGGAAGCCTGACAAAGCCCCTCCCCCAACCCTGAGACTGAGTGTCTCACTCTCACCCATAGCTCCCTTCCAGCCCTGCATTTGCCCTGTGACGGGACCATCCTCGTAAAGCCATGACTTTCTGGGAGGTTCTACTCAGCTGTGCTCAGCCAAGGGTGACTTGTCTTACAAGCAGGATCCACGTACCCAGACCTGTCCCACACCTCGTCACCTTGTGCTGCGCTGTGCTTAGCTGCTCAGTCGTGTCCGACTCTTTGTGACCCCATAGACTGCAGCCCAGGCTCGTCTGTCCATAGGGATTCTCCAGGCAAGAATACTGGAGTGGGTTGCCATGCCCTCCTCCAGGGGAATTCTCCAGGGGATCTTCCTGACCCAGGAACTGAACCAGGGTCTCTCGCTTTGCAGGCGGATTCTTGATCAGCTGAGCTACCAGGGAAGCCCCCAGGTACCTTGTAGGGGGGAACTAATCCAGTTACCTCCCAAAACACGTGGATGGAATCCATCACCTCCCTGTCTGCCACCCAGCTCAGCCTGCACAGATCAACAAGTGATCAGTTTGCTAGGGAAAAAAGCCTCCTTGATACTCCCCTCTTGTTTTTTCTGCTTTGGGGGTTTGGATGTTTGAAAACTCTGATAACCTTCTCATCCTTCTGCTCTGATGAAAAGAAAATGTGATAAAGGGTGAGTGATTGAATTAAGCCCGGTTGTTTGTGTGGCTAGGTCTTAACCAAATCCGTCTGTATGGCCTCCTTTGTAGGAGCAATTTTATAAGCTAATTTCCCTACCCAAACATCGGTTTACTTAGCAAGAAATCTGCTCTTTGTCAGCCGAACACAGTGATTTCTTTATTATGGGTCTGCCCTGCGTAGGGAGTGACAGCTGAGAGCTAGTGCTCAGCTAGGTCTGGTGGAGCATGTGGGTCTCTACAGGGTGAGCGGAATGTCTGAAGGATTACGTGTATACACAGATGTCTGTCACAGAGCAGGGTTAGGGTTAGGATTAGGGCTAGGCTTAGCTGGGGCTGGCTAGGAGGGAACCTGGCAGCAGACAGATGGAGTGGCCAAGATGAGCCCACCTAGTGACCCTGAAGACTGGACCTTTCAGCAGCCTGACAGATTCTCCACGGCAGCCCTGTGGTCTCTCCACTCCCCAGCCCGGAACTCCCATCCACTCAGCCAGCTTCTACCCAGCCACCTTTTTTTAAATTTGGTCTTATTACTCTGAAGACGTACAGGAAAATAGCGGAAGCAAGGTTATGATGTAAAGAGTGACAATACCCACTGGTTCCCTGCCCTGCGCAAGGATGGGGATGTGCTGGCATCCTTGGGACGCTGAGTGCCCCTCCAGGGCCCTCCTCGGAGCGCCCTGTCTCTTGGAGTTATCACCTTCCTGCGTCTGTAGCAGTGCTACGTGGTGTCTGCTGTTTATTTGCTGAGTTGCATCTGACTCTACAGTCCCATGGACTGCAGCGTGCCAGGCTCCTCTGTCATCCCATATCTCCCGACGTTTGCTCAAATTCATGTCCACTGAGACCTGGTGTCTGACTCTCCTACTAATACACTGTTTGATTTTGCTCTGTGTGCTTTATATAAACATTGTTGCAGATGGATTCTTGGGAAACCTGATTTCACAGGTCACAGAATGTTCCAGAGAGTCATCCCACTGATGTGTGTGCTCTTAATTTGTGAATTCTCACTGCTCTGAAGCAGTCTGGCCTGATGGGCACCTGAGATGCATCTGTGCTTTTGCTATCTTGAACATCATTGCAGTGAATACTCTAGCACTGATCTCCGGGGCTCGAATACTGCCCGTTCTTTAGAATAAATGTGTGTCTGAGAATGAAATGGCTAAGTCACACGTGTTAAGCCTCCTAGATGTTGCCAGACTTTTTGTCGAGCCACTACCACCAGTGAGATTCAAGAACTCAGCCTGTTCCACATCCTTGTTCCCAGGGTGATGTCATCCACATTTGAATTTTTGCCAAAACGGCATGTCCTCTGATTTGATTTTTCCATTCCTTTGTTGCTAATGAAGTTGAATACATCCTTTCATGTTTATTTGCCAATAACGTTTCCTTCTCACGAAATGCCTGTTCAGTTCTTTTGCCCATTATTCTACGAAGTTGTCTTTTTCCTACTCATCTCACTAAGCTTTTTATATATTAAGGCTGCTCATTTTGTGGTTGGTTACCTGTGCTGCAAGTATCTTCTCCCAGCCAGTGCCTGGTCTCTCTGCTCCTGTAGTGGAGCATCTGGGTGAAGGGACATCCCTGTCATAACCTGGCGCAGCTTCCTGGCCCTTCCTTCCTGAGTTTCCCCTCATGCTCTCTCACAGCCCAGCTGTCTGGTCTGAGCTTCAGCCCCTGGACTCTGCCAGCTGTTTCCCGATGTGACCCACCTTTTTTTTTCAACTGTTCTATCACAGAACACCAGGCCTGCACCACTCACTGACTTCTTTCCATTCCCCTGTGAGAGTTGAGGCCCAACTCAGATGCCACCTCCTACAGGAAGCCTTCTCAGATTACCCCAGAAGAGTGAATGAAACCTTTCCTTCCCCATCTCTTTTGGCTCTAGCACCTTGTGTACTGTTTGCAGGCTACAGTGTCCACACTCCCTCCCTAATCCCAGAGGTCCCAGCATGGTGATTTTTTTTTTTATTATTGAAGAATAGTTGATTTACAATATTGTGTTAGTTTCAAGTATAGAGCAAAGTTGTTAAGTTATATGTATATTCTTTTTCAGATTATTTTACATTATATAGGTTATTACAACACACTGAATATAGTTCGCTGTGTTATACAATAGGACTTTATTGTTTATCTGTTTTATATATAGTAGTGTGTTAAACCCAAACTCCTGATTTATCCCTCCCAACCCTTCCCCTTTGATAACCATAAGCTTGTTTTCTAAGTCTGCGTGCCTGTCCCTATTGTATGATATTTTAGAGTTCACATATAAGTGACATCATATGATATTTGTCATTGTCTGGCTTACTTCACTTAGTACAGTAATGTTCATGTGGCTGCAGATGGCATTATTTCATCCCTTTTAATGGTTGGGTAATATTCCTCTGTGTGTGTGTGTGTGTGTGTGTGTGTGTACCACATCTTCTTTATCCATTCCTCTGTTGATGACACTTAGGTTGCTTCCATGTCTCTTGGTTGTTGTACATGGTCTAGCATGGTGATTTTGTCAAGGCACCAAAGTGAACTTTAGGTTGGGTTGGGGAAGGAGCTAGGGGATTGTCTTTTCCTAACAGCTTGTCATTACTGGGCCCAAATGACACTCAGGCACTTGGCTTAGGTCTTTGTGTGGGGGAAGGGGTTTAGAGTGGACCCAGGCAATGTCAGGGTTGACCAGACACTCCTTGTTCAGCACATATCGCTCAGGTTGACAACCACTTGCCCTACTTCCTGAGTGTGAAGTCCTGGCTGCGTCTTCTTCCAACCCTTCCCCTTCGGTAACCATAAGTTTGTTTTCTGTCTGTGTCTATTCTGTATATAGATTCATTTGTATTATATTTTAGAGCTGCCAGAGACCCACCCAGTGTTGTCCGAGACCCATACTCTTCAGCTGGCAGAGGCAATGACGCGTGACCACAGGAACAAACCAGCGACTGACTGGCTGCTTTGGCCGAGCTCCTATTTGCAGGTGTCCTTTTGCTGTTTTGTAGAGCGTCCCCCGCTGGTGGCTTAGTGGTAAAGAATCTGCCAGTTGGAGACATGGGTTTGATCCCTGGGTCAGGAAGATCTCCTGGAGAAGGGAATGGCAACCCACTCCGGTATTCTTGCTTGGAAAATCTCATGGACAGAGGACCCTGGCAAGCTACAGTCCATGGGGTCACAAAAGAGTTGGAAATGACTTAGCAGCTAAAACAAGAGCCTCCCCCACGTGGACAGAGTGCAGTTCAGATGCACCAGGATGTGCCAGTTGGTCTCTGATTTAGGGAGAGGTAACTCTCCTGTGACTTTCAAGGGAACTCACTGTGCCTAATTGCAAACCCCCATAATTTATTTCGAAAAGGACTTGATTTATGAAACTTTTGAAATCAATGTGTGAAAAAGGTGATAAGTAAACTTGCCAAGGTACAGTTTCTATATAATAGAAATGAAAGAAAACCAGACAAGCAAGAAACAATACAAACAAAACCAATAAACAAAAGCCTTGGAGAGGAAATTAAACTCCGCGCAGCAGGGCACGATGGAGCTCCATTTCTTTTTTTTTTTAATTCTTTTTATTTATTTATGGTTGCATCAGGTCTTCTTTGCAGCATGCAGGCTTCTCTCTAGTTGTGGCACGTGGGCTCCAGAGTGCAAGCACCTGAGATCCTGCACTGGAAGGCGGATTCTCAGCCACTGGACCACCAGGGAAGTCCCCCTGGAGCGCTCTTTCTATCTGTTCATAGGCCAGGTCTGTGAGAGCAGACCTGTGCCCTCCCTGGCCCCGGGTGCTAAGAGCCCCAGTTTAGGGAAGAGCAGAGCTCAGAAGAGCAGGCCAGCTTTAGGAAATTCATTTGCTTCTGGCACATCAGTGGGCCTGAGGTCACCTGCCTGGTGTTTCTGAGTAAGCCGGTCCTTGGCCTGGGTGGCTCGGCCACAGCAGAGGGTCATGGCCTCCCCACTCTGAGCCCACTGATCCTGCCCATGGCCCTGGGATCCTGGTGGGTGGCAGCAGCTCATCCCAAAGGCAGGACCTGTGTGTACAAGCAAGCAGTCCCCGGGGCGGGCAGGGTTGGCATGTCAGGGCTGTGTGCAGGGCGCGTTCAGCTAAGGGGAGCCAGTGGCCGTGTAATCCAGGCGGCTGGCAGGAAGGCATGCTCCAGAGCCCTGTGACAGAGGGGGGATGGAATACAACCCTCAGACACCCTCCCCTACACCCCAACCCTGGTGTGAAGGGGAGCTCCTTTTCCTGGCCCGCCTGCCACTGCTGGAATACCCATTGGGGTGAGGCTACTCCAGGAAATAGCACACTGACTCTGCTCTCTAAGAGCTGATGGTCTCAGAAAAAAATGTGACAGCAATAATGACAGCAGCTCCTGCCCCATCCCGTGGGCCTTCTCCACACCAGCACAGTATGCTTGACACACCTTCCTAGCTCCTAGCAAGTTACCGCCAACTTCGTGGCTTACAACAGTAGGGATTTCTTCTCTTATGGTTCTGGAGGCTCTGGGGGGAATCCCTTCCTGGCCTCTTCTAGCCTCTGGCATGGCCAATACCCCTTGGCTTGTGGCCACATCCCTCCAGCCTCTGCCCTAGAGTTACACTGCCTCCTACTCCTCTGGGTCAGGTTTCCGCCTGCCTGGCCTCTCTTAACACTTGTGCTGGTACTTAGCATCCACCCAGATAATCCACAGGGCTTCCCTGATGGCTCAGTGGATAAAGAATCTGCCTACAATGCAGGAGACCTGGGTTCAATCCCTGGGTCAGGAAGATCCCCTGGAGGAGGAAAATGGCAACCCACTCCAGTATTCTTGCTTGGAAAATCCCATGGACAGAGTAGCCTGGTGGGCTACAGTCAAAGGGTCACAAAGGATTGGACATGACTGAGTGACTAAGCACAGATAACCCATAATCTCACCTCAACATCCTCACCTTAATCACATCCTTCAGATGGTTGGGTTTTTTTTCCCCCCAAATACAGTAATTTCACAGGCTCTAAGGATTAGGACATGAAGACATCTTTGAGAGACATCAGCTTCCCACACTTGCCTCCTCTCCACTCCTCACTTGTATTTGTTAGAGTGCTTCTGTGATTGCTCTTTCTGGACAAAGAGGCAGGTTCAGAGAGGGGCATGACTTGTTCCAAGGCCCATGGTCAAAAGTGAGGCAAGGAACCCCTGTCTTCTGCTACAATGCCTTACTCTACACTGGACACACTCACTGTTTCATCCATCCATCCACGTCATTCATTGTTCATTGTCCACTCATTCATCCATCATCCATCATCCATCCATCCATTCATTCTTTCAAAAGGTTGAGCACATGTGTGCCCCCGACTACACAGGGCCTGCTGCTGGGGGAGTAAGTGAGTGGAAGTGGGCCTGGAGTCTGCCGCTGGGGCTGCCTGTCCACTGAGGAGACAGACCCCATGTGAACCCATCACCTCAGGTGCCTGATGACCAGCCACGATGGACATGCTCAAGGTCTGGGGAGGGAACTGTCCTCCACATCCAGGGCAGGGTAGGGATGAAGAGGAAAAAGGTGTGAATGGAAAAGCAGGTGTCTGGGGCCAGCTCCCTGAGGAGGAGCGAGGCAGGGCCCAGGACCAGAAAGAAAACCAGGAGGGAACATGCAGGCTTCAGGAGGGGGGACGCAGGCACTAGACCACGCAGGCGTGTGGTGTCCTGGTGCCGTGAGGCCGTCAGTCACCCCCGGAAGCAGGCTGGAGGGGAGGTGTGAAGGCCTGTAGCCCCAGGTGGCCGGACCTCTCCTTTCTTCCCTCAGGGAGGCCCTTGGACCAGGCGAGGATAGAGTGATGCCCCGCGCTGGGTCCATGTTCTGCCACCTATCACTTGGGTGTCAGTCCTGCTGTCTGTGAAATAAGGCATGGAAGGTACTCCCTTCCTGTTTCTGGCCCTCCTGACCCGCACGGGAAAAGGTCTGTGAATATAACTGGCAGCAGGAATATCTCTAGGTGGCCAAGGATCCTTCCTTCTGGCTGCTGACCCCTGCCTGTGCAAACCTGCTCTGATGGCTGGTGCTGAGTCTGGGTGAGTCAGCATCCTCAGCTCCGCATTGTCCTCCTCTCCAAACAGGCACCTTGGGTGGGGTCCAGGGCCCCCAATCCCCAAATGAAGGAGCACGTTGGTTCCTGCCCAACGCCTTGGCTCAGACTGTACCAGGGGTCAGATATTCCGCCCCCCACTCCTCCCATCAGCACAGACTCATTCAGCTCCACATCCCGGCGGAAGCCAACACCCTCTAGGAACGCACCTTGTTGTGCCAGCGCCCAGGGATGGCGCCCGTCCCCAAGGGTCTAGGCGTGCTTGCTCAAGTCCAGCCAACTTGAGCTGCGGTGCACACGGATGTGCAGGGCTCCCATCCCCATGCCTTCCCTTTCATCTCCCTCCAGCACTGGTGCTCAGCACTTGGGGAGGGAGGGACCCAGGGCTGGATGCTGGGAGAGGCGGGCGGGGTCCTCTTCTCCACCCTCTGAGTGCCTTCAATTTGCTCATCTGTTGAATGTAAGAAAAGAGACAGTGGGCATGGGCCAAGCACCTGCTTGTCACCCAGGAATACAGCACACAGTTGCTATACTGAACTCTTTCCGTCTCCCAGCTGCCCAGCCTGCTGGTGAGGGTGCAGATTGCAGACCAAGGTCCACAAGAAGTAGCAGAGCCGTAATTCAGACCCAGAGAGTCCAGACTCTGTCTACCTGTGTGACAGCTCCCCTCCGCCAGTGCCCCCATCCCCAGGGTCCAGTCACAGCCATGTCTGTAAAGGGACACCTGACAGGACTTCTCGGGGCAGAGACAGCTGTGGGGGGTCTTACCTGCCCACGGACTCTTAACAGCATCAGAGGACCGAGCCTGCCTTCCCAGAGTCAGAAAACGCTTGGCCACTTAAAGCTCTGCAACCTCGGGCCAGGCTCCTAACTGCCCCCAAACACAGTCAGTAAGAGCTACCTCAAAGAGTTTCTGAACCTGCTGCACACTGTTGGCCTCTAGCGCACGTTGACCACTGGTGAAGGGCACTTTCCTGGCAGTGCCCACTTGGACTGGAATGGCAATGGGCTAGTTGGTCTCCACTTGCTTTTTTCCTGCTCCTCTTTCTCCTTTTCCTCCTTTCTTCCCCTGCTGGTAGCCTGGCCCTGAAACCTTGTCCAGGGGCTTTGCAGGCCCCTCCCAAGGGGGAGGGAAGAAAAGAGGAAAGCTCTGATGTTGGGAGGAACCACAGGACTCCTGTCCTGCAGCAGAATCAGCCCAGAGAGGCTGGGCCCCGCTGCTCATCACACACACACAGACACGCAACACGCACATACACAGAGACACACGCACATACACAGAGACACACACAGAGAGACATGCCTGCACATATACACTGACATGCACACATAGACACACCCACAAACAGACAAGCATGTACACACAGACACACTCATGAGGAGGCAGGAGGTAGTTGGCCATTCCTCTTACCCAGACTCCTGCTTGTACTTCGTGCCCAGACACGGAGGGGCCAGCACAGCTGCCCTCGCTGCCCAGCAGCTGTGGGCAGAATGCCTGCAGGCCAAAGAGTGTCAGGCCCAAAGAACCACAGCTCAAGTCTGCCTTGCAGGAAGCCAGGCCCCAGATCTCCAGGGCAGGGGGAGTCAGGAGAGGCTGCATTAGTCAAGGCTCGCCTTGACAAGCCTTGGCAGTTGCCTAAAACAGAAAAAGTCAGCTGGAACTGGTTGAAACAAACAAATGTATCAGCTCAGAGAACTGGAAAGGACGAGGGTACTAGCTTCTGGTGGACTTCCTCTGGTGGCTCAGTGGTAAAGAATCCGCTTGCCAGTGCAAGGGACACAGGTTTGATCCCTGGGTTGGGAAGATACCCTGGAGAAGGAAATTGCAACCCATTCCAGTATTCCTGCCTGGGAAATCCCATGAACAAAAGAGCCTGGCAGGCTACAATCCATGAGGTTCCCAAAAGAGTCAGACACGATTTAGCGACTAAACACCAACAGCTAGCTTCCAGTAAAGCCAGATCCCTATCCAGGGGCTCAAGTCAAGAAACTTGTTCCATGACTCTCAGCTCTGATGCTTGTGTTTCCTCAGCTCTGTTCCTGGCCTTGCCCCTCAAAGCCCTCAGCGTTTCCACACTTATGTTCTACCTGCACAACTCCTGTGGACGGAGAACACTTCTTTCCCAAAGATTTCAGTCAAAGCTACTGTCTTAGGCGCATGCCCATCTCCAGTGGTGCCTGGGGATATGGGATACTCTGACCATCTGAGCTGGGGTCACGTGCCCCCACCCAAGGCAGAAGAAGAGAAGCAGATCCAATATAGATCCAGCCCAAAGCTCTCTGTGGACTCTGCCACTCCCCCCAGGATATAACCTTTGCAAAACGTTCTTACATTCCAGCCCTTCTTTGCACTTGCTTCCTTTATTTTTAATATACTTCCCCCATAAACTGTTACTGGGTTCCTCCTCCAGAACCCAAACCAAATGTCACCTTCTCTGAGAAGCCTTCAGGCAGAGCTAGGGAATTTATTCTTCAGCTGGAATCTTTATCAAACCAGCTTGTGTTTCTGCTTCTTCCACTTGGGCTGTGAGCTCCCTGTGGGTCCCTGGGCACATAACTAGTGCTCGGGGCAATTTTGTTGGGAGGATGCACAAATATGGGAAGAAACAATTGATAAGATCAGGTTCTGATGAGCTCAGAGCTGGACTGAAGTGGAGAATGTGATACATAAGGGTGGAGTTGAAGCTGAGCAGCCCACAGGGAGGCTGATGTGGTCAGTCCAGTTGACAAAGGCCTGCAAGCATGTGAGTGTGCACACATGTGTACCTACAGCCTAGGAGAATGTAACGTCTTTTGAAAGCAGCTTACACACCTTGTCCCTCCTTCCACCTTCAAGGCCACTTCCGAGTCTCTGCCCCGTTGCCAGAATGCAAGGCCTGGATGGGTCATGGCTAAGACCAGGGTCGGGTTCCCAGGGCCCATAGGCAGGGAAGTGGAAGGAGAAAGGGAGGCTGTGTCTGGGGGCTGGCCTAGAGAAGCAGCTCCAGTGTTAACCAGCAGCTGCCTTTCCTGGCACACCCAAAGGCCCTGTTCTTGGCTCCCCAGCCTGGCAGCACCACCTGCATGGGGACTCTTAGTGGTGCCTAGGATCGGACAAGCATCCGAGAAAGAGAAACTCTGGTCCCTGAAGGACCCGCCTTGAAAGTTGGGTGTGTTAATGTGATTTAAGTTCACTGGGAAGCCCCCTGCTCCCCCTGGTGCATTCCTAATGCTTTAAATTCTGCCATTTGAGATTCATTCCTTTGGCTGTGTTTGGTCTGTTAGAATGACAATCTCCTGGAATTTTTGTGACCCTGGAACCTATCAGTCACTCACAACCCAGGGTGAGGCAGAGGTTCCAGCTCCCTCCTAAGAGCTGGGTTGGATTGTGCGTAGTGATGGGTTGGGAACTGGGGGGAAGAGTGTGGAAGAGCTGGAACAAGGCAGGGGGAGGAGAAATCAAGTTCTTCTGTTCCCGGGTGCGGTCCCTTCCCTGGTCCTGCGCCCACCAGAGCCCTGTGCACAAGGAACTGCAGTCATCAAGAGCACCTGCCTCTCTGCTAGGGGACCCTCTTGGATTGATTGTGGTTCCAATACTTGCTCTCTTAGTGACCTTGGGTGAGGTATCTAGCCTTCCTGAGAGTGTTCTCATCTGTAAAATAGACATCAGGTGCCGACTTTGTGGATTTTTTTATTGAGACTATTAAAGGAAAAGCATGCATATGACCCCCTGGCAGCTGACACCCAGTCTTGATGCAGCGCCAGGTCAGGGCACAGCTAAGCTGGGCCGTCCAAAGGGGACATCCAGGGAGGCTTCCCAGAGGAAGTGTCTGGACTGTTACCTGTAGACGTGTTGTTAATGGGCCTGTTGTCTTGGGTCCTGGGAGCCTAGGTCAGCAGATGCTCCACACCCAAAGTTGGCTGGTGGCTCAGAAGGGAAGGGAAGGGACTTAATGCTTGTTTAGCTGCTCCCATGTCCCCAGCGCAAATCTTTGTGTACCACCTGGTGAGGCTCCAGGGACGGGCAGCATCCTAGCCTCAGAAGTCCAGATGAGTGGAAGGATCGGGGTTGGCCCCGACCTGGGTCCCCCTGGAGAGCCCCCAGGACCCAGTCCTGCTCTGCATTGCCCAGACTCACATTTGGTTCTGTCTCTCCTGGGAGGCTCTGCTGGCCCAGACCCCGCTCCCGGGCCTGGCACTGGAAGCCCTCCTGTCGCTGGAAGAGCAGGGGATGTTCTTTGCACCCCGTCGTCAGCTCTGCGGTGAGCTGACCCATCCCACGGCCGGCCCCTGTTGAATCTGCTTCGGGACAGGGTCATGGTCTCTCTGAGCTTCTGCCGTGTCACACCAAGGGGACAGGGAGGCCTTGGCCCTGTTCCCCGCTGGGGCAGGGAGGACCTGGGCTGAGGGCAGCATGGCTGTGGGAGTGAGGACTTGGAGCTGGAATTGAATCCTGCCCGTGTCTCTGGCAACATGGCATGGGGGTGACTTCCGTCCCTGGACCCGGACCCCTTGTGGGTAAAGTACAGTTGCTGGTGCCAGAGTTTTCATGTCTCCTCCCAGAGGCCATCAGATCCTGCTTCCTTCACAGGCTGCTGTTTTGAAGTCAGCAAGGCATCCCTGAGGGGAGGGGATGGCCTGGAAGAAACTTGAGCTCCCTATTTCCTTGGTGAAGAATGTGATGGGAAGGGGATGACGGAGGTCACTGCCCTCCAAAAGATGGTGACAGAGGTGTGGAGACAAGAGTGCCAGCTCCTCGGTGTACAGACTCGGGCCCCACCCGCCACCTCTGGGCCCAATCTCTGAGGCTGGACAGGGTTCCAGTCCCGCCGAGGCAGCTCCCCAGTGGCGTGCACGCTGCCATGGCAAGACCCCTGCCAGCCTCCTGCTTGCCCAGTGGGATGTTTGTCACCATGGACGGACAGGGGCTGCCGTGTGCCCTCCATGTGTTCCTTCAAACCCCCCTGTAATCACCCACTTGTCTGGGGTCCATGCGCCCCACAGGGTGACCTGATACTAGGGAGGCCTGACCAGGCCACGTAGGGCCACCAGATTCATCAGTTACAGACTGCCTTAAGCTCGATGCCAGCCAGCGTCCCCGCGAGCCCTAGAACCTGCCCTACCTTGAATTGTCTGGGGGAGGANTAGGGGATCTTCCTAACCCCAGGATCAAACCCTGGTCTCCTGCATTGCAGGTGGATTCTTTAACCGACTGAGCTATGAGGGGAGCCCAAAGAATGTTGGAGTGGGTTGCCGTGCCCTCCTCCAGGGGATCTTCCCGACCCAGGGATCAAACCCTGGGCTCCTGCATTGCAGGCAGATTTTTTACGAATGAGCCACCGGGGAAGCCCAGGTCTCTTTCCTGAATTGGGAGACTGGTTCTTTACCACTAGCGCCACCTGGGAAGCCCACTGTCATGGTCTGTTTTCCACACCGGTTGGTAGGAGCCGTGCATCTGTCCATTCACGGAGACTGACTTGTTAGTGCCTCCAGCCCTGAGCAGGCCGTGGGGAGGCAGTGGTGGCAGCTCACAGGTGTGGGGCCTGCCGAGCTTGTGGCCCAGCAGACCCAGTCCCATGCGTGCAGAATTTCATCACTGATGTGAGACACGTGGGTGGTCAGCTGCACCGCCTCGAGAGCTTTCCACCTGCACTGACTGGCTCCTGTGTTAATATGAGAGTTGAGACTCTATGTGAAAGGTGACCGAGGGATGTTGGTGCATAAAGTAAACGTGTGGTTGCTCATTTGGTTCTGCTGCTTGACGGGGTTCCCCGTGCATCCTCCTGGGTGGGCCACGCTTTCTTATAACGCTGTCATTTCTCTCTGCAGGCCTCCCGCCCTGAGCGGCAGCCCTGTCATCTCTGATATCTCATTAATTCGGCTTTCCCCACACCCTGCTGGCCCCGGGGAGTCCCCCTTCAACGCACCCCACCCGTACGTGAGCCCCCACATGGACCATTACCTGCGGGCCGTGCACGGCAGCCCAACACATCCCGCCATCTCTGCAGCCAGGGGCCTCAGCCCCGCGGATGGTGAGTAGTAAGGCCTGAGGTACAGGGTCAGAGGGGCCGATGCTAACTCTGATGCTGTGTGTTTCTCTCCCTTGCCCGTGGGCTGGCGAACAGGCTGGCCTTCCTCCCTGCCACCCCTCAACAACAGGTCTTTCGATAAATGAGTGGTCAGAGCCAAAAGAACCAGGGGCGCATTGGGTTTTGCACTCATTTTGCAGAACTGTTCTTAAACACCCTTAGCATGCAAAATGATGTAATAAGAATGGTAAGTTCTGTTTATTCCCAGAGGTCCTATCTTGGGTGAGAATTGTTCGGTTGTGAGACACCAAAGCCTGCAGAAGCTGGTATTAAACAGAGTGGATCTTATATCAGGGTGTCTTGGGGACCCCAGGACAGAAGGAAGGCAGAGCCAGGCTGGTTGTCTGTCTGCATCTCTTGTGGGTCAACACATTGCCTCCAAATGGACTCCAGCCTGCAGCGGTGACCACCAGTGGCTTCATGTCCCTCTTGAGAGGATGTTGAGTGGCCCAGCTCAGAGTCAGATGACAAACCTGTTCAATTCATTTGCGACAGGCAAGTGCAGAGTCACAGAGAGAAACCAGACCAGGTAAATGGCTGCAGCCACAGGACTTGAAGATGGACGATCAGGATGCAGTCATTTGGAAATGGCCTTTTAGGACTGGTCCCAGGGCTGGACTCTGCGTGGGTCCTGAGTGGCCTTGACCAAGCCTGGCTGCCCGGAAAGGTTGTGCTGCCTCCATGTGGGGCTGCCGTCTCCCAGAAAGTGGACCTAAGCTCCTGCACGTCTCTCCTGGGTATGCAGACCAGGTTCTGAATGCTGCCCCGCCTTGAAGTTCATGTGTGGTACAGTGGGCAAGAGGTGTGTTGCCTCATGTGGAACAGGATCCTCTGAAGACGTGGTTAGGTTGGGGATTTTGAGTCAGAGAGATCATCATGATGATCCACGTGGGCCTTAAATCCAGTGATAAATGTCCTTACAAGGGAGACATGGGAGACGACGCAAAGATGGAGCCATGTGGCCACAAACCAAGGAAGCTGGCAGCTCCCAGATGCTGGAAGAAGCAAGGGATAGACTTTCCCCTAAAGCCTCCAAGAAGGGGTGGCCCTGCTGACGCCTGGATTTGGGACTTCCGGCCTCGAGAGCTGTAAGAGAATCAAATCTGTTTTCACAGCAGTTAGCGGCAAGCCTGAGCTAACCTGTTACCGCAGCCCGGGGAAGCTAATACACATGGCAACAGGGTGGTCCCCCCGAGGCCGGGGCCAGAGAGGGCCAGAGGGATGTCTGGAGGAGGGACGAGGAGCGGAGTGCCCTCCTGGAGAGCCTGTGAGTCGGGGACCCCGTGGCTGCCGACAGCAGTGTGGCCACGAAGAGCTAAGTGGTAAGACAGGACTGCCCTGGAGGCAGACTTCCTGTTGACAGAGCCCTGGTTTTACGCCTGCTTTCCGTATACCGGCCTTGTGGCACCGACCACACCCCCCTGGCCCAGCCCCAGACCCTGAGACAGCAGAGAAGGTGCCAAGGAGACGTGGCTAGTGAGCATGGCCCTGACGCCTGCAGAGGGCGGGTCAGAGACCCTGAGGCCTCTCTGGTCCCCAGATCAAGCTCCCCAGTGAGCAGAGATAGGCTGACAGGTTGATTCAGCAGCTCTGCCAGCTGGAAATTTCATCAGTGGTCGGAGGCCGAATCTGCCAAAAATGTGTGTTGCAGAGGACAATGGGCATTCCAGGAAAGGCTTCAGGGAGGAGGGGGACAAGCAAGGGGGAAAGGAGGGCGTTTGAGGCACAGACAGGGCAGGCAGAGGCCATGGGGCTGCAGGCTGGGGCTCTCCCTGAAGGATGCAGCAGGAGAAGGAGGGGAGGAAGAGCAGCCGAGGACGACTTGCTTCCGTGGACTGCCTGTTTCTCTGCCCAGCACGCGTGCATCTCCTCTAAGATCTGCCAAAGCTAATAGCAGAGAGGCTGTGAAGACAGCTCTTGGAAACTTGGCTCTGGCTTCAACATCTTTAACTCTTAAAGTGCCAGAGTGTTCAGCTGCTAAGGGGCTCACCGGGTGATGCTTGTGAACCTAGAGAGTGGATTCGATCCCGAAGCCCTGGGACTGCACCCACCCAGGAACACCCAGCCCAACATTGGCCGATGCTGTCATTTTTACTAGTCATTCAACTCGTGGATATGATTGCCCCCATTTTACAGATGGAAAACTGAGCCAGCTCAGAGAGGTGGTGCCTTCTTAAATTTTTCACACATGGTAAAAGCCGACTCCCAGTCGGGATAGTGGAGTGGCCAAAAAATTTGTTAAGATTTTCCTCTGATGGGAAAACCCAAATGAACTTTTCAGCCAACCCAAAATTTGCTTTCCAAGCATCTCTTTAATTAGCACCACACCCCTAAGTGCCAGGCACCTTCAGGATATGCTGAAGTTCATCCTCCCACCTCCTTCCTAAACCTCAGGCAGAGCTGAGTGCAAGGTTGAAGGCGGACTGTCCACCCTGGTTCTGCAGCTGCAGGACAGGCGGGGGGAGCTTTATCTGGCCAGGCTGGGCGAGCATTCACCCACAGTCCCGCCTTGAGTATTAAGGTGAGTGTGGCCTGGCGCCCAGCTGTCTGGCCACCCCAGCACTTCCCATTGCATCGTCTTTCTCCTTTGGAAACTGGTGGATCATGGACCCTGTCAGCCTGAAGCTTGGGGCTTCTGTGGGGCCTGGACTGGGAGGAGGAAGCAGTTGTTTATGGCTTTGAGGAAATAGGAATGTGAGGCTGGAAGCTGCAGCTCCATCAGCAGAAACCGTCCCACCCCAGTCAGCCCCGCCCAGCCGTCTGCTCAGGGCTGACCTGGGACAGCGGGGTAGGGGGACCCGGGACCCTAGCGGGTGGAGGATGGCGGGAGGGCACTGAGGGGCCTCCTTGGGCCAGGTGTGTGTTCCTCTTCTTTTCGGCCAGGTTCTAACGCTTTCCTTCTCTCCCTCCCACCCGCAGTGGCTCACGAGCACCTTAAGGAGCGGGGGCTCTTTGGCCTTCCCGCTGCAGGCACCAACGCCTCAGACTATTACCACCAGATGACTCTCATGGCGGGCCACCCCGCGCCGTATGGGGACCTGCTGATGCAGACGGGGGGTGCGGCCAGTGCACCCCATCTCCACGACTACCTCAATCCAGTGGATGGTGAGTGCTGGGCCGGGGTTGGGGTGGGAAGCAGGACAAGGCTGACGGTTCCCTCTGGGGATGAGGTGGATGCTGCTGGCTCCTTTTTCCTGGAGGAGCCAGATGGAAGGGTCCGGGGTTCACCCTAACCCCTGCTGTGATTGTTTTCCATGGAGGACCAAGTGTAAACACCACGCAGAAATACATAGTGGGTCATCAAGGGCCAAGAAGTGTTGTAGGAGTTGCAGACAGTCCAAAGAACAAAAAGGACTCATGTCTGCCTTCATGGAGCTTATAGCATAGTGAGGAGAGACAGACAGCTCAGCAATGGGGGAAGGGAAATTCCTTGGCAGTCTTATGGGACTCTGCAAAGATCCCACATGCTGTGTGGCTAAAAAAAAGGAAAAAGGAAGTGGGGTAAGGAGCTTTGAGTGGATGGGGGTGCCATCTTGAATGAGGAAATCCTCACTGAGCAAAGAATTGAAAGAGGTGAGCCATGCAGAAGTAAACTGAAGAGTGATTCAGGCAGAAGAGACAGCACATGCAAAGGGCCTGAAGCAGCGTTGTGCCTGCTGGGATCAAGAAAAGCCCAGGAGGCCAGTGGACCTGTTACCCTGTGAGTGCAGGGCCCGTGGGGTATGGCCAGAGTTCTGGGGCTGGTTGTGCCGGCCTCTCAGGGCTTTCACAGCAGAGTGATATGGGGCCCGTGGAGAAAGTTGCACAGAAGAGTAATGAGACCTGACTTATTCTTAAAAGGAATCCCATTCTGGCTGCTGGTCAAGAACAGATTTAGGGGCAAGGTGGAAGCAGAGGTTTCAGCTGGCAGATATTGGTCGTTTCAGATAGATTTTGAAGGAAGAGCCACAAGATTTGTTCCTGGATGGGATGCAGAGTAAGGGAGGAAGAAGGGCGTTGAGAACAACATCAAGGTCTCCAGCCTGAGCAGTTGGAGGATAGAGCAGTCAGTGACTGAGCCAGGAGGCCACAGACACGTTTGTGTGGATGAAGGAGTGGGTGACCTGCGAAAATGAAGTGGGCTGGCCCTTCTTAGAGGCTAAGACCCCCTCCTGCCCTCTGCACTCTCACAGCTGTTTTCCTAGGGGCACCTGCACCCCGACCTGGAGCCCCTGGGGTCAAATGGAGCCCCCTGTGTGGGAGAGGGTGGAGGAAGGGTAGAATGCTAAGGACATCTCACCCCCTCCCCAGCCAGCGCTGCTCCACCTGCTGGTCTTGGAGCTCCCCCCAGAGACACCCAGGGATACAGGCCAGGCAGTGGGGCTGGAACCCACAGCAAGGCTCCTGCAGATTTGTCCTCCTCAAGCCCTTCTTCACTTCCTGATTTCAGGGAGCAGACAGGCCTGCAGGAAGACCTGCTGGGCTGCAGGCAGCCCCATGGGACCAGACAGGGCTCAGGGGGTGCTCTGCATTCCTCAGCCCCCCACCCCCATCCTCTAGTCCTCTGCCCTGAGCTTCCTGTCCACCCCTGGCCAATGCAACTCCACCTTATTGGCTGGAGCAAAGCCAAGCCCCTTACTTCCTAAGGCTTGGCTGAGATCTCATCTCCTCCAGGAAGTCCTTCCTTATGTCCCTTCCCTCCCCTCCCTTTCTTGTTACTGACCAGGGTTCCTGGTCTCTTTAGTCAATAGAAATTGACCAGAGGCCAGACAAGAAATTCAACCAAAGCTTTACTGGGACCCTGCTGCAGTAGGGAGTAGCGAGAACAAGTGACAGTTTCCCTTGCTCACTAACTGCCCGAGGGAGTTCCTCATGTGGGGGTGAGGGTAAAGGCGGGCCCGGGGTCAGGCTGGAGGGGTGGCCTAGGTGGCTGCCCTGGTGGCTCAGAGGTTAGAGCGTCTGCCTGCAAGGCGGGAGACCCGGGTTCAATCCCTGGGTCGGGAAGATCCCCTGGAGAAGGAAATGGCAACCCACTCTAGGATTCTTGCCTGGAGAATTCCATGGACAGAGGAGCCTGGTAGGTTACAGTCCACGGGGTCACAAAGAGTCGGACACGACTGAGCGAGTTCACTTCACTTTAAGTGTTGCAGTGTGCAGGGGGCATGTACAGTACCTTGCTTTTGCTCCTAACACCTGGTTTTGGCTCTTGACCCTTAAGAAATGGCAGTTGGGTGTTTGCTCTTTTTGTATCTTCTTGTCCACAGTTCACTCCTACTACACGTGTATGCAGTTTTGTTTTGTTCTAATCCCTTATAGTGTCTTTGTATTTTGTTGCTCGAGGAGACGTTTGTCCAAGTGCAAGAACTGCAGCAAAGGGTCCTAGGTCCCAGCCTGTCTCATCCTCTCTATTACATCTCACACTTACAGGAGCCACCTTGTGTGGTCCCTGAGCCCCCAGCTCCCTGCCACTCCCCCCACAGGAATGCTGCCAGGGAGGAGCATGGCAGTCCTCCCAGCGCCAGCTCTGTGGGCATTGTTCCATGTCACCCTCGGCCTGCCCTGAAGGGAACTCACAGCACGACCGAGCAATGCAGCCAGCACCTGATCCCGTGCCTTCCCCAGGATGGTGTTTCGTCCAGGATGTGAGCTTGTCCTGAATGAAACAGCAGGTGAAGTGACACCTGTCAGGCCCCTGAGCACACGTTTCTCTGTGATTTTCTCTCTCCTCACCTTAATAGCCCTACGGGTGTCCCCATAGGGAGCGGGCCGGCTCCTGGGAGATCATGGGTGCTTGTTACTCATCACAATTAGACCCCAGATGACAGCAACAATACAGGGCATAAATGTTGCTGCCGTTGCCCAAACATAAGGCTCCCCAAGCGGTGTCTGCCTTCCGAGGGCTCAGGGTAGGTGGTTCAGACTCGGAGAAGCCACAGCCAAGGGATGTGGTCAGGCAGGTGTCCCCAGGGGGCAGGAGAGGACGAGTCAGCGTTTGTGAGTGCCTGCTGCATGCACGCGTGCGAGCGTCTAGGTGAGGTCTGCCTGTGTTCCATGACTTCACACACACTCCCTATGTGACTCCACTCAGCCCCTTTCTGGGGCTGGAATCCCCATCCCTGCTGTAAGATGAGCTCACTGGGATCCCCAGCACCCAGGGACTTGCCCAGGCCACATACTGGGGATCCGGGCCCCTCTCCGCCTGTCACTCCACCCAGCTCACCCGGCCAGACCACCCCCTCCACTTGTCACTCCACCCAGCTCACCCCGCCAGACCACCTAGACTTGCCAAGTCTGTCGTGTCAGCTCCCCAGCCACCTGGTCCTGTACCAGCTCCCAGCACAGCCTCTCAACTTGGGCTCCCTCCGCCTGTTCCCCTCCTCCCTGGATCATGGATCCCCTCCCCGCTCCCATCACCCTCGGGGTCAGCCCAGACTTTACAGTGTGGCCTGAGCAGCCTTCCCTCCAGCCTGTCTCCTCCCACCTACACTTCGCTGCACTCCCCATGCTGTTGTGCCCCTGTGCCCGCCCCCACAGGCTGGCCTGGCTCCATCCCGCAGGGGTCCCAGGGCTCAGGCCAGCTGGCACTTCTCCTGAGACACCACCCACATCAGCTCCCCTTGGGTTCTGTGCCTCCCTCTGCCCACCTGCAGGACCACCCCCCCACCCCCCCACCCCACAACCCAGGTGCACCAGCTG
>SJYV01051493.1:0-14346 GCA_006410875.1 Neotragus pygmaeus | reverse complement strand
GGTTCAATCCCTGGGTTGAAAAGATGCCCTGGGACTTCTGTCTTCACACACCCTGCAGGTCCGGAGCATGGCTGCCAAAGAAGAGGGATCTTGTGTTTGTGAGGTGAGGGAGGGAGGGCGTATTGGCCACAAAAAGAACCTGGAGTAGAAAGATGCCACTTAGGTGGAAGGAAGCCGTGCTGAGACCAGCAGCTGTCGGCCTGCAGGAGCCTGGGCAGGAACACAGCCACTTTGTTTTGGGTGCGCAGTGCTTGACAGCGAGTGGGGCTGAGCATCTGAGGCAAGGGGTCAGGTGAGCTCAGCAGTGGCCGTGGGAGCTGCCCCGAAGAACTCGGCACACCCACTGCTGTCCTGCCTCTGCCTCTGTCTTGAGGGTGTGATGGGCTTCAGGGCGCAGAGGGGAGCATCAGCATCTCCAGCCTCGGCCTGAACAGACACTGACTCACGGCAGGTGACTTTCCTGAGTCCTGCTGGATTTCAGCAACAGACTGTTTCTTTGCCCTGTTTCCCATCAGTTAGGATCCAAGGAAATCAGCGTGAAGTGTACTATGATTTCCTATATTGTTACCTACATCATTTTTTTCAAACCAGTTTCAACCAGAACTTTGCTTCCGCTTTTCCAAGTTCTAGGCGTTTCTGCGCAGCTCCCATGTCTACGAGGATGTGTTGCTCACGTGGCCCCTGAGAGATTCAGGAGATCATGGTCCAGGCCTGTGCCTGGTGGAGCCCAGACCTGCCTCTGGGGAGTCCCTGGCCCCCACTCCTGTGAACCGTGGAAGCCAGGAAAGCCCATCAGCCCCAGTGTTTCTGGCTGGTCCCAGCTGCACAGATCTGGGGAGAGATGCTCGCAGGATGCTTAGTCCACACAGTGGAGGTGTGCGGTTCTTCCAATCAAGTTTCTTTGTGCTCAGACTCTCACAGAGGAAGGTGTACTGGCCGGGGGTCANAGCCCCAGTGTTTCTGGCTGGTCCCAGCTGCACAGATCTGGGGAGAGATGCTCGCAGGATGCTTAGTCCACACAGTGGAGGTGTGCGGTTCTTCCAATCAAGTTTCTTTGTGCTCAGACTCTCACAGAGGAAGGTGTACTGGCCGGGGGTCAAGGGACCGCCCGTGAAGGGGCCCTGTGGCTCTGAGGGCCTGTGTTCACATGAGGAAGCTGCCCTTATGCAGGACAGTGACCTGTGAGCTCCCTGTGAGCTCCCTGTGGGTGCGGGGGCCCTGAGAGCTCATGGGGAGTCGGGGAGGCGTGTGTAGGTGTGTTTTTCTCTCTCTTTCACACACCCACACTCATATCGCACTCATGCCATATCCACTACCACACACACCATACCCCCACCACACACATACACACACATAAGCACACACCATACCCCCGCCGCACTCACACACATACCATACCCCTCCATACACACACCCTGCACCCACACGTGCCGCATCCCCACTACACACACACACACACACACGCCCCACATATACATGCCATACCCCCACCACACACACACTCACTCACTCTCCTCGTTCATTTTTAGGGTACTTACTGAGCACCTACTGTGTGCCAGGCGTGGTGCTAGGGGCTGGGGATGCAGCATGCCAAGCCCTGCGCTTGTGGTGCTTACCGTCCAGGGGGTCTGTTCTGAGGAANCCCCGCCGCACTCACACACATACCATACCCCTCCATACACACACCCTGCACCCACACGTGCTGCATCCCCACTACACACACACACACACGCCCCACATATACATGCCATACCCCCACCACACACACACTCACTCACTCTCCTCGTTCATTTTGAGGATACTTACTGAGCACCTACTGTGTGCCAGGCGTGGTGCTAGGGGCTGGGGATGCAGCATGCCAAGCCCTGCGCTTGTGGTGCTTACCGTCCAGGGGGTCTGTTCTGAGGAAGGTCCTTGTCAGAACAAAGAATACCTGTCCCGAGGCTGCCCCACTTCCCCAGTCTCCTCCCTCAGCTCCTTTCCTTCCTGTTCCAAGAAGAGGCAGAACTATGGGGGAGAGAATTTCCAGAGGCATCAAGTGTCGAGCTAAGGCGTGGAGATCAGGTCCACCCACCTGACTGTGAGNATACTTACTGAGCACCTACTGTGTGCCAGGCGTGGTGCTAGGGGCTGGGGATGCAGCATGCCAAGCCCTGCGCTTGTGGTGCTTACCGTCCAGGGGGTCTGTTCTGAGGAAGGTCCTTGTCAGAACAAAGAATACCTGTCCCGAGGCTGCCCCACTTCCCCAGTCTACTCCCTCAGCTCCTTTCCTTCCTGTTCCAAGAAGAGGCAGAACTATGGGGGAGAGAATTTCCAGAGGCATCAAGTGTCGAGCTAAGGCGTGGAGATCAGGTCCACCCACCTGACTGTGAGCAGGCCTGCAGAGAGGGTGTCAGAAAGGCCACCCGGGGCCACATCAGCAGAGAGCGTCCCCAGTCCACCCAGTGGCAAACCAACCACAATCTTACTTTAGCCAAGTACCATTTGCACAGTTATTTATTTAATGTTATATTTTTAACAGACTTAACATAAATGTTTATTTTTTTATGAAATGAGAAACCCACTGATACCTGTGGAAGAGGTCCCCGTCTGTGTATCTGTCAAGCCTAAAGTGGTCTCCTTTGGGTTTTGTGTGTGTCCTAGGCTGGAGGAGATGCCACAGTCTTAGCAGTGAGGCTGGAGGTAGCGGGTACTTATTGAATGGAAAAGCCAAGCCCTCTCTCTGCCCTCCAGAGCACGGGGCCAGGCTGTGGGCAGGACAAGGGGCATGGCCTGAGGAAGCCCCCTGCCTCTGCTGGAGCCTCCAGGTGGTCGATGAAGGACCCCATTCTTTAAGGAGGCTGATTTATAGCCGGAAGCTGTGGAGCGATGTGCCTTTGGAAGGTAATAGATAACCAGTCAGGGAACCCAAGGTTATCATTCTGCCTAGTGGTTCTCTAGAGAGCGGGGAAGTCACTGGTTGTCACCGGGGCCTTAAGATGGAATTTTCTCCTGTGATGCTGTTGAGTATTGGTGATTTAACGGCAGACTGGCAGCAGCCGCAATCCCGGCCCCTCCCACCCTCACCACATTGAGAAGATTGAAAGGTTTCCGATTGAAATGTTGTCTGTTTACAGCCCATATTTCCTCAGAGCTGTATATTTTATCGTCATATTGACACTAATTTGAATCGGATGTCACCTCCGTTCTGATGCCCGTTCTTTATGCTGCCTGCAGGTCCGGGGAGGTTTCAGAAACCAATTACATTGATCACACCACAGAGAGGCAGAGGAGGTGACGGAGGGACTGATTGAGGCCTCATCTGGGTGGAGAGTCTGCGCCTAGCCTGCCAACAGGAGGGAGGCCAGGGGCAGGGTGCTGAGTGCAGGCTCAGGCTGGATGGTGTGTCCGGGGCATCTGGTAGAGCTGCAGAAACAGTCTCATAAACACGTGTTAGGAAGTCCCTGTCCAGGTGAGGAGCCTCAGCCCTACATTTCTTTCATCTCTATCACAGATCCAGGAAATACCCTCAATCTCACACCTCTGGGCTCCAAAACCTTGGTGCTTTTTACTCCCCCACAAGAGGGATTGTGGATAGCTAAGTGTGGGGCAGGTTAAGGTCCTCAAGCTAGATTTCCTTAGAGCATCTCCTCAGTGAATCCAGAAGTGATCTGAGTGAGGGGCTGGGCCGTGCAAGAATGCTCCCTGAGCAGGGGTGAGAGTTCAGGAGCCCTGACACGAGGCTGCAGGAGTTCAGGTAAGAGTTCAGGAGCCCTGACACGAGGCTGCTTGTGAGCTCAGTCGCTCAGTTGTGTCCAGCTGTCTTTGTAACCCCATGGACTGTATCTCACCAGGCTCCTCTGTCCATGGGATTTCCCATTTCTGACACCCAGCTCAGAGCCTGTAGACAGGGACAGAAACTGGGTCTGCCTAGGTCCAGGGTCTGATTTTACATCTCCTGCCGATCCCAGCTGCCCCAGGAAAAGCTACACTCCCCACCCCCGAACCCTGCAAGCATTCCAGGGTTGCCTGGGCTCACCCTGCTTAGGTGGTATCTGTCAAATCCTGACTGGAGCTGCAGGTACCACTGTGTCCTCTCACTGGGATTCTGAGATCCAGGGGATGAGGCCAAGCATCCTTGCTTGCAGCCCCCACAGTGTCCAGGCCTGTGCTGGGCAAGCTGCTGTGCAAGGGTCTGATGGGTGCTTGAACTAACATGCAGATGAACAAAAGGAAGGACTAATGGATTAAAAGTGGTCCAGATGCAGGTGATGCCAGGACTGGGTGGCATCTGGCGTGAGCCCAGGTGAGAGCAGGCAGGTGGCTGGTCACGCAGTGGCTGTTGGCTATCAGAACAGGGGCATCCACAGATGAATGGACGTGACGACTCCACCAATCCCAGTCATAAATCACAGGAGAAGCCACGGGAAATGAGTACCAGGCTTTTCTTTCTATTTAGTAATTTATCAAGGGAAGAGGCACATTAATAAACATATTTCCCTTGAGGGGTGGGAATAACAGAGATGAATATCACTGTCAGATTTGGCCTGTTTCCTCTTGTTAGGGGCGCTCATGAGGGTGGGAATCCAAATATTAGTAGCAAAATCTTTTTTTTAACATATTACAAAGATGTGTGTATTTCTTAATTTGTGTGATATTACATCTCACCCCGCCCATGTATTTCCCCATTTGCCACTCAGTTCATAATAGAAGTCTTTCGAAAGATTCACTTTTACATCTTGCTTAGAGTTGCCTTTAAAGTGATCATGAACAAGGAATGAACCCAGTAAATAAGAATTAAGAAGCTTAGAGGATGCCCAGATGAATGGATGAGTGTTTAGGGACAGATGTCCTCCTGTGTGGCCCAGTCATTTCTCTCTAGATATGCTGTCTTTTTTTTTTTTTTAAGGCTGCCCAGGGATGCAGGATCTTAGTTCCCCAGCCAGGGATCAAACCCGTGCAGGGGAAGCGCAGAGTCCTAACCACTGGCCCAACAGGGAATTCCCTAGATTTGCTGTACTTTATTCCATTATTAGCTCTAAGCTCACCTTGCTCACCGAAAGAGTCCTCCTTGCCCCTGAAGAAGCCATATTGCTGCTGCTGCTGCTGCTGCTGAGTCACTTCAGTCGTGTCCGACTCTGTGCGACCCCATAGACGGCAGCCCACCAGGCTCCTCCGTCCATGGGATTCTCCAGGCAAGAGTACTGGAGTGGGGTGCCATTGCCCATTGCCTTCTCTGAAAGAAGCCGTATTAATTCAGCTTTATTTTGGAAGCACTGCTGGGTTTGAGGCACTGTCTGTGGTGCTGTCCCTGAGTCGTCAGGGCAAATCTGCTGCACTGCACCCATTGTACAGATGAGCATAGGGAGGCTTGCGAGACTAAGTCAGGCACCCAGGACAGCCACTACACGTCAGTCTGTCAGTGTGCCCCCAGTGCTGTGGGGGTGTGCCTCTCCACCTAGGGCCCCCAGGCCCATGACAGCCGTCCCTGGTTATCTGCCCTCACCACCGGGGCAGAAGCAGAGCGGTGATGGTTCTGGTGTCCTGCTTTTCAATCATTCTCTACCTCCCCTGGCTGTGAGACCTTGGGCAAACTTCTTGTCTTACCCTTTGTAAAATGTGGCTCATAATAGTCCCTTCCCTATGGGACAGCTGTGAAGATTAAACTGCTTTATACCTTAAAATGCTTAGAAGTCACAGACGCCCTCAGGCACTCAGTAAATACTGACTTTGAACAGTTCTCCCTTGACACACCAGGCCTCTGCCCCATGCCCAGTGTTTAGCATCTCCACTGAGCTAACCACAGAGCCAGCTGAAGCCAGTGTTGGGATTCAGTGGTGAGCAGGGAGCCCTTGTCCCTGGTTCATGGAGGCAGGAAGAACAGGAGCAACCAGACATACACAAGAGGGTTCAAACTCCCTCAGAAGGGACTGGGGTGCCCTGAGATCATCCGGGGCCGGGGGGAGGGAGGTCAGCGACGTTTTCCTGGGGAAAGTGATGACCCAGCTGAGCACAGAGCACTGCAGACAGAGGAAATAGTACATGCAAAGGCCTGTGCCAGGGACAGGAGGAGGCTGGCGAGGGAGGCAGGCGGGGGCACCACAGGGCCACTGTGTAAGCCACGCTGAGGACTTGTGCCTTTTTCATAACAGCAGTGGGAGCTCTGGAAAGGTTTGGGGTGAGCAGAGACAAGGATGTGATCTGGTTTGGTCATAGTGAGGAATGTGGGTTGGATGGCAGTTAGTTAAGGGCCCCAGGATGCCCTAGGCAGTTGGTGGGCTGGACTGGTGGAAGTCGAGAGAAAGGGGACCTGTGGAGGGCTTCAGCCTGTGAGGGAGAGGAGGAGGGGTCAGGCCGACTCCCACTCCCCAACTCTGCTGCTGTATGGGTGGTGGATGCCCACAGGGCCCAGCCCTGCAGGAGTGGGGCTGTGTGGGCTGAACTAGGGCTGCTGCCCTGCAGATGCGGGAGGCCAGGTGGGCAGCTGCTATCAGAAAGTTCACTGTCAGAGCTGCTTCAAGTGGGGAATGGAAAGCAGTCTGTGGTGAGATCTTGCTGGCCCCCGCCCCTCCCCACCTCTCTGAAGGTGTACACTGAGGACCCAGAAAAGCCATGCATCAGGGCTCCTCTGGACCTGGGTCCCAATCCTGCCCTTGAGCAAGTCTCTAACCTCCCCAAGCCTCAGTTTCTTATTTGCACAGCTGGGTTTGCGTCTCAGGGGAGCGTTCAGTTCAGTCACTCGGTCATGTCTGACTCTTTGCGGCCCCATGGACTACAGCATGCCAGGCTTCCCTGTCCATTACCAACTTCCAGGGGACACTCTTGGGGGGCAGCGGTGGCTGTTAATTGCAACAGTGGGTCTGAATGTCCTAATTGGTGGCCATCGCTGGGTCATACATCACATCAAAATCCAGAAGCAGGCATTTATCCAAACACCACACCAAAGGGATAGACACCGTCTCTAGTTGCTGACGGACCAGGATGTGTCTGTTCTTGGTCCAGAATGATTGTTCACATGGGTGGGTGCAGCACGGCCCAGCCTCCGTCAGGCTGACCTTGTGTTCCTGGGATCCTTCCCACCACAAGAGAAAGATGGTGACATGGTCTGAGTGTGTCACCTGCTGGCCTGGGTGCCAGCCTCCTTGGCCCCTCTGTGAGGCAGTGTCCCCCACAGCATCTATGGAGCACCTTCTGTGATACACAAGACCCAGTTCTCGGAACCCAACAGAATACACAGACAAAAACAAAGATGTGCTACAGGTGCTTCATCCTTCTGGTTGAAAACAAAGTCTACAATTACATTCATGCTGCAACTGTGGAGTATTTGGGAGTACCCAGGCCATCTCAGCATCTGTCATCCCATTGCAGCCTGGTGACCCCAGTGCTGAAAGGGTTACCGTTGTATACTAAGGACATGGAGGAACAATCCAATCTTGTACAGCTTAACAGTTTGCCCCAAGCCATGCAGCTGACTTGTACAGACATATATACAGGGTACCAGCCCTCACCCCACCCCAGGCCATTGGTCTTGGACCCAGCATCCCTCATCCATAAGGGAGACAGTTAGGAGAGAAAATACCAGAATCCCCTTGCAGCCGGAGGATTCCAGGGCCTCCTCTATCCTCCCCACAGCCTCTGAGAGGTGTTTCTCCTCGGGGCCTAGCAGTAAAGGGATTTCCCAGATTTGCCAGCCAAGGGTAAGTGTTGGGAGAGAGCCAGGCGTGGTCGCACCCCAGGGCAGGAGACAGTGGAGCAGCGGCTCGGCTGAGGCTTCTTCACTTGGTGGCTGCGGGCTTTCTAGGGGGCCAGCTGGTCCTGGGGGTGGGCATTCAGAGGGTCTCAGGATTCACTCCTGCACCCAGTGCTCCTTGAGTGCTGGTGGTGTGGCACCCTGATAGGCTGACCCTGCAGCCAGGACCGCCTACGTCTTCCTGGAGCAGGGACCTACAGGGTCTGAGCAGACAGATGGGAGGAAGGCATCGCGAGCCCAGGCATGGGAGTGGGTTGGGCCAGGCCATGTGCATCAGAGGCTGGGTTCCAGCAGCCACTGCTCCTGTTCACAGGCAACCCCTCCAGCCCAAATGCACCTGAATGCCACAGGAGGGAAGAGGGTAGGCAGGGGTATAGCATGCCCCTGTGCCAGGCGTGCCTCACACATCACCTGATTCACTCTACAGCACAGCCATGGAGTCTGCCCTTTACAGTGAGGGCATGGGCCCAGGGAGGGTCTGGAGAAGCTGGAAACCTTGGCGGGTGGGTCGTTGTCCAGAGACGGTGTCAAAACATTTCGAGGCCTCTGTGTGTCCAGAGGGGAGAACAGGACCCTGAATGGCAGAGGAGAGGCTGTAAGCAGGAGCCCCTGGGAACAGGGAGCCCTGCTGGGGGCAGGCCCTCCTCCCTCCCCGCAGTCGTGTGTGTATGTGGCGGGGCGGGGGGAGAGTACTCATGGGCAGTCAGTTAGGGTGTGTGTGTGCACCTGTGTATCATACAGCTGATCATGCTGGATGAAGGATGCTGGAGGAGAAAGATACTTCCATTTATGTAATAGACAAATATGCAAAACAGGCAACTCTGAGCCGACTGTGAGAAGCCAGGGAAGTGGGCTACCCCTGGGGAGGGTCGGGAAGGGGCAGAGTGGCTGCTGGGCCCTGCTTCTTGGCCTGATGCTGGCTTCTCAGGTGGGTTCCCTTTATGAGAGGCCCCCAGGCAGCTCACCTACGGTTTGTACCTTGGCTGTCATGCCTTTAAGCATTGCTGCATGCAGTCCTGGCCTCTGTGTCTGACGGGAGAGGCACGAACACAGCTCCTCGGCACACCAGGTGTGGACAGATCTATCCTGCAGAAGAGAAAACTGAGGTTGAGACAGGCCCATGCCCCAGAGCCCCCAGCTGGACAGGGGCAGAGCTGCAGCCCCATCAGACTGGCGCCCTTCCCCTGGGTCCCATCCCCCGCCCCGTCCCCTCTGCGAGCGCCATCTTGCTGATGCGGCTTGGCTTGGATGTCCCACAGTGTCGCGCCTCTCCAGCCCGCGGGTGACACCCCGCCTGAGCCGCAAGCGAGCACTGTCGATCTCCCCGCTCTCAGACGCCAGCCTCGACCTCCAGCGCATGATCCGGACCTCGCCCAGCTCCCTGGTGGCCTACATCAACAACTCCCGCAGCAGCTCGGCCGCCAGTGGCTCCTACGGACACCTGTCGGCCGGTGCTCTCAGGTGAGCCCGGGCCAGGAGCTGGGGCAGGAATGGAAGCTGAGCGGGGGCCCAGAGGGGAGGGTCTGCACAGGCCATCCCAGGAGAAAGACGAGACTTGTATTATTTTTAATTTGTTAAAGTATAGTTGATTTGCAATGTTGTGTTATTTTCTGCTGTACAGCAAAATGACTCAGTTAAACAGATGTTCTTTTTCATATTCGTTTCCATGATGTTTCATCCCAGATATTGAATATAGTTCCCTGTGCTATCCAGTAGCACCTGATTATTTAATAGGACTTGCTGTATTTGTAAGTCAGCTGACTTGGCAACTATTCCTTGAATTCAAAACCAGTAGGGATGATGCTGAAATGTGCCAACATTTGGGTACATCTTCATGAGCCTGTTTTTCACCCACCAAACAATTTCTGATGTGATTAGTTACCCTTCCCGAGCCTGTTACGAAAGATTCCACCATAAAGTCGAAGGCTGACTTTCCTAATATTTCAGTGGGTGTCCCTGACCAGCAGTGGGGCCACTGGAAGCACGATGCTGACTTGGCCTTCACATGTCTGGGCTGGCAGAGGCCTCCCTCCTGGGTCACAGCATGGCACACCCAGACCTCCTCAACAGCACCTACCCTGTCCCCTCTGTGCAGCCCTTGGCTGTTGAGAGAACTCAGACTCCAGCCAACCTGACTGAAACCCACGTCCTTCCCATGGCCCTCCAGAAAGAGGGCAGGGGCGGCGGATAGGAATGTCAGGAGAGCTCAGCCCAAGGACCAGGACAAGGAAGGATAATGATTGCATCTGTATCTTTTGGTGCATGGCAGAACAAACAGCAACCAAAAAACAGTTTGGCAGTGGTTTCAAACAACAGTAGACGTTTACCGTCTTGCCCCGTTTCTGAAGGTCAGGAGTGTGAGACGGGCTAGCTTCGGGTCTCAGGAGGTTGCAGTCAAGTTGTCAAGTGTCGGCCAGTGAGGCTCACCTGTATCTAGGCATCTGTTTCCAGGATGGCTCACCCTCAGGGCTGTTTGCTCAAGCTTCAGTTCCTCTTCACAGGAGCCCCCCCACATGCTGCTTGAGCATACTCACAGCATGGCAGCCAGCTCCCCTTCCTCCCGCCCCCAGGGGAGTGATCCCACAGAGGGCAGGGAGGAAACCACAGCATCTCCTATGACTTAGCCTCAGAGGGTACCGTTTCTCCCTTGATAGATCTTGTTCTGTAAAGGGTGGTGGGTTCATAGGCAGGTGGCCTGGGAGAGCTCAGAAGCGCAGTAGGAGTTCAAGAAAAGAGGAGAATGTGAACAGAGGGCTCAGGGTGCACTTCCTGGACGAGGGGGCATTAGAACGGACTTCAGAGGGCAAAATGGGTTCAAATAGTTCAAGAGCACCAGTGATGCAGGGGTGCATCTCAGGCATCAGAGCAGCGAAGGGCCAGGATGTGGGGAGTGACTTGCCGGGGCAGAAGGCTGCATCCTGGGGCAGGGCCTAGTATCTAGCGCTGAAGAGGATGATTGAGACAGCAGGCAGTGGGGAGCCGCAGCTGGTGCTTGAGTGAGGTAAGGTCACAGTGATGGGGAAAAGTCAACAACTTGACCATCCTGATCTCTGGGCAGGGCCCTGTCTGCCCAGGACGTGTGAGCCTCACAGAACCATGCCCCCCACCCCACCCAAACCCCACTCCTTCACCTTGTCTGCCCTTCTCTGCAGCCCAGCCTTCACCTTTCCCCACCCCATCAACCCCGTGGCCTACCAGCAGATCCTGAGCCAGCAGAGGAGCCTGGGCTCAGCCTTCGGACACACGCCACCCCTGATCCAGCCCTCGCCCACCTTCCTGGCCCAGCAGCCAGTGGCCTTCACCTCTATCAATGCCACACCCACCCAGCTCAGTAGCAGCAGCAACTGTCTGAGTGACGCCAATCAGGTAGGTGGGTGCGGGGAGCAGGGGGCCCACCAGCTACTGCTATGAACCCAGGGAAGGCTGATCGTGGCCATCTCATGCTAAGAACTTGTGGAAGGACTCTGGGCATAGGTCTGGCTGGCAGGATACCTCTGGGCAGAGACCATGTGATCAAATTGGCCTTGGGCTAGATGCCCGGTCAGAAGGGCATCCACTTGACTTCACACTACCCTGGGGCTTCACACTACCGTTACTCCCTGTGGGCAAGTGCCCAGCCTCCATTTTTTGGCCACCTGTCAATAAGACTAATGAGCCTTGAGAAACTCTAGGATTCAGAGTGAGGCATCATACAGGGACTTCGTACATAGCATGTAACATGGGTGAAACAGATGGAGGCATGGCTAATACCATGTAGCTTAGTTTTAGAGCATGACAGCCATCTTATTTGACTTTCCCAATGGTCCTCGGACAGGCCTGGGCCCACTCACACAGTACCTGGCACACACTTGGTGCCATGAGCATTTGATGAATGAATGAGGTCCTTTTTTGCAGATGAGGAAATGTAACTGGAGTCACTGAGACAGTGNCAGCCAACCTGACTGAAACCCACGTCCTTCCCATGGCCCTCCAGAAAGAGGGCAGGGGCGGCGGATAGGAATGTCAGGAGAGCTCAGCCCAAGGACCAGGACAAGGAAGGATAATGATTGCATCTGTATCTTTTGGTGCATGGCAGAACAAACAGCAACCAAAAAACAGTTTGGCAGTGGTTTCAAACAACAGTAGACGTTTACCGTCTTGCCCCGTTTCTGAAGGTCAGGAGTGTGAGACGGGCTAGCTTCGGGTCTCAGGAGGTTGCAGTCAAGTTGTCAAGTGTCGGCCAGTGAGGCTCACCTGTATCTAGGCATCTGTTTCCAGGATGGCTCACCCTCAGGGCTGTTTGCTCAAGCTTCAGTTCCTCTTCACAGGAGCCCCCCCACATGCTGCTTGAGCATACTCACAGCATGGCAGCCAGCTCCCCTTCCTCCCGCCCCCAGGGGAGTGATCCCACAGAGGGCAGGGAGGAAACCACAGCATCTCCTATGACTTAGCCTCAGAGGGTACCGTTTCTCCCTTGATAGATCTTGTTCTGTAAAGGGTGGTGGGTTCATAGGCAGGTGGCCTGGGAGAGCTCAGAAGCGCAGTAGGAGTTCAAGAAAAGAGGAGAATGTGAACAGAGGGCTCAGGGTGCACTTCCTGGACGAGGGGGCATTAGAACGGACTTCAGAGGGCAAAATGGGTTCAAATAGTTCAAGAGCACCAGTGATGCAGGGGTGCATCTCAGGCATCAGAGCAGCGAAGGGCCAGGATGTGGGGAGTGACTTGCCGGGGCAGAAGGCTGCATCCTGGGGCAGGGCCTAGTATCTAGCACTGAAGAGGATGATTGAGACAGCAGGCAGTGGGGAGCCGCAGCTGGTGCTTGAGTGAGGTAAGGTCACAGTGATGGGGAAAAGTCAACAACTTGACCATCCTGATCTCTGGGCAGGGCCCTGTCTGCCCAGGACGTGTGAGCCTCACAGAACCATGCCCCCCACCCCACCCAAACCCCACTCCTTCACCTTGTCTGCCCTTCTCTGCAGCCCAGCCTTCACCTTTCCCCACCCCATCAACCCCGTGGCCTACCAGCAGATCCTGAGCCAGCAGAGGGGCCTGGGCTCAGCCTTCGGACACACGCCACCCCTGATCCAGCCCTCGCCCACCTTCCTGGCCCAGCAGCCAGTGGCCTTCACCTCTATCAATGCCACACCCACCCAGCTCAGTAGCAGCAGCAACTGTCTGAGTGACGCCAATCAGGTAGGTGGGTGCAGGGAGCAGGGGGCCCACCAGCTACTGCTATGAACCCAGGGAAGGCTGATCGTGGCCATCTCATGCTAAGAACTTGTGGAAGGACTCTGGGCATAGGTCTGGCTGGCAGGATACCTCTGGGCAGAGACCATGTGATCAAATTGGCCTTGGGCTAGATGCCCGGTCAGAAGGGCATCCACTTGACTTCACACTACCCTGGGGCTTCACACTACCGTTACTCCCTGTGGGCAAGTGCCCAGCCTCCATTTTTTGGCCACCTGTCAATAAGACTAATGAGCCTTGAGAAACTCTAGGATTCAGAGTGAGGCATCATACAGGGACTTCGTACATAGCATGTAACATGGGTGAAACAGATGGAGGCATGGCTAATACCATGTAGCTTAGTTTTAGAGCATGACAGCCATCTTATTTGACTTTCCCAATGGTCCTCGGACAGGCCTGGGCCCACTCACACAGTACCTGGCACACACTTGGTGCCATGAGCATTTGATGAATGAATGAGGTCCTTTTTTGCAGATGAGGAAATGTAACTGGAGTCACTGAGACAGTGAGGAGGGCACAGGCCTCAGAATCAGACAGTGGTTTGAACCCTGATTTGCCCGAAAGCTCTTTTTCAGCCTGAGCTGACGCCCCTGCAGAATAGGGCCTGCCACCTATATTAAGTCGTTGTACCTGGGTCCACCTGGATCCTGGTTGGCACCCATGATGGCAGTTCTTGAGGTGAAGCACAGGCCACTCAGTTTAGGAGCAGCTCTTTTCAAGAAAGTTCTCCCCAGGGCTCCAGCCAGCCACCCAGCACCTCCCCCAGATGGTGGCTGTCAGCTTTTGTCACATCCCCTGACACTTGAACTGTGGTGCTGGAGAAGACTCTTGAAAGTCCCTTGGGGAGCCAGGAGATCAAACCAGTAAATCTTAAAGGAAATCAACCTTGAATAGTCATTGGAAGGACTGATGCTGAAGCTGAAGCTCCAATACTTTGGCCACCTGATGCGAAGAGCTGACTCACTGGAAGACCCTGATGTCAGGAAAGATTGCAGGCAAGAGGATAAGGGAATGACAGGATGAGATGATTGGATGGCATCACCGACTCAACGGACATGAGTTTGAGCAAACTCCAGGAGATGATATAAGACAGGGAGGCCTGGCGTGCTGCAGTCCATGGGGTCACAAAGAGTCAGACACAACTGAGCAATTGAGCAACTGACACTGTAGCTCTAACCTGCTTGTCCTCTTCTGTCCTACTCCCTGAGTGGCCAGGCCGTATCGTCCCCAAACCCAGAGTTGCCCCTGGCTCGGACAGCTGAGAAGTTGAGGCCACTGAGGAAGGGGTGGGAGTCCCCAGCATTTCACAAAGAGAGGGTCTCCTGCTCCATCTACATGGGGTTCAGCTCAGTTCAGTTCAGTCACTCAGTCATGTCTGACTCTTTGCGACC
>SJYV01051492.1:0-18993 GCA_006410875.1 Neotragus pygmaeus | reverse complement strand
CTGCCCAAACACTGTAGATATATCTATGTATGTACTTTAATTGGATTGGTTCTTAAATTTTTTGAGGCCAAGACATGTCCATTTTGTCTAGTATGTTCTTTTTTAGTTGGTGCTTAATAGATACTTATTTGAATGAAAGAATAAATAACTAAACTGAATGACTGTAAAACATACATGCAAAATTCAACAAAATGTCTATATTCTACCAGTAACTAGTAACAAAGTATAATGGGGAAAGGTTGAGTTAATCAGTATGTCCAGAGACCTAGGAGTGTAATACTTAGGGCACCTAACATTATCAATAAATATGCAGGATGCCTATGTAGAATGCTGTGTTAAGTGGAAAAATTATAGACAAGTGTCATGTTCATGTTTAGGAAGTTTGAAAATTGTCAACGTATCAAATTTACCTGACTCTGTTCACGAATGCCTCACAATTCAAATACAATTCAAATGGATTTTATTTTTAGAACTTTGGACTTGCTCTTAGGTTCATGTGAAAAAAGTGAAGAATGTTTAATGAAAAAGAAAAATAATTTGAACAGCCAATTAGTAAGATATATCATAAATCCTATAGTGCTGAAGGTGGAATGATAGTAGCCCAAGAGTAGTACATGGAACTGTGGAGCAGAATTAGATGTCCAGGAAAGCAGATATAGAATAAAAGTGCAACGTAAAATCAGTTGAGAAAGATGGTTGATTATTCATAAAATGATAGAGATAATTAGTTAATAAACATTTTGAGAAATATAAAATTTGATCCCTATTTCACACTATGTACCCAAACATGTAATTATAATGCTTTTCTGATATACAAAAATTTAATTAAAATGTGCTATCTTATATATGAAGATTGTTTTTGAAGTTTCTTCAACATTAGTGATTTATTTATACATATATATCTAAACTATTTGCTCCGTTCTTTGTTTTCGATATCCTGATTTTGTCTAGATGAATGACTTTCGTCAGAAATGCTGTCTATGTGTACAAAGGAGAGGAACCAGGACAGGATCACTTCACTGGTTACAGCTGTTAACCTTGACTGTCATGTGCTGTAATCACAATCCATATATTGTTCATTAGGACGTATTTATTCTCTTATTTTTTAGCAAGGACAGAGAAGTTAAATGCATTTGCTGATTTTTAAAAGCTCAGATAAAATAGGCTGAATATTAAAATTTGAGTATTTTTCAAGTATTTGGAAAACAAATTATAAACATTCTACTGTCCAGTTTTATATGTTTTTCTAAACAAATAAAATATATCTAACATAAATCCACTGGGTGGTGTTTGTTTAGTACTCTTAGAGCTAACTCCTTAACCTGTGCCAATTGTCAGTACATTTATTTTGATGATCGTGTACTGTACATTGTTGAGATGAACTCACCGTGCTTATTCTTCATCTGATGGCTTTGGTTTCCATAGTGAACAACAACTTTGTTTTTTCTGTTAGACTTTTAAATATTTACTCTTAGTTGTTTTTTAAGGAAAGAGCTGCCAGACCCTATATGAAATAGTTNTACATTGTTGAGATGAACTCACCGTGCTTATTCTTCATCTGATGGCTTTGGTTTCCATAGTGAACAACAACTTTGTTTTTTCTGTTAGACTTTTAAATATTTACTCTTAGTTGTTTTTTAAGGAAAGAGCTGCCAGACCCTATATGAAATAGTTTGGGTCTTGGGATATCTACTATTCTGTTTTTTTTGTAACTGATTTAAACTATTTATGTCTTTTTAAAGATTATTTTATGGCAAAGTTTATATCTTTTCTTTTGACAGTTCAGTGCCTAACATGGATCTATCCTTGGTTTTACAGAGAAAAGAGAAGAAGAATATTTTGAGGAGAAGAAAGCTATTAAGAAACGAATTAAGGAACTTAAATTTCTAGATTCTAAAACTGCCCAGAACCTTTGTAAGTATATTTCCATATAATTAGCAAAACACACCATTGGACACATTAGTTCCTTTAAATTATGTCATTTTCTTTTTGACTCTTTTTTCATTTTATGTTAATTTTATTATCATCACTTAGATTCAGAGATAACTTTGCTTTCCTTTAACTCATAATTCCTGAAGGAATTATAAGTTAAATTCTTCAAAAGATTAATGCATATTAGAAAATAAAGCAAGGAAAGGGATTTAAAATAAAAATATATTTCCCATTACTGAAAATAGACCTACCCCTTTAAAGTCTTTCTTTTAAGTATAACAATAAAGAATTATGGAATTTAGGTGATGACATCATATTTTGAAAAAAAAAATTGGTAGTGGATTATTTCTTCTGTACCTCGGAATCTCTGTTATTTTTGATACTTGATCAGACACAAAGGAGTTTGGAATGTTAATGGGAATAAGGAGGTTGATTAAAATGAATTCTGTTATCCCATCTGAGCAGTTCAAAGCCTTTCCTCAAAAGTACTTCCTGGAAATGTTTTAGATTTAATTACTGTTACAGGAGCTAAATACTTAGTATTGAATTGTCTTCCTGGCTGAATTCCTGTGGGAGAAGAGGGCAAATGGGTTTGCTTCTGACTCATTTCAGCTGCATCTTAAACGCGTCAAAGACGGTTCTGTTTGGAACTGATATAATGTGATCTGGATATATTACTTTCTTATGCTACAAGATGGATAAAGTGTGCATAATATAGAGGCATGAAGAGCAAACGTAGTCTGCCGTTCAATTATTAAATGCCTCAGGTGAGCTTTTCGCAATCACTTGGAGAAAACAGTCGTTGGCAAGAGGATGAGCCTCCATGCTGTTGATGCAGGAGGGATTAGTTAGAGCACTGTCCGGAGAAGGCAGGGTTGGCACTCCTTTGTCAAAGCTCTGGAAGCCTCTTCTTACCCTGCTCATTTTTGGCAGAGAGATGTCTCTTTTCTGCAGTGTACGCCTGACAGGATGTAAGCTTGACAAGACCCTATGGATAGTGTGAAGAAACTAGTATTCTGGCCAAAGCAGTGTTTTCGTTTCTGGGCACCCACGGACTGCTTTGCAATGGAGCCGTGTGGCTCGGTTGGGCCTAGGAAGGTTCCCCCAGGGACGCAGTGTGGAGGCCTGACCTGCTGTGGGAGCAGCTCCAGGGCGCTGCCTGCACGCAGAGCATCGTCCTCCCGGCGTGAGAACTGTGAGGCGGGGAGCCTGTCTTCCTGGTGTCTGCTGAACATGTGGTCTGAAGTAGAAAGGTGCTGGGGCCAGGAGGTTAGACCAGTGAAATTTTGGTATTTGTTATTTCAGGAAACTTCCCTCTTAAAGGAAGGAGAAAGCATTAGTAACTTAAATAATGTCAAAAAGTTCTATACTCTGTGATTTGAAGAATGATTTTTGGCTTCCATTACAAATTGTCTTGTTCAGGGTCCTAAGGAAATATTATCTTGAATATGATTCTTTTTAGGTGGGTTAGCTATGGTAAGATAGCCTAAATAGCCATCCCAAAGTTGAATGATTGGTCTTTTGAGCAGTGTTCTTTAGTATTAGTTATGTATTACACACATGTACTAAACAGAATTTCAGGTTTAAGTGTAGTAATTGATGTGCTGGTTCAGGATGTGCCTGTTTAGCCTTTACTGCAGTCTATCCTTGGAGAAGGCAATGGCAGCCCACTCCAGTACTCTTGCCTGGAAAATCTCATGGATGGAGGAGCCTGGTAGCCTGCAGTCCATGGGGTCACTAGGAGTCGGACACGACTGAGCGAATTCATTCTCACTTTTCACTTTTATGCACTGGAGAAGGAAATGGCAACGCACCCCAGTGTTCTTGCCTGGAGAATCCCAGGGACGGGGGAGCCTGGTGGGCTGCCGTCTACGGGGTTGTACAGAGTCGGACACGACTAAAGCGACTTAGCAGCAGCAGCAGCAGTCTCTCCTTGTCGGTAGTTGTGTTGACAGTGTATGTAGGTTGTTGGTAGCATGGCAGTTGAGTGACTTGAAAAAGATTGCTGATTTTGAAAATGGCTGTTTAGAGAAAACAAAACAAAGACCGATACTGTTTGTCTGGGCTGCTGTAGCTGAGCATATGAATCCATTCATTTAATTATTAGACACATTTTAAAGTATAAGATCAAAAGGTCATTTATACCAGGTCATCATATTATGATGTAATCCATCTTGGATCATTCTTACCCTCTCTGAATATAGCAAGTGTTATGATTTAAGCTTTAAGAGGCTTTAGCAGCCTATAATCTTGACTGTAATTACAGTCTGATTCACAGCTGGTTTTTGTCTATGAAATTCAGTCTTCTGAGATACTGAATTCTGAGAAGAGTCATATGATGGTGAGAAGACTCTATCTTATCACTTAGAAGCCTAAGGTACTTCCTCTTAAATTCCTCTTAACTGAAACATTTCACAGGGTTTTAAGGAAGGATCTAAAATCTATTGATTTATTTACCTATGTATTTAAAAATGGGTCATGTGTGTTAGTCGGTCAGTTATGTCCGACTCTTTGGGACCCCATGGACTGCAGTCTGCCAGGCTCCTCTGTCAGTGAATTGTCTGGGCAAGAATACTGCAGTAAGTGTATTTTGAGTTTCTGAAGTTTGTTTCAGTCTGGGTTCAGGGTAAAAGAATTCTAGCCATTCTAGGATGAAGAGGTGGCTTAGGAGTTTTACAAGGTTCCTATGCTTTACTATTTTTTTTTTTTTTTGGAGTGGATATTAGACCTATAAAGGGGGGAAACCTGGAACCTAGGAATTAGTATAAAGGTTTAAATATTTATAAGTTTCCCTGCAGAAAACATGTGTGACTGGTTCTAGTATCTGCACATTCTACACTCCTTTACTGCACTCAAAACTTCCGACTGGGATCAATATAATCACATTTTAAGGGATAAGATGCATGTTAGTTAAAATATTCAGTTTAATGTGTCTTTTTGGAGGCTTTAAATAAGCATCTTATATTATTCTCAATAACTTTTAAATACAGTGTTTTAAAGATACGTGCTTCTCTTTTGATTTGTGTGTTATGTATTAGTCCATTTTCAACTCTTCTGTAATTTACTTGCCCTTCAGTTCAGTTCAGTCGCTCAGTCGTGTCTGACTCTTTGCGACCCCATGAACTGCAACAGGGCAGGCCTCCCTGTTCATCATCAACTACTGGAGTTTACCCAAACTCATGTCCGTTCTACCATACTTGCCCTTAGTTATGGCAAATGTTTTCCCAAAAGGTTGTTCATAAGCAAAATACCCTCCACATTTCAGTCTTTATAAATATATGTTATTTTAATCATGGAGTAATACCTGAAAGTAGTGGATGAATTACAAATATAGAAGAAAGTTAAGTAAGTTATATCTATCTGCAAAGTTGATTTTTCTATTCAAATTTAACTTTTCTTTCATATATTATTGTTAAACATGTATTATTAGTTATAAATAGTATGGGTAACTAATGTTGCTTATATTTATATGATTAGATAACTGTGTAAGTGAGATCATAGAGTGTTTCATCTTCAACGTTAGGGCGTTCCCAGGGCTGCTGTCACTACTGAAACCAGTGGCAAGTTTAGGGCTTCCCTAGTGGCTCAGAGGTTAAAGCTTCTGCCTCCAATGCGGAAGACCTGGGTTCGATCCCTGGGTCCAATCCCTGGGTTGGGAAGATCCCCTGGAGAAGGAAATGGCAACCCACTCCAGTATTCTTGCCTGGAGAATCCCATGAACTGAGGAGCCTGGTGGGTTACAGCCTATGGGGTCACAAAGAGTTGGACACGACTGACTCTTAAGGTTGATAATTTGTTTGAAAGGACTCATAGAATTGACTGACAGCTGTTTTACTCATGGTTATTACAGCAAAATGATACAGACTGTAACTGGCCAAGGGAAGAGGCCCACGGGGCAGAGCCCAGGAGAGCTGTAAGCAGGGCACTGCAGTGTCCTCTCCCAGTGGGGACGAGGACAGCAGGGCCTTCTCCCAGCAGTGATGGGGGACGCTTCTCACAGGTCTCTGCCAGCAGAGACCCGAGCCTTGGTGTTTAGTTTGCACTGGGTCTTGATATAGCTGCTCCCCCACATGTTTGACCTTAATTTCCAGACCCTCCACAGTTCAGGCTAATACATTGTGGCCCAATGCTCCTAGTAAAAACGACACTCTTATTATGTAGGACATTCCAAGGGCTTACAGAGTACCTCATAGGAGCCAGGCCTCACTTGGGTAAACTTAATGTTTACCACACAGTAAGAATCTTCCTGCAGGAGACCTGGGTTCAATCCCTGGGTTGAGAAGATCCCCTGGAGAAGGGAATGGCAACCCAGTCCAGTATTCTGGCCTAGAGAATTCCATGGACAGAGGGGCGTGGTGGGCTACAGTTCATGAAGTTGCAAAGGGTTGGACACGACTGAGCTACTGACACTTTCGTTACTACTGTGGCTGCTTTGGGGCTGCAGTAGTAGAGTTCAGTAGTTGTAACAGATTGTATAGGCTCATAAAACCTAAAATATTTACCAATGTGGCCATTTATAGAAAAAGTTTGATAACCTCTACTTTGAGTATAGTACTTCCCTGGAGTGGTAAAGAATTTGCTTGCTAATACAGAAGACATGAGTTTGATCCCTGGGTTGGGAAGATCCCCTGGAGAAGGAAATGGCCAACCAATCTTGCCTGGGAAATCTCATGGGCACAGGAGCCTGGCAGGCTGTAGTCTGCCGGAGTCGAGCTCCAGCAGCCAGGGATTCAACCTGAAGGGATGGGCAGTGTCGGCGAGAGAAACTGAGGCAGCCTCTCAGTTTTCTTGGATTGCCTGTTTATTTCAAGCTTATGATTCTCTTTTATACTTTTACAAAAGCATTAGGTCAGAGGTTTGATATTTTTTTCCCATTGACCCAGGTTTAGGAGTTCCTTCTTCAGCGATTCTCTTATCTACTTTCTCTCATGTGTCCTTGTGAATACACTGTAACTCATGCTAATGTCTGGGCTGCATACCACATTCCTCAGTTTATTTCTTAATCTTTCTAAGTCCTGTTTGCCCCTGGTATCCTAAGTTCACTATTTCTTCGAAAGGGCTTCTTGCTAATAATATCTCGAAAGTCCCTAATTTTTATAAGCTATAGTAGAATATTATAACATTACAGCAATCCTTAAATATTTAGCTTCTAACTATTTTAATTATTCCTAAGCCCTGGATTCTATCCCTGGGTCGGGAAGATCTTCTGGAGAAGGAAGTGGCAACCGACTCCAGTACTCTTGCCTGGAAAATTCCGTGGATGGAGGAGCGTGGGGCCACAGTCCATGGGGTTGCAAAGAGCTGGACACGATTGAGCGACTTTACTTTCACTTTCAAGCCCTAAATTCAGCAAACTCCTTTGCCATAAACACTTTTCTCACAAATAGGCTTCAGATAGGAATCCNGCTCTCTGGACTGTCCACTGAGTTCCCATATCTTCAGGGCACTTGGATCTCCTGGGCACTGTGTGTGCCTCTTATGTGCTTCAGTGTCTTTAAATTGTTCAAAGTTTAGCATGGACTCAACCTTCACTATATAAATAAACAGGAAGGGATGAAACAAGGGTGACTTTTGGCTTAAGTGCTGGAATTTGATTTCAGTTTGCTTATGCGTAGGTGGAGTAGGCAGACCCTTATCTGCTATGATTCAGGAGCTTTGGAACCAATAATTATAGGGATAATGTTTACTGAGTGCTTTGTATACATATACCAGTTGCTTCTGAATCTTTTTTTTAACTGAAGTATAAGTTGACTTACAATATTGTATTAGTTTCAGGGGTATGTTACTTAATCGTTAACAACAATCCTTAGGCAGTGATTCTCCAAATATTTTATCTTGGGTTCCTTTAGACTTTTAGTATTATTGAGGACCCCAAATAGCTTTTGTTAACCTGGGTTTTATACATCTTGACATTTACCATATTAGAAATTGAAAAAATTAAAGCACAGGAATTTACAAACACAGTGTCGTCAGAGCAATGACACTATATGTCATGTAGCCTCTGGAAAACAACTGTACACTTTAGAGTGTAAGTAATATTTTAGCCCTATAACCAAAACAGATTTGACCTTGAGGACTCCCTGGAAGGGTCTTGGGGGCCTCCAGGATTCCTGGATAAGCTTTTGAGAACCACTGTTAAGGTAAGTTATTATTATGTGCATTTTACAGGTGAGGAAGCCAAGGCTCTTAGAAATGTGGTAATGTGTCCAAGGCAAATGAAGGGAGCAAGGATTTACACTAGGTTTTTCAGAGGCTAGAGCCAGAGTTCTTAATGATTGTACAATTCTGCCTTTTGTTAACAACCCAAGCTCCACCCTTAGCCTAGAACAGCCTCCAGTGCTTCCCAGGACTGCTTTTATTAGCAGCAATTAGCTTTCAAGCCTCTATTATGTATCAGCCCTTCTTACACATCATCTTGTTAAATCCTTACAACCAACCTTCCCTGTGGGTATTCTCTCTCCCATTTTACAGATGACAAAACTGCAGTTCAGAGAACTTAAGAAGCTTCAAAGTCACTCAGCCAGTAAGCAGAAGAATCTGGGTTCAAATCTTTGTCTGGTGGCTTCAAAACCAAGGAGAGACAGGAGTCTGTTACTTTGATTTATAGAGGCCAAGTAGGGAGGAAGCAGCTTCAGTTCATGATTTGATAAGAACTAGGCCAGGTTAAGAAGTCTTAAAAGTTTAGAAATGGCAGGAGGAGAAGAAATAAAAAGCAGCATTACCCTTATGGGACCCTTAATCTAATGACAACAAATCCACACTGGCTTGCAAACTCAAAAGAGATGTGGTGGGAGGTGGGCAAAGATTTGGAATTGAGATGGGGGTTGTGGGGTTACCCCTTCCAGCTATCTGATCCCTGCATTCACATGCTAGATAAGCATTTTTCTAAATGAATGAAAAAAGAAAACAGAGAAACAAGAAAAAGAAAACATCAGCAGTCCCACCAGGCACTGGTTATAATTTTGATATGTATCTTTCCATATGTTACATTTATTTACTTTTTCCATTATGAAACTCTTAAAAGAAATGAAAACAGTTAAATATCAATTTACCAACTGTAGCATGGAACGGCCACTACTGACACGACTTACAACAAAGCGAGACAGAGTGTGACCTTTTAGAACATTCAGATTGCTTTAGTGAATACCTGCGAGTGAAAGGAAGAAAGGAGGCATGCTAGACAGAGGCTGTCTCCTTGCCTGTCTGCATCTCCCCACCCCGTGGCTTGATGTAAAATGCCTCGTGCCCTGAGATCACCCCATGGCATTGGTAGCATTGGAGCTGGGATTTGATGTTTTCAAGTTTACAGCAGGAGCTTGGCTTGGCAGCGACTTGATCCTGCTTGGAGTGGAGAGCTGAAAGTTTACCAAGTGGGGAAAACTCAGAGCTTATTTTTTTTCTTTGATTTTTACAGTCTGGTTTGATCCTTGCATCATCTCTATAAGGAAAGCTGAACTGGCATTATTGTTCCCATTTTACGGAGGGGGTTACTGAGGGTCATAAAGATCACATCATTAGTTCAAGTTCACAAACTAAATTCTGAACCACAATTTAAATCCAGGGCTTATAACTGCAAAACTATGTAACTATGCCCCATCTTCATTACTTTTTATCATACCAAAAGGGGTCTAAACGTGGCTCCTATCAGATGTTGTCTCTCTTTTCTTATAGAACCCTGGAGGGGAATTATTATATTTACTTATGCATTTATTTGGTTGTATCCCCACTAGAATGTAAGCTTCCTACAGCCAGGTACTTTGTTTAGTTCATTGCTGTTGTATCCTTATGTTTAAACCAACATGGCATATCACAGGTGTACCACAAATGAATGCTGAATGAATGAAGGAAGAATAAATGCACTTCTTGTCGAGGTTTATCCAGNTATGAATTTTCTACTTCAGTAGCTAGATATGCACATTTTTATTTTTAAAGATTTTTTTTTTCTCCTTCAAATATTTGTTTCTTTATAATACAGTTCTTTTGTTTCCTGCTTGGTGTTTCAAACTTTTGTTTCATTTCTTTAAGTAATTTTTTCATTTTCTCCAGGTTTTCTAATTTCCTTTCTTTTGGGATAGATCAGAAAAGGATTTAAAGATTAAAATAGAAATAACTTTTAAAAAACATTTCAAAGTTCTCTCTCCACTTTGCCATGCCTCCTGAAATAAAAAACTATGATTTCTTTCTCCCTCAATTATTATGCTTCCATGTAATTCTTTCCTTTTAATCTTTTTTTTAAAGATACTCTTTATTTTATTTTTTATTGGAGGATAATTGCTTTGCAATTTTGTGGTGGTCTCTGCTGTACATCATCACAAGTCAGTCACAATTATATACATATATAAATATAATACAGAGTTTTATATTATGAAATTTAAAAGTATTATTGAGAATTCAACATTTTTTACATTTTTTATACCTCACATGGGCTTCCCTGGTGGTTCAGATGATAAAGACTCTGCCTGCAGTACAGGAGACCCAGGTTTGATCTCTGGGTTCAGTAGATCCCCTGGAGAAGGGATCTGTCTGCTCTGTCCACGGAATTCTCCAGGCAAGCCTCAGTATTCCTGGAGAATTCCGTGGACAGAGGAGCCTGGCAGGCTATAGTCCATGGGGTCAGAAAGAATGGGACACATATAAAATAAAAAACTATACACACGTAAAATAAAAAGCTCCCTCTTGAGCCTCTCTCATCTCCACACCTCTGGGTCGTCATGGAGCGCCAGGCTGGCTCCCTGTTTTGTAGCAGCTTCCTTCCAGTTACCCGTTGTGCTAGGCGGGGGTGCGTGCGCTGACGCTGCTTGCTCGGTCCATTCTGCCCTCCCTTTCCCCACTGTGACCACCAGCCTGCTCTCTGTGAATGCTTCTCCATTGCTCCTCTGTAAATAGCACTGTTTTTCTAGAGTCCATATTATGCATTAATATACAATATTTGTTTTTCTATTTCTGACTTATTTCACTCTGTATAATAGGCTCTAGGTTTATCCGTCTCCCTGCAATTGACTCAGATTCTTCCCTCCATGGACATGGGTTTGGGTGGACTCTGGGAGTTGGTCATGGGCAGGGAGGCCTGGCATGCTGCGGTTCATGGGGTCACAAGAGTCAGACATGACTGAGCAACTGAGCTGAACTGAACTGAACCACAACTTCCTTATCTGTTGATCCTTTTAATCTTTTTATTTGATGTTATAACCTTTTCTACAATTTGTTATTGTGTGCATAGTTAGGTTTCAAAGAGAATTTATTGTTCTGAAAGGGAATTTTAAGGATTGTGATTAATCTTACTAATCCTTCTAAACTTGCACTCCAGATAATATCTTAGCAATTTGCCTTCTCAGTTTGCTTATTTCTGATGTTTAACAAATTACATATTATTTTTAGTCATTTTTTTCTTACTGTTTTGAGTTTTCATACATTTTTCTATTTGGACCTCACACCTCACTGTATTCTGAATGAACTGGGGAAAAGCCTTCTGAATTTTGAGGCACATTCATCCCATTGTTTTAGGTGACTTGACATTACTGTTTTCTTTTTATTTTGTTAGATATAAGTCTTTTCATATGTTTTTTCATTGATTATTATGAGTGAGTTCTATAATCATAAATGAGCTAATTTGCCATGTCCAATTTCTTTTAGTATTCCTCTGTGTTAATGTTTGGACTTCTCTTGTGGCTCAGCTGGTAAAGAATCCGCCTGCAATGTGGCAAACCTGGATTCGATCCCTGGGTTGGGAAGATGCCCTGGATAAGGGAACTACTGCCCACTCTAGTATTCTTGCCTAGAAGAATTTTGGCCTGGGTCGCAAAGAGTCGGACACAACTGGGCTACTTTCACTTCACTTCACATTAATGTTTACATTTAATCCTAGGATCATATGCAACTTGCTTTATACATGATGTACAGATTTAGATTTTATTCTCTCTCAGTTATTCATTAATTATCTCTTTAAAATCATATAAGTATTATATTTTTGTGCTATCGAGTGTCTACTGATGGGTTATCCTTTAGTAATTCCAGAAATCTCTTTTGCAGTATCATTTAGCTCATTTGTTCCTTCTTGTTCTTGCATTATTGAAGATTATACATATTATTATTTCTAGCAGCATATCCCACATTTATAACTATTGAGTTCAATATATGTGGATAAAGCTGATGATAAGAACACAAATGATGTTCTTATTATTCATCTCTAGTTGATCCATGATATCCTCAGGAATATAGTCTTACTCCAAGAAAGAAGGATCATGTTTTCTCAACCTCATGAAAAATAGTGTTTTTATATGAAAATACCTACAAATAAAATGATACAAGTTTGGTATATAAAAGTAGCAGGTAGTGGTAATGAAGTCTGAGTGTGCTCAAGAAGTAACATCTGTCATTGGAGAGAAGAAACAGTAGTAGCAGAATAAGGGGGAACCAGTAAAACATTAAATCTAATGCTCTGAAGATATTCTTATACACTTCAGTAACTTTTGAGAAGATCGTTGGGTTTGAACATTAGATGTATGAGGTATGAGTGTGTTAGTTGATCAGTTGTGTCTGATTCTTTCTGACGCCATGGACTGTAACCCACCAGGCTCCTCTGTCCGTGGAATTAGTGGATGTATGTGGAAGTGGATAGTGGAAGAATACTGGAGTGGATAGCTGCTGGTATTCTTGCCTGGAGAATTCCATGAACAGAGGAGCCAGATCCCTTCTCCAGGAGATCTCCACCCAGAGATCAAACCCAGGTCTCCTGCATTGCAGTCACATTATCATCTGAGCCACAGGGAAGCCCATGTGAGGTATAAAAAATGTAAATAATGTTGAATTCTCAATAATAGCATTTTATCCCTTCTAGTCCATTTGGGTAGTTTCCATTGAAATTTGTGTTCTAATATTGCATATTTAAGCTTTAGTTACATGCAGAATGTAATTCTCTGGCATATTGTCTGAACATGAGGGTGCTCTTATGACTTGTAAAAGTGTTGTGCACTGCTTAGCAGTTTTTTTGTTTTAATTTTGTTTTTAATTAGATGATGATTGCTTTACAATATCATGATTGTTTCCGCCATACGTCAGCATGAATCAGCCATAGGTGTACATCTGTCCCCTCCCTCCTGGACCTCCCTCTGCCTCCCTCCCACCCCACCTCTCTAGGTTCTCACGGCGCACCAACTTTGGGCTCCCTGAGTCATACAGCAGATTCCCACTAGCTATTTGTTATATCTGAAAATGTGTGTTTCAGTGTTACTCTCTCAAATTGTCTCACCCTCTCCTTCTCGTGCTGTGTGCAAAAGTCCATCCTTTATGCCTGCATCTCCTTTGTTTGCCTGAAAATAGGATCATCAGTACCAGCTTTCTAGATTCCATAGATATGCATTAATGTATGATATTTGTCATTCTCCATCTGACTGACTCCACTCTGTATAATAGGCTATAGGTTCCACCACCTAATTAGAACTGACTCAAATGCATTTCTTTTTATAGCTGAGGAATATTCCATTGTGCATATGTACCACAACTTCTTTATACATTTATCTGTCAGTGGACATGTGAGTTGCTTCCATGTCCTGGCTAATGTAAATAGTGCTGTGGTGAACATTGGGGTACATGTGTCTTTTTCCATTATGGTTTCCTGAGGGTATATGCCCAGTAGTGGGGGTGCTGGGTCATATGTTAAGCAATTTCCTGAAAAAAAATTTTTTTAAACTATTCAGTAAGGGCAGAAAATATTATGTAGACTAATAACACACACGTCTAGATAAATATTATGTATACATATTGGGGTTTTATAGTTCTTTTCATTAAAATATGATACCTCTGTAGTGTACTAAGCCATTTCAGCTTTTAAAAAATCATATCAAAATTGGCACCATTCCTATATTAGGCTAATAACTAAGCATTAAAAATGATCTTCAGAACCAACATAATAATATAGAACTGTTGTTTAAATGTAGTTCTAAAACTGAGGAAGAGTAAGAAATATGTTACTGAAAGATTCCTCCACAGTAATTATATTGAGTATTTAAAATTTCTCTTTTTATGAATCGTTTTTTATTTTATATATAGAAGTACATCTCAGATTCTTTTCTTACATCTGTAAAGCAGTTTTCCTTCAATTAAAAATAAATAAATTTATATATCTGTATCTCTCTTGCTGTCTCGCATACAGGGGAAATTTATATTAAAAAAAAGAAAAAAAAAAGAATAAATTTAAAAAATATTCTTTTCTTATCTTCTTTACTGTGGCTCTTTTTTTTTTCTTCCTCTTAGCAATCTTCCTGAGCTCTCTCCGGGTGCCATACGAGGAAATCAAAATGATGATATTGGAAGTGGATGAAACACAGTTGGCAGAGTCTATGATTCAGGTAAACAAACAGACAGACAGCTTAAATTCCTATATTTCATTGCAGGCTTCTCATTAAGCAGAAACCTGTAAGTGAAGCAAAATTATTAAACCAAATCATTCAACTGGAAAATCTTCGCTGCATAATTACTTTTAGCATAACTTCTGCGTTGCCAGGAGTTAGAGCTTTGCATGTTCTCTTAACTGCAAACTAAATATAATGCTATTGAATGATTACATTTCAGTTATTTTAAATGACTGTTTCTGAAAGGCAGATTGTTTACTTTTACATGTATGTTTATGTTTTTTTTACCGGTTGAGTCTAAGAATATGCTAATTTAAATTTACTTGTATGATCCTTATAGAATATGATTTTCTTGTGCTTGTATGTCTTAGAAAGTTGTATTTTTGTTTGGTAAAGAAGATTGAGGGAGTTTTCTCTTTATTTAGAGTTACCGTTACTAACAACCCTTACTTGATTCATTTGTGTTTCCATGAATACTAGAATTTTTTTGCATAGTATTCTGAGTCATTCAGAAGGCTGGAACTTCTTGTTTTTTTCTGTCCTGTCTTCTAAATGTGGTGTGAATATATAATCCCATCAGTGACTTGTGCTAAGTCTCAGACTCTTTAAACTGCCTAACTCAACAACCTTTCTTCAAGCGTGTTTTTCCTCCAGCAGTTTCTCATAGGTTTTGTCTTTATTCCTTTTGATTATGAATGTGCTTTGTTCCTGGGAGTAGATTTCCAAATTCTTTCACTAAAATGTTTCTACTTACTGCATATGTAGTTTTATAATGCATTTGTAAATATTATAAATATTTGTATTTAGACAGTAACTTTTAACTTGACTATATGAATATTTTGCATGATCATGTCTTCTGTTGTTTGAGTGGAAAAAAGTTTGGATTTTAAAATTCATGTCTGAAGAACATTCAGTTCCACATAATTTATTAACATATTACTTTTCTATTACTGTTTTAACAATTTACCACAAATTTAGTGGCTTACTATAAAACAAATATATTGCATTTTTGTAGAACAGAAGTCTGGTGTGGCCTTATTGTGCCAGAGTCCAGGTGTTTGCCAACTTGCATTCCTCTCTGGAGGCTTTAAGCTGTTTTTCTTTTCCAGCCTCTTGTGACTGCCTGCATTCCTTGGCTGGTGGACACACTCCTTCAGTTTCTCAGCTAGTGACTTTGAAGCTCTGTTCCTCTGTTAACAGAAACCCTGTAGAGGTGTCCTCTGTTCACATCTTCCTCTTACTATTGTGCTCTCCCTCTTCCATGTTTTAAGACCTTTGTGATTCCATTGGGCACATCCGGATAATCCAGGATAATCTCTCAGGTTTTAGGGTCAGCTGATAGCAACTTAATTCCATTTTAAACCCTGGTTCCCTTTGTTGTGTAAGTTAATATTTAATAAGTTCTGGGAATTAAATGTAGAGCTCTTGGTGGGATTGGGTCATCATTCTGCTTACCACACTTGCTAAATATAAAACCAATCTTAAGAATTGAAAATCTAAAAATTTACTTTGGACATATGCAAAATCTTTATATATTCATTAAAAAATAAGAATTTCATGTTGTTTGAAGTCTTATTTTTAATTTAAAAAATACTTTCTAATTGTAAAGTGAAGAACATGCCTATTTTGAACAGAGCATAGAAAAAGCAGTACTTTGTTAATAATCATTAATTACTTGAGCACATATTTTATAGTGCCTACCATATGACGGAATGGTGTTAGGCTCACTCGGGTATAGGCTTGATCAGACACAAACTTTACCTTTGTGGAGTTTATAGTGTGGCAAAGGAGATGGCATTAATATATATATATATATAATTATAATTTTATATATATGATTATAATACAAGGTAAACCTGGCTGTATTGAGATTGTTTGACCTAGACAGTATGTGAGGTGTGTGTGTCACTCAGTCATGTCCAGGTCTGTGACCCCATGGACTGTAGCCTGCCAGGCTCCTCTGTTCATCGGATTCTCCAGGCAGCAATACGGAGTGGGTTGCTGTTCTCTTCTCCAGGGGATTTTCTCAACCCAGGGATCAAACTCAGGTCTCCCACATTGCAGGCAGATTCTTTATTGTCTGAGCCACCAGGGAAGCCTAAATGTGTGTGTAAAGGTCCTTAAAGTTGAATTAGTTCAGTTCAGTCACTCATTCGTGTCTGACTCTTTGCGACCCCAGAGACTGCAGTGTGCCAGGCCTCCCTGTCCATCACCAACTCCTGGAGTTCACTCAAACTCATGTCCATCGAGTCGGTGATGTCATCCAACCACCTCATTCTCTTTTGTCCCCTTCTCCTCCTGCCCTCAGTCTTTCACAGCATCAGGGTGTTTTCAAATGTGTCAGCTCTTGACATCAGGTGACCAAAGTATTGGAGTCTCAGCTTCAGCATCAGTCCTTCCAGTGAATATCATGTATATAGACAGAGGGATCCTGTGAGAGAAAAGCTATGTGGGAAAACTTTGAAGACTTTATTTTGAAAGGAGCTTGGGATGGGAAATATGATAAGGGGAACACAAAGGAATGTTGGGCCTGTAATTTTACAAATCTAATAGTTTTATTACTTTAGAAAACAAAAATAATGAAGTGAAAAAGTGATGAATTTGTGATGGAAGATTAAAATTTAAGTATATATTAACTAAAAATATTCAAGTTGATTTTATACTTATCTTAAAAGATGCTGAAGAAATTCAGTGTAATAAACAGGTCAGCTGTCAACTAGAATGATTAAAAGAAACCGAGTTTTTATTAATAACTGAGTCTTCTGGTCTTAGACAGTTTTACTGAGAGAAACTTATATTTATAAGGGAAAATCATATTCCTTTATTGTTTTTATTCAGTTTCGTCATATTAATGTCGAATATTTTTTTAGAGATAATCTTAAATTGCCACTTTTTTGTTTGTTTTTGGCCAATCAATCAAGTTTTTGTCCAGAGGTACACAGTGAGTGAAAAACTTGTTCTTTGATCTAACTCTTTGATATATAACATTCTCTAACATTATTTTTGAACTAATAACACCATTGGGGATTTTTTTTCCTTAAATATATATTTTTTCCTTAAATATATTTCCCAAAATATATATATTTAAGCCTCACATGATATAGGCTTAATTATAATTTGAATTTGACTTTGGGCTTGTACAGAGTTTACTTATGCTGTAATTTGGAATTGTGAGCACCAACCACTCTTTTTTTCTTAATTTTAGTGTCAGTTTGCTAATTTGCTGTAATACTATTATTGTCAATCATATTTTGATACAGAGGATCTATATAGACTTTGTCAAAGGGATGGTTTAATCATTTAAGTTCTAACAAGAAGCATAATTATATGTATCCCTTTCTGAGCTGAAGATGATTGAGGCCAGGGCCCGTTACAGCCATGGCACTTCAGTTCTCTCTGTATTCTTCTGTCTGCAAGGCTCATCATCCTGTGTCTTCAGTGCCTTTTCAAGTTTTGTTTCACATCAGAAAACTTACGTTGTGTTGTTTCAGAGATATCTTCATTTTTATTATTAAAACTGTAATCATACTGGTTAAATCTTGCAAGTGCTATCATTAAAATTCCCTTGATTTCTTTTCTATTCTTTCTCTTTCCTGTTAGAAGCAATATGATCTCTCTTATCCCCCTGAGTGAAGTGCTAAAATATGTTTGGCTTTGCCTGAAAATTTCTGACATTTAATTCTCAATAGCTGAAATGTAATTGATCACATTTATCCAGGTGAGAAAGCTGTTCCTTTGGTATAGGTTGAATTCTCCTTTCTCAATAATATAGCTAATCAAATAAACAGTGAGTAGCGCTTGATTTGAATATGTAATAATCCTGGATAGAGAAGAGGAAAATTAGTTGCTTTCAAGATAGAGAGACTAAAGCTTAAGGCTTAGTATTTGGGAAGTTAACTAGAAATAAAACTGAAGATTAACTTGGTCAATGATTTCCTTCTCACAGTTTATTAATAAGTTTTCCTAGAATTTAAGAAGCACATTAATGAAGATATTTTCTTTTGGTTTTAATTTTAGAACTTACTAAAGCATCTTCCGGATCAAGGACAGTTGAATTCACTGTCTCAGTACCAGAGTGAATATAGCAACTTATGTGAACCTGAGCAGTTTGCTGTTGTGGTGAGTACCCTGTCAGCTCTCTTTGGAGGGGACGTCTGTACTGTGCACAGAGAAAAGCTAATGCAAGGCTTTTCACATCGTTAATATTCACGAACATTTAATGTCCACCTTGCTTTTTTTCTTAACCTGAGGCCATTTATGGGAGGATAAATATGGGAGGATATTTATGGAAAATTATCTTGATTTTAAAATATATGTTGAAATTCTAGTCATAAATGAAGTCCAAGGAGTTCTTTCAAAAGCACAAACATGATTTTTTATCTTTTCTATTTAATTGAAAATGTAAAATGAAACCTGCACTCCTATGACTGGAGTGGATTGTGTTTTATTCTGGAGCTGTATGTTCCAACATATCGCAAGAGTAGCTTTACTTTCTCATTCTACTCAGTCACTTCAGTTCCTCTCATGTTTTAGACTCTAAAATTAGAAATATAGTTTCTTTTTGGCAATGAGGATGAAAAAATGAATGCATTTTAGAAAATTCAAGACACCTTGATAATCATCTCTTTCTAGCCTCCTATTTTATAGAAGTTGGGATATAAAGAGATGAAAAAAGACTTTCCAATGTTATATGTCTGTCTCTTATACACAT
>SJYV01051491.1:0-14623 GCA_006410875.1 Neotragus pygmaeus | reverse complement strand
AATCTTGATTCCAGCTTGTGCTTCATCCAGCCCAGCATTTCTCATGATGTACTCTACATAGAAGTTAAACAAGCAGGGTGACAATATACAGCCCTGACTTATTCTTTTTCCAATTTGGAACCAGTCTGTTGTTTTTTGTCCATTTCTAACTGTTGTTTCTTGACCTGCATACACATTTCTCAGGAGACAGATCAGATGATCTGGTATTCCTATCTCTTGAAGAATTTTCCATAGTTTGTTGTGAAACATCTGATCAGATCATAGAAAATGGAGCTCAGATTAGATCGATACTGGTCAAGTGTGACTTTTTCTTTCTCCTACCTCTATCATCCTTTCTTCCCTCTCTTCAGTCATGAGGAGGCCAGAGGCAGCTTGAAGAGCAGGTGTTGGAGAACTGGCTACCAGGAAAGAGAAGTCAGGACCCCCAGCTTTCAGCCTGGCAGCCGGAAGCAGCTCCAAGGCTGCAGGGAGCTGCATCCCTTTGCAATGAGTTGTGAGACCTTCCTCCCCTCCCCTTCTCTGTCTTCCTCTCCATTCCTTCAGTTCAGTTCAGTTCAGTTCAGTTCAGTCGCTCAGTCGTGTCCGACTCTTTTCGACCCCATGAATGCAGCATCCCAGGCCTCCCTGTCCATCACCAACTCCTGGAGTTCACTCAGACTCACGTCCATTGGTGATGCTATCCAGTCATCTCATCTTCTGTCATCCCCTTCTCCTCCTGCCCCCAATCCCTCCCAGCATGAGAGTCTTTACCAATGAGTCAACTCTTCACATGAGGTGGCCAAAATACTGGAGTTTCAGCTTTAGCATCAGTCCTTCCAAAGAACCCCCAGGACTGATCTCCTTTAGAATGGACTGGTTGGATCTCCTTGCAGTCCAAGGGACTCTCAAGAGTCTTCTCCAACACCACAGTTCAAAAGCATCAATTTTTTGGTGCTCAGCTTTCTTCACAGTCCAACTCTCACATCCATACATGACCACTGGAAAAACCATAGCCTTGACTAGATGGACCTTTGTTGGCAAAGTAATGTCTCTGCTTTTCAATATGCTATCTAGGTTGGTCATAACTTTCCTTCCAAGGAGTAAGCGTCTTTTAATTTCATGGCTGCAGTCACCATCTGCAGTGATTTTGGAGCCCCCCAAAATAAAGTCTGACACTGTTTCCACTGTTTCCCCATCTATTTCCCATGAAGTGATGGGACCAGATGCCATGATCTTCGTTTTCTGAATGTTGAGCTTTAAGCCAACTTTTTCACTCTCCTCTTTCACTTTCATCAAGAGGCTTTTTAGTTCCTCTTCACTTTCTGCCATAAGGGTGGTGTCATCTGCATATCTGAGGTGATTGATATTTCTCCCGGCAATCTTGATTCCAGCTTGTGCTTCTTCCAGCCCAGCGTTTCTCATGATGTACTCTGCATATAAGTTAAATAAACAGGGTGACAATATACAGCCTTGACGTACTCCTTTTCCTATTTGGAACCAGTCTGTTGTTCCATGTCCAGTTCTAACTGTTGCTTCCTGACCTGCATACAGATTTCTCAAGAGGCAGGTCAGGTGGTCTGGTATTCCCATCTCTTTCAGAATTTTCCACAGTTTATTGTGATCCACACAGTCAAAGGCTTTGGCATAGTTAAGAAAGCAGAAATAGATGTTTTTCTGGAACTCTCTTGCTGAGAATCTGTACTATGGTGGGATGGGAGCAACATAAAAAGATATATAGTTCTAGACATTAATAAATTATTATATAGAGGAATAAAGTAAGTTAGAGGAAATGCATGAACAGAAATTGCAATTTTAAATAAAGCGATTAGGCAAGGCACCATGGTGAAAGAGCGCTTTTAAAGCTCTTCCCTTAGAAACTCCAATAACTCGTGCTCTCAGTTCCTTCAAATATTCCCTCAAATATCACTTTCACCGTGAGTCCTTGCCGAATCACTTTATTTAAAATTGCAATTTCTGTTCATGCATTTCCTCTCTCTTACTCTATTCCTCTATATAATAATTTATTAATGTCTAGAACTATGTATCTTTTTATGTTGCTCCCATCCCACCATGGTACAGATTCTCAGAGGGCTCAGTGGTGATACATTCACCTGTCAATGCAGGAGACACAAGAGATGCAGTTTCGATCCCTGGGTCAGGAAAAGCCCTGGACTCGGAAATGGCAACCCACTCCAGTATTCTTGCTGGAAAATCCCATGGACAGAAGAGCCTGGTCGGCTACAGTCCATAGTGTTGCAAAGAGCTGGACACAACTGTTGAAAAGAGTTGGATACGCCTGTCACAAAGAGTAGGACGCAACTGAGTGCCCACGCAATGCAAACCCACAGCCCAGCTCACAGCTGCACGAGCATTTGGGGGGCGCTGGGTTTCCTGCTGAATCTCCTCGGCAACAGAAAAGTGACTTATGCAATGGTGAGCAGACCTTGTTAAAGATTTATTCAACTCATTAAGGAGGACTAATTGAACAGAGAAGGCAATGGCATCTAACTCCAGTACTTTTGCCTGGAAACTCCCATGGACAGAGGAGCCTGGTGGGCCGCACTCCATGGGGTCGCTGAGTCAGACACAACTGAGCGACTTCCCTTTCACTTTTCACTTTCATGCATTGGAGAAGGCAATGGCAACCCACTCCAGTGTTCCTGCCTGGAGAATCCCAGGGGTGGCAGAGCCCAGTGGGCTGCCGTCTGTGGGGCTGCACAGAGTCGGACACGACTGAAGCGACTTAGCAGCAGCAGCAGCAACTGAATGATAAAATGGGCAAAACACATTTGAGGAACTGAATATGTTGGATACTGAAGAAAGAATGATATTGAAAGCTTTGAAATAAAAATGGTTAATATATTGCAAGTAAACACAATAATAAAGTTGGGATTAGACTTCTACCAGAAAAAAAAAATCATTTGCATATCCACTAGACAAAGGTACTGAATAATTTCAGAGCATCTGAGTTCTGGTCAACAAAAACATGTTTGCTTCATATTAAATAATCCCGGCATACTTGCTAAACAATATGTCCAAAACAACCTTAAAAGGACAGGCAGTTTTCCCTAAAACTCAAATATCTAGAAGAGTGAGTGTCATGTAGTTGGTACTCAATCAATCAATCAATATTTGTTGATTTCATAAGTGAGTATTTCTATACTCAATTAAACTAAAAAAAAAAGATTCTGCACCAAAAGTTAACCTGTGCCTTTCTTTAAAGTGTTCTCACATGTTAGATGACTAAATTTCTTCTCTAGCTACCAATCTTCCACATGCCTTTGACTATATTGCTCTCACTTTCTCACATAATCCAGTTGATGGATCATGAATAATGAGAAAAATGATCTGGGTGAGAGGAAATTCTACGTGAAATATATGCAGCATGGTTTATATAATTGCAAGGTTGAGAAAATCTCTCCAATTACTTATGACAGGTTAACCTAAGGTTTGGACAATAAAATGATATTTACACCTACAAAAGGAAAGTGTACTCACTCTGAAAGGCATTTTGAATAGAAACAATTATAAGTACATATAGTTGATGACCCTTGGAGGAGGGCATGGCAACTGACTCCAGTGTTCTTGCCTGGAGAGTCCCATGGACAGAGGAGCTTGGGGGGCTACAGTCCATGGTACTAACGGTATTCAGCCCAAGAAAAAATAAAGGTTTATTATAAATACTGGGATAAATTATTTATGAGTATACTTAAGTCTTAAGATAATTGGTATACTGCTAAATTACTGTCAGATATTAGATATCATGCATTTATAAATGCACCATTTCCTTTCAATGCTAAAAAATATATTTGAGATATTAATTTCTCATGCATATAGATGACACGCACAGGAGTGCATTCAGGCACATACTGCATTAACCCCTGAGAAGACAATTCGAATTGAAAACCTACTGGAAACAACAGGAGAATCTACACGGAGCTGCTGTTTTTCTCCAAAATAGGATTCTGCTACACTTACAGACTCTGCTACATTTATAGACTCTGTGTTCAGTAGATTTTGATGACCATCGTCCAGGATAACCTGTATCCTGCTATGCTGTGAGAAGAACATTTCACTTCTGTGATATTCTTCCCAAGAAACTCTCACCCTAATCTTACTGGGAAAAAAGACATCAGACAAACCCCAAATGAGAGCTGTTATATATTAATATCATACCTTTGTGATATTCAAAAAACTATCAAGGTCACCAAAAAAAAAAAAACACAAAAAAAACACACAAGGAAACCCTGGAAAGAATAGCTGTCATAGACCAGAGGGGATTAAAGAGACATGATTGCTAAATGTAACGTGGTGCCCTGTAAGGGGCTCTGGGACAGAAAAAGATTAGTGGAAAGGCTAGTGAAGTGTGAGCTGAGTTAACAGTAACATGGCAGGGTTAGTTTCTTAGTTGTTTTAAATACACCCTGGTAGCATAAGACATTACAATTGAGAAAATCGGGCGAGGAGGTAACAGAAACAGTTTTCCAGCTAGCCTGGGAATGTCAAACTCATCTAAATTTTTTTTTTTTTAAACTTAAGCATGTGTTCTGAATTTATGGTTGCCAGGGAAGGGATAGTTAGGGAGAATGGGATGGACATGTACACACTTCTATATTTAAAAGGGTCACCAACAAGGACCTTCTGTATAACCCTGGACTTCTGCTCAGTGTGATACAGCAAACTGGATGGGAAGGAAAATTTTCAGAGAACTTGATATGCTCTTCCCCACCATTAAATGGTAAATTAGGGTAAAACTGCCCTGCATATTCAGAATCTGCCACCAGATTTCAGCTCTTGGAGCATATGCTCATTAGTGATTCTTCCTGGAGGAAGACACCTGCCTTTTGCCACCACGTGGTAGGCAGAAAATTTAAAAAACCTAATTTCCTCAAAAAGCAACATTTCATTGCCAGACAGTGGAGCACGGGTTTGAGATGATTCCTCTTTCCAGAATCTTTATACTCCCAGCATGTAATTGTTATTATCTGAATATCGCAGGGATTATTTCAGCAAATTAGGCATGAATGCGCAAGATAATTGTTTCAATTATCCACTTTACCTTTGTTTCTATACATATACTGTGCCTGGATTTCTTTCACTGTGGTATCAGAAGTATCACAGTCATTATGCAAACCCTAAGAAACGGTGTAAATCCTTATGTGTTCCATTTCCAAATCACAAGAAGCAGCCATCAGTTTAACCAGTGCAGTGTGTGTGTGAGAGTGTGTGTGTGAGTGTGAGTGAGTCTGGGTGTGTGTGTGTGAGGGGTGTTGGAGAATATTAAAATTTGACTTCAGGGAGACAAAAAGCTTAAATAGCTTTTGTCCTTCAAACTTTATTGTGCTGGCGTGTTAATTGCATACTGATAAGAGATTTACTGTTTTACCAGGATTGCTGCTGCTGCTGCTAAGTCGCTTCAGTCGTATCCGACTCTGTGCGACCCCATAGACGGCAGCCCACCAGTATAAACACGGCGATTCCTACACGCTGTAAAGGAGCGAGTCCAATTTATAGGCTCCTCTGTCATTGTAATCATGTTTCCGTCTCAGATGCGGTTTTCTGGCATCACTGTGGGAGCTGTGTTCCAAGTGCAGAGCATGAAAGTCATCTTTGCTCCATTAGTCAACATTATGGATGTTAAAATGGCACTATTTTTGCCTTAGTTTTTGTTCAGGTTCCAAGGGCAAATACAAACCTACAGCTGTGCGTCCTCCCACTTTCCAGATAACGTGGCGGGACTGGGAAGGAGGCTCTGCAGAGGGCCTGGGCACTCATGCGCCCACTCAAGGTGTTAACGGAGGGGATAGGCCTGAGGATTACGGAGATTCTTTGAGATAAGTCGCTGCAGTGAGCTGACAGGACCCACTCCCTTCCACTCCTGGGATGAACAGTTTGCTTTTTAATCACCCCAAGCCCTGGGGAGAGGAGCCTCAGGAAAGACAGTTAACCCGAGAACGACCCTCAGGTGAGAGTTACCCTGTGTCCCCTGGAGCCTGGGACAGTAGACAAATGCCTGAATTCCATCCGTAACCAAACAGAACCTGATGTAAGAACGGCAGGAAGAGCCGGGCGGCAGGAAACAGGCTGTGCAGGGACTGAGTTGCCAGCACTGATGGTGGGGCCAAGGTCAGATGGAGACTAGGGTCCTGGTCACATGAGGGGACAGGCACCGACCCTGACGGGAGATTTCGAACAGCCAGCCACAGAGACGGCAGCCCCTTCCCACGGCGGCTGCAGTTAGTATGACCCAGAAAGGACAGGGGCTAAGAGAAAAGATTCTGCTTTAAACACCTCATCAGTCCAGTTCAGTTCAGTCGCACAGTTGTGTCTGATCCTTTGTGACCTCATGGACTGCAGCACGCCAGGCCTCCCTTCCCATCACCAACTCCTAGACCTTGCTCAAACTCATGTCCATTGAGTCGGTGATGCCATTCGAACATCCCATCCTCTGTTGTCCCCTTCTCCTCCCACTTTCAATCTTTCCCAGCATCAGGATCTTTTCAAATGAGTCAGTTCTTCATATCAGTTGACCAAAGTATTGGAGTTTCAGTTTCAGCATCAGTCCTTCCAATGAACACCCAGGACTGATCTCCTTTAGGATGGACTGGTTGGATCTCTTTGCAGTCCAAGGGACTCTCAAGAGTCTTCTCCAACACCACAATTCAAAAGCATCAATTGTTTGGTGCTCAGCTTTCTTTACAGTACAACTCTCACACCCTTTCATCACTACTGGAAAAAGCATAGATTTGACTAGACGAACCTTCGTTGGCAAAGTAATGTCTCTGCTTTTTATATGCTGTCTCGGTTGGTCATAGCTTTTCTTCCAAGGAGCAAGTATCTTTTAATTTCAAGGTTGCAGTCACCATATGCAGTGATTTTGGAGCCCCCCCAAAATAAAGTCTGTCACTGTTTCCATTGTTTCCTCATCTATTTCCCATGAAGTGATGGGACCGGATGCCATGATCTTCGTTTTCTGAATGTTGAGCTTAAGCCAACTTTTTCACTCTCCTCTTTCACCTTCATCAAGAGGCTCTTTTTCATTTTCTGCCATAAGGGTGGTATCATCTGCATAACTGAGGTTATTGATATTTATCCAAGCAATCTTGATTCCAGCTTGTGCTTCATCCAGCCCAGCATTTCTCATGATGTACTCTACATAGAAGTTAAACAAGCAGGGTGACAATATACAGCCCTGACTTATTCTTTTTCCAATTTGGAACCAGTCTGTTGTTTTTTGTCCATTTCTAACTGTTGTTTCTTGACCTGCATACACATTTCTCAGGAGACAGATCAGATGATCTGGTATTCCTATCTCTTGAAGAATTTTCCATAGTTTGTTGTGAAACATCTGATCAGATCATAGAAAATGGAGCTCAGATTAGATCGATACTGGTCAAGTGTGACTTTTTCTTTCTCCTACCTCTATCATCCTTTCTTCCCTCTCTTCAGTCATGAGGAGGCCAGAGGCAGCTTGAAGAGCAGGTGTTGGAGAACTGGCTACCAGGAAAGAGAAGTCAGGACCCCCAGCTTTCAGCCTGGCAGCCGGAAGCAGCTCCAAGGCTGCAGGGAGCTGCATCCCTTTGCAATGAGTTGTGAGACCTTCCTCCCCTCCCCTTCTCTGTCTTCCTCTCCATTCCTTCAGTTCAGTTCAGTTCAGTTCAGTTCAGTCGCTCAGTCGTGTCCGACTCTTTTCGACCCCATGAATGCAGCATCCCAGGCCTCCCTGTCCATCACCAACTCCTGGAGTTCACTCAGACTCACGTCCATTGGTGATGCTATCCAGTCATCTCATCTTCTGTCATCCCCTTCTCCTCCTGCCCCCAATCCCTCCCAGCATGAGAGTCTTTACCAATGAGTCAACTCTTCACATGAGGTGGCCAAAATACTGGAGTTTCAGCTTTAGCATCAGTCCTTCCAAAGAACCCCCAGGACTGATCTCCTTTAGAATGGACTGGTTGGATCTCCTTGCAGTCCAAGGGACTCTCAAGAGTCTTCTCCAACACCACAGTTCAAAAGCATCAATTTTTTGGTGCTCAGCTTTCTTCACAGTCCAACTCTCACATCCATACATGACCACTGGAAAAACCATAGCCTTGACTAGATGGACCTTTGTTGGCAAAGTAATGTCTCTACTTTTCAATATGCTATCTGAGCTAATTCTCCTTACCTTTTCTGAAACAGAGTAGAGATGCAAGATATTGATCCTGAACTGGAAATTTACCTTGAAATGAAAGGTGGAGCTTATTTGCTTTTGTTATATGGGACTGACAATACCCATCATTGAATCTGGAGGACTTTTTGTTATCTGAGATAATAAATTTGCACTAGATCGCATCCAGAGTCAGGGGAAGAACTGAAGCCACAGGAAGCATTCGAATGGACAAAGGGAGAATAATTAAGTTTTCTAAAACCTCCTGCCAATCCTATTCATTCAAGATGCTAATTACAACTGCATGCAGTGCATTTGACTTGGCTTATATTAGATGGAATTGGTTTTGTTCCTCTTCAGCCCAGCGTTCTACAGAAATGTCACGCTTCATTTTGATCTTGTACAGTTGCCTGTACATATTTTTATATTGTGTATTATGTACACAGTGTTTCCAGTGAATAAGTGGATATTTAAAGACTTATAAACCCTATGTGGCTCTCCCGTCGCCCTGTGAACACCACAGTTGTATTATACAATCGTGTATTCAAAATTGGAGGATTTCTCCTGTGAGGTAGTGATTATGAAAATGTGTTCTCCTTTGCTCTCTGCGGCGCGGCATTGCTGGTCTTTCCGCTAACTGCCGCCAGCACAATCTCTGCCCTTTAGCCAGGGCAGGCTTCTGGGCTGTGCGTGCTTTCTTCTGATTTTTCCTTTTCTTTTCTGTCATTGTTCATAGACTCATCTGAAAGATTTGCTCTATTTTACTACCCATGCGCTCAAATAATGTTTGTATATACTAGGGCCTGCTTGCTATTAATATCTGCAATTCCAATTTTATTGCTCTTTTTCATACTTCTGGAAAGTGATTTTTAGACTGTGACCCAGGGTATCACCGAAGGCGCTGCTGAGGGTTGTGCCATCTTTATTTGAATGGCGCCAGCACTCTTTTCTACCTGTTCTGTATCTTCCATATGCCGGTATGATTTTTTCAAAGGGAGAGGTCTATGACTAGATAGATTTGAAAAATCATTACTTTTGAAGAGCAGTCTGAACCCTTTGTTGAGTCACTTTGGCCTCTGAAGATTTGATAATTGTACAATATTTTTATAATTCTCTATAAGTTCAAGATGCATTAATCAAAACTTTTGCTACCTTCCTCGTGGCTCAGCTGGTAAAGAATCGGCCTGCAATGCGGGATATCTAGGTTCGGTCCCTGGGGTGGGAAGATCCCCTGGAGAAGGGAAAGGCTGCCCACTCCAGCATTCTGGCCTGGAGAATTCCATAAACTGTATACTCTGTGGGGTTGCAGAGAGTTGGACATGACTGAGTGACTTTCACATCACTCAGATGCTGCCTTCATATATCTCTTCATAGAGTTTATAATGTGTAAAGCAGCCCTTTCATTTAATGGAAAAAGTAATGTTTTTTTCTTCCTGTTAAAGACAGTTTACAACAATTCCTCCAGATACTTGAATTGTATTATAGAAGGAATAACTAAATGGAGTACCTCATATTCCTTTAAAAAAAGTATTTTTAGCATCATTTAATTTTTATTATAAGAGAGATGCATACTCACTATGGAAAAGTGGAAAATTAAAAAAAAATCACAATCCTATAACTCTGAAAAAAACTATTAGCAATTAGGTTATATCAAGTAACAAATGAGATCTCTAGGAAGCAAATAAAGAAAAAAAAAAACCCACCCGACTGTATGTGAGTGCTCAACTGTGTCTGACTCTGCGACCCCATGAATGTAGCCCACCAGGCCCTTCTGTCCTTGGAATTTCCCAGGCAAGAATGCTAGGATGGGTGGCCATTTCCTCCTCCATGGAAACTTCCTGACCCAGGGATTGAACCCGTGTCTCCTGTGGCTCCTGCATTAGCAGGCAGATTCCTTACCACTGAGGCACCTGGAAAGCCCTGGGCAGATTGCAGTCTTGGCTAATTTCTGTGGTGTAAATAATCTCACCATGGGAAAAATTTCAACTTACCGACACATAACTGAATGTGCAGTTAGATATAGAATTGGATAAACTGAACCCAGGGAGAGACTTTATCCCTTTAGCTAGAACTACCAGCAAGATGGTGGGAAGTAGTTATGAGATGGAATGTTTATACTTGTCCCTGATCTTAAAGGAAAAGCTTTGAATTTCTCAGCAATAATTGTGTTGTTTAGCTGGAGATTTGTTCTAGAGAACGCTGTCAAATTGAGAAAATCACCTTCCATTTCAAGGTTACTGAGAGTTCTTATCTTGAAAGACTATTGGATTTTGTTAGATGCTTTGCTGTATCTATTGATATGGTGATGTGATTTTCTTTTCTACCCAGCTGATATGATGGATTACCTTATTTTTTGCATGTTGATCAAGCCTAGCATAAATGGAAAAATTTCAGTTGGCGTCATGTGGAATTATCTTCAAACATTATTAGATTAAATTTATTAGTTCTTTTTTTAATTGAGGTTTTTGTTCTATGTTTGTTCATTTGATCTATGTTCATGAAAGTTTTGTTGTTCAGTTGCTAAGTTGTGTCCAACTCTTTGTGACCCCATGGACTGCAGGATGCCAGGCATCCCTGTCCTTCACTATCTCCCAGAGTTTACTCAAGCTCATGTGCATTGAGTCAGTGATGCCATCCAACCATCTCATCCTCTGTCACCCTCTTCTCCTCTTGCCCTCAATCTTTCCTAGCATCATGGTCTTTTCCAAATAGTTGTCTCTTAACATCAAGTGGCCAAAGGCTTGGGGCTTCAGCTTCAGTGGCAGTACTTCCAATGAATATTAGAGTTGATTTTCTTTAGGATTGACTGATTTGATCTCCTTGCAATGCAAGGGACTCTCAAGAGTCTTCTCCAACACCACAGTTCAAAATCATCACTTCTTTGGCGCTCAGCTACCTTTATGTTCCAACTCTCACATCCATATAAGACTACTGGAAAGCCACAGCTTGGACTGTATGCACCTTTGTTGGCAAAGTGATGATACTGCTTTTAAATATACTGTCTAGGTTTGATATGACTTTTCTTCCAAGGAGCAAGCATCTTTTAATTTCATAGTTGCAGTCAATGTCTGCAGAAGCAGAAGATATTAAGAAGAGGTGGCAAGAACACACAGAAGAACTATTCAAAAAATGGCTTCGTGACTCAGATAACCACGATGGTGTGATCACTCACCTAGAGCTAGATATCCTGGAGTGTGAAGTCAAGGAAAACTTAGGGAGCATCATGACGATCAAAGCTAGTGGAGGCGGTGGAGTTTTAGCTGAGCTATTTCAAGCCCTAAAAGATGATGCTGGGTTAATGTGTTACATTCAATATGCTAGCAAATTTGGAAAGCTTATTAGTGGCAACAGGACTGGAAAAGGTCAGTTTTCATTCTAATCTCAAAGAAGGGCAATGCCAGAGAATGTTTAAACTATTCCACAATTGCACTCACATGCTGCAAAGTTTTGCTTAAAATCCTTCAGGCTAGGCTTCAACAGTAAATGAACTGAGAACTTCCAGATGTACAAGCTGGATTTAGAAAAGGCACAGGAACCAGAGATCACTTTGCAAGCATTCACTGGATCATAGAAAAAGCAAGAGAATTTCAGAAAATCATCTACTTCTGCTTCATTGACCTTGCCATAGTCTTTGACAGTGTGGATCACAACAAAATGTGGAAAATTCTTAAAGAGATGATATATCATTTGCAAATAAGTTCTCCCATTGTATAGATCGTCTTTTCATTTTATTGGTGGTTTCCTTTGCTGTGAAAAAGCTTTTAACTTTGATTAACTCCCATTTTTATTTTTACTTTTATTTCATTTGCATTGGGAGACTGATCTAAGAAAATATCGTTGCGGTTTATGTCAAATAAATGTTTTGCTTGTGTTCTAGGAGTTTTATAACATTATGTCTAACATGTAGATAGTTAAACCTTTTAGTGTTTATTTTTGCATGCAACGTGAGTGAATGCTCTAATTCCATTGTTTTATATGCAGCTGTCCAGCTTTCCCAACACCACTTGTTGAAGAGACTGTTGTTTCTCCACTGTGTTTTAGTTTTGTCTTCTTTGTTATAAATTACCTGACCAAAGGTGTGTGGGTATATTCCTGGGCTCTCTATATTGTTACATAGATCTATGGGTCTTTTTTTTTTCTTTTTTTTGCCAGTTCCATGCTGTTTTGATTGCTTTAATTTTGCAGAATAGTTTTAAGTCAGGCAACATCATACTTACAGCTTTGTTTTTTTACCTCAAGATTGCTTTGGAAATTGTTTTTTCTGGTTTCATATAAATTTTAGGATGATTGTTCTAGTTTTCTGAAAAATGTTTGGGATATTTTGATAAGGATTTAATTAAAATCTATAGATTGCTTTGGTATCCACGTTGGCCATTTTGGCAATACTAACTCTTGCAATCCAAAGACAAAGGATTAAAGTTTGCTATTATTCTTGTTGATTTCTCCCTTTAGATCTGTTCAGTTCCATTCAGTTCAGTCACTCAGTCATGTCCGACTCTTTGCGACCCCGTGAATCGCAGCACGCCAGGCCTCCCCGTCCATCCCCGACTCCCAGAGCTCACTGAGACTGGCGTCCATCGAGTCCGTGGCTCCGTCCAGCCGTCTCAGCCTCGGTCAGCATTTGCTTTATATATTTAGGTGCTTTTATATTGTGTGCATGTATGTTAATAAGCATAATAGCCTCTTACTGAATTAATCCTTTTATCACATCTATTACATATAATGCCCTTATTTGTCTTTCTTTACGGCCTTTGTTTTAAAGTCTGTTTTATCTGGTATGAACTTCCCAGGTGGCTCAAGTGGCAGAGAATCTGCTGGCAATGTGGGAGCCTCGGGTTTGATGCCTGGGCCAGGGAGATCCACCGGGGGAGGAAATGGCAACCCCTCCAGTGTTCCTGTCTGGGGGTTTCAGTCCATGGAGTTGCAAGGAGGCAGACATGGCTGAGCACTAACATACTCCTCTCTTGTCATTCCCATTTGTCTAAAATATCCTTTTCTATCCCTTCACTCTCAGCATGTGTATATTTTTCACCTTGAAATAAGTGTCTTGTAGGAGGTTTTTTTTCGGGTTCTTTTTTTCAGTCCAATCAACCACTCTCTGTCTTTCGATAGAAGCATTCAGTCCACTGATGTTTAAAGTAATTATAGATAGATATGCACTTATTACCATTTAATTTTTTGTTTTTAAATTGCTTTTTCAGTTCTTCATTTATTTCCCTTCCCTTTTGTGATTTGATTTTCTTCTGTAGTGTGTTTGAGTTCCTTTATTCTTGATTTTTGTAAATCCATTTAGGTTTTGATTTGGGGTTACCATGGGATCATATATGTTGATCCACAAGCATATCTGCTTGCTTTAAACTGATGGTCATTCAAGTTCAAATGCGTCCTTACTAATGTGCATTCTTATCCTCCCACTCCTCATATTTGCGACTTTGATCTGTTTTATGTCGCCATGCTTATGCTCTTACTGTTTATTCTTGCTATAATCCTTTTTACAGTTTTCTTGTTTGCTTTTTCAATCTACATACTGGCTTATTTACATGAATTTCAATTCTTATTATATATTTCACTTTCCCATTGTGATTTTCCCTTTCCTATAGATTCCTGCTTCTTTTCTATTCAGAGGCGACCCTTGAATATTTCCTTTAGGGTCGGTATAGTATTGCTGAATCCCTTAATTTTTCTTGTCTGAGAAGTTCTTTATCAGTCCTTTTATTCTTAATGATAATCTTGTATAAATTACCTGAGGTAGTAGGTTTTTCCTTTTCAGGACTTTGAATATATCATGGTACCCCCTCCAACCTGCAAATTTTTTCAGAGAAATTGGCTGGTAGCCTTATGGAAATTCCCTTGCAACTGACTCTCTTTTCCTCTGTTGCCTTCAGGAGTCTGTCTTTAACTCTTGCCATTTAATTATGATATGTCTGGTTAAGGCTCTGTTTGAATTCATCTTGCTTGCAACCCTCTGAGCTTCCTGTACCTGAATATCTGTTTCTCTCTTCAGATTTGGGAATTTTTCAGACCTAATTTCTTCCATACCTTTCCCTTTGGATCCCTTTCTCTCTCACATCTCCCTGTGGAACCTCTATTATGCATAGGCTTACATGTTGTTATCTCACAGATCTTGTACGTTGCTTTCATTTCTTTTTTCCATTTGTCTCTCATTTTGCTGTTCTGATTGGGTGATTTACATTACTGCATCTTCCAGATTGGATATTCATTCTTCTTTGCCATTTAGTAAGCTATTAATTTCTGTTTGAGGGCTTTTTAATCTCAGACACGGTATTATCTATTTATGATTGTTTCTGGTCTATTTTTGTAGCCTCTGGTTCCTTTTTACAGCGATCCTCGTTTATATCAGTGTTTCTGCTTGGTTTCGATATGATCGTCAGTGGCGTCTCCCATAAAGGTGTGCTGGCCACTCTCACCTTGACTGGAGGCGCAGTTGGTACTGGAGCGTCTCAAGTCTGTAAAGAGGGTGAGGCGGGCCTTCCT
>SJYV01051488.1:0-10149 GCA_006410875.1 Neotragus pygmaeus | reverse complement strand
CTTCTTCACAGTCCAACTCTCACATCCATACAGGACCACAGGAAAAACCATAGCCTTGACTAGACCAGAATATACGAATACAAATTTGCTCTTCTCTTATCTCTAAGGTAGCCTCAAGAGAACCAACACAACGCATTAATGTCATTTGGGGTAACCATACACCCCAGTTTACTTGGGAGAGTAGTGATTACTGACAGAGTACTTTTTCATACAAGCTTGGACAATATATTAAACCATTAGCTGAAGATGGTTTATGAAGTAGAGCAGCACACCTGATCTGATGGTCCTAGTTGCAACCTAACCAGCCCTCGTTAGAAATCCAACCTTCCACACGCATCCTGGAAGAAGACCTAGACCCAGAAGACATACCTTCTGATTCCACCATTGTGTTTTATGAAGTTGGTGAATCTGTGTGTCCCTGAAGTTCTCTAAGTCTCTATGTCCTCGTACCAGGTTAATATCTCTTCCCAAGGTTTGTGTAAGGACTAAATAAAACAACCATGTGAAATCAACTAGAAATCTGCCCACACCAGGACAGTAGGAATGAATGTTCGTCACACATCTGCGGGCCTCTGAGGATGTGAAAGATGACCTTGAAGTGAACAGATGGCTCTATCAGATGCCAATATAAGAGACAGGGAAGCCATTATCTTTACAAATGGAGATTTTTAAAAAATATTAATATAACCTAATCAAACGCACCCTTGTTTAAATTTTATTGTGTACTGGCTCATGGTTGATTAGCTACATTACGTTAGTTTCAGGTGAGCAGCAAAGTGGTTCACTGATACATATAAGTGTATCCATTCTTTCAAATGAGGTGATTGGATGGCATCACCAATTCCAATGGACGTGATTTGGAGCAAACTCCAGGAGATAGTGAAGGACAGGGAAGCCTGATGTGCCGCCATCCATGGGGTTGCAAAGAGCTGGACATGACTGAGCAACTAAACAGCAACAACGCAGCCAACTAAATTGATTTCAGATTTCAGAGTCGAATGTAAAGCTATTGCTTGTGGATGTGACTGCAGTGGGCTTAATACCGTGAAGGCAAGATGATGTTAGCCGCTGGCGAGGGGCCTAAGGAAGGCAGACTTTGGAGAGAAAGGGTAGGTGGATTTCAGCAAGGCAGCCCTCCCTACAAAGTTGCTTTCAGTGTTCATGTTAAGGAGACTATTTAATTTTTATTTGCACAAAAATGAATGGTGGATGAGGGAAACATGAGCCCCGGACAGTGCCCTTGAAATAAAGCAATCTTGACACTGTGTTGAAGGAAACACCTTTTCTTAGCAAAAATCCGAAACGAAATAAATGGGAAATGAAAGTGTTTCAACAGTAAGTGTATACATTTATTTAGATTGACCTTGTTTTCAAAAGAATTTGAGAAGACTTCAAAGGGAATGGAGGATTTATTTTTTCACATTAATTTGGAATTCAGTGCATTAATAATGAAACACTGAAAAAGGCAGAAGAGTTGGTTCAATCAGAATACTCCGATATGCACAATAATAATGGATTGTTGGGCTCAAGGTCCTTAAAAACAGACAAGCCACTTTTTGATGAACACAACCTGTATCAGAGCTATTAACCATTCGAAAGAAAGCCATACTCGGGGTGATCTTTGCTGCTGTTGGTTGTTTTCAGCAAAGACTAATCTCGTTAAAATAATACTTGCAGTTAGAGTCACATTTCAATTTAGAAACAGACTGGTGAAAACATTAATTGATTCTTGAGTGTGCAGGTTAGAAGGGAAAACTGAGACTAAACAATTCACATGTAAAGTAAGCAATCTGGACCAGCTCTTAAAAGGTAATTAGTGCTGCAAGAAAAAGCAGAGCAGTGAAGGAAGAGGAGGAAGCAGAGCTGGGGAGAACACAGGGAGCAGCGGTGCACGGGCTTACAAGAATGATGCAGAACAGTTGCGGAGGGAACAGGCTTCTCAAAGCTCGGGCCAGCTGGATAATTCAGATCTTTCTATGTACCCGTGTCACCAAGTCAGCTGCCTGGGTTTTCTGGCAAATTGCAGCGTGTGATGAGTTTTAAATAAGTGAGCTTACTTCGTTTTAAAAACAACTGTGATGTCTCCATTTCTGTTAAAAAGGAAACAAAACACCAAAACCTTCCAGTAAATACTTTAATGTATCAAATAATTTGTTGTTGTTGTTAATAACTCAGTCATGTCTGACTCTCTTGCAATGCCGTGGACTGTAGCCCACCAGGTTCCTCTGTCCATGGGATTCTCCAATAAGAATACTGGAGTGGGTAGCCATTTATTCCTCCAGGGGATCTTCCCCATCCAGGGATCAAACCCGCATCTCCTGCATTGGCAGGTGGATTCTTTACTGCTGAGCCCCCAAGGAAGCCTGTATTAAAGAATTGGCTGTGTTAAAAGCAATTTGAGAGAGTTTACGAATGTTATTTTTGAGAGACTATTAATACCATTTTCTAATAACCTATGATGCCAAATGGCTCAGATGGTAAAGCGTCTGCCTGCAATGCAGGACACTGGGTTCCATCCCTGGGTTGGGAAGATCGCCTGGGAAAGGAAATGGTAACCCACTCCAGTACTCTTGCCTGGAAAATCCCATGGACAGAGGAGCCTGGTAGGTTACGGTCCATGGAGTCACAAAGAGTCAGACATGACTGAGCAGCTTCACATGCTCATGGTCATGATACCAAAACATTATGACACAGATGATGGTTTATTAAAAATTGCATAATGCTTATCTTAAGCTCCATGCAGCTCTGTGGAAGTATCTAGTCACTAGAAAATGGCTTAAATACATGTCTACAGATACAACAAATGAGTTTGTATCTTGCACTTTAGATTGGGAAATTTAGTAAGTTTTAACTACCAGGTATACTAAATATAAAATACTTCTCAACAAAAAGCAGTCCACCATTCTTTCAAAAACTGAATAATTTGGATGACTAACCTACCTTGATTGTAAATATTTGGTCCTAATCTTTTTGTTTGTTTTGTATAAGCAAATAGGACTATTTGAAGTAGCCCACCAATTAAAACCTTAAAGCACAGGGGACAGTGTGTTTCATTGCTTATATCCATGATTCTCAAAAGCGTTCCTGATAAGCACTATATTAAAAGGGGCTAGGATATCATATATACCATAAATACTACAGTCTGAGGGGACAGACATAAGGAATTTTTCATGTAAGTGTTGTTTGAAAGCAGGAGAGAGAAGGAGAACACAGGATTTATTGGGCATATGTATATGTGGGTACACTTAGAACATGGACCACTTCATCAAATATATACCAATTCATCATGAGGTTCTTTTTTAAACCATTTTCATTTGATCTATTATAGAAGATTGGTTTTCTATCACTTAGCATTCCAGCAGTTTATATGACTATATGCCTGTCAAATCTCTACAACTAAACACGATGTTATCTGCAGCGTGTCCTTCGCTTGGCTGCTGACCTTGAGACCTTTTGTTGTTCAGCGGTGTCCGACTCTTTGCAACCCCCGGACTGCAGCACACCAGGATTCCCTGACCTTCACTGTCTCCCAGAGTCTGCTCAGACTCACGTCCATTGAGTCAGTGATGCCATCCAACCACCTTATCTTCTAACCACCTGATACGAAGAGCTGACTCATCGGAAGAGACCCTGATGCTGGGAAAGACTGAGGGCAGGAGGACAAGGGGCCAACAGAGGCTGAGAGTCCTTGTTATCCTTAAGGTCAGTGGTTGTCTCTGGACCTGAGTCAGCCCCAGTCTCACTGTGGGTGTCTTGCTCCTTCAGAGTCAGGATCCCAGCTTCTGCCATTTGACTCTAAGGTTTACTCCCATGCTTCTCCTTAATTACAACAAGGCCTGGCACACAGCGCACGTCAAGCAGGAAGTGCATTCCAACATTCACTCTGCAGAAAACCTGTTTCAGTGGCTGTGGCAGAGAAAACATTCTTTATCCCCCAAATCTAATTTCCTTTTCCTCTAGGCAAGCAGCTGGATTTTATTTCCAAGCCTTGCTGACAGTTACCTAGACCCATGTGACAGAGCGCCAGCCAAAGGAATGTGGGCAGAGATGGTATATGTCACATCCAGGTTGTCCAATTTGTTCCCTGTTCCTTTATCTGTGGAAAACTTCAGGCTTTGAGAACCATTAGCTAGAAGTGCCTGGTCTCTGAATGCTTACATGGAATAGTGCATTTCTAACACACTCCACTGTGACCTAAATCAACAGCCACAATGTTTGTGAGAAGCTCACCCTTACTTGACAAGCCGCTGGAACACTGGGTTGTTTGTTTCAGTATAATTTACCATGATTAAGACAGTTTCTGAGGGTTGATGGGTTGGGATGCTACTGTACAATGTTTTCACATATTTTAATGAGCCCACTGTCCTCAACAAGAAGTTGAGAGCATGGATATGACGATTTTATAAACAAGGAACAGCTCATAAGAAAAAAAGGGCTCAGAGGACAGGAAAAGATCCCAAGAAAAAGAGATATCTCAGATTGTAAAAGGTGGGTATCATACATAAATGCTAATCCTGAACACGACCATTGAGAACATCTTGTTTTTCCTAGCTTCTTTCCAAAAATGGATGTCTCATAGCTCCTGTTCATTTTCTTTTTGCTTGAAGTATAGTTGATTTACAAAATTATATTAATTTCAGATGTACTGTGTAGTTGACTTTCCTGGTGGTTCAGATGGTAAAGTGTCTGCTCACAATGAGGGAGAACCGGGTTCAATCCCTGGGTCGGGAAGATCTCCTAGAGAAGCAAATGGCACCCCACTCCAGTATTCTTGCCTGGAATATCCCATGGATGGTGGAACCTGGTAGGCTACAGTCCATGGGGTCACAAAGAGTCGGCGACTGAGCGACTTCACATTCACTGTGTAATTAGGATTCAGTATTTTTACAGATTATATATACTCCATCACGGGTTTTTACAAAACAATGGCTACAGTTCCCTGTGTGATACAGTGTATCCTTGTTGCTTATCTATTTTATACATAGTAATTTCTGTTAACCCCATACCCCTTATTTGTCTCCGCTCTCTTCTCTCTCCCTCTTGGTAATTCCTAGTTTTTTTTTCCTATGTCTCTGAGTCTGTTTCTGCTTTGCATATATATTCCAAGGTTTTAAATGAATGTCCTAAAGTTGCATAAACAGTTGGAGGTGGAGCTAGAATGATAACTTCAATTAATCGTTACACAGTGTTATCCTAGAAGACAACAGAAACTCTTGAACACTTTTGTGCCATTCATTCCTTGAGAAATTTAAGGGAACGCAAGCCTGCAAAGAACTGGGGAGGAAGTGAGAATCCAGTAAGAATTCTTGGAGTTTAGAGGACAGACTCAAAACTGCCAGACATGCTTTTGATCTTCTCCTTCAAAAATTCCCCAATGACACCATGTAGGGCAAATCCTGTCACCAGTGTGTCCATCCTGAGGATGGCGGGAGGGGCCTGGACACTTAGAGAATTATGCTGCATTGCATCATCTGTGAGCAGCTTCACCCATTTACCCAAGCGTGTTGATATGAATATCATCCTTTTCTGTGCCTGACACAACAAGAAAAGGAATTGGCGTAGGCACTGCTCTAGGGAAACCTTGATGCTTTGGCAGAACAGCACTTGGAAATGTGAGCTCCACAAGAAACCTTTCTGATCAGGAGGAAGGAGACGGAAGTGAAATCAATTTTTTCAATGGATTCAGTAACTAGCAGCTTGTGTCTCACTAACCAGTGAGGAACCTCAGCCTTGCAAGCAATGACTTATCAACCCAGCGCACTAACATTCCTAGCTACTCTAAGTGCCAATTCACCCCACATATACTTTAATCCAAGGTTTGGCAAACTGCACCCCACAAACCAAAGCCAGCTCACTGCTTGTTTGCATAAACAAAACGTTGTTAGAACACACACAGCCCTGTTCATTTATGTGTTGCTGGTGGTGGGTTTCTCACCACTCTAGCACAGTGAAGGACTTGGAATACAGACCATATGGTCTGCAGAGCCTAAAGTATATCCTAACTGGCTCTTTACACAAGAAATTTGCCTGCCTCTGTTTTAATGCATTGATATCTAAGTTCTCAGTTTTCTATTTCTAGGTCATTCCAAATCTAATAGTCTGTCTTTGGGGCTTTAGTCTCAACAACAGCACAGGATTAAAACAGAGACAGTATTTTCTAAAGAACAAAACATTTTCCTAGGATGTGGCATGGCATTCTGATTCTTACATTTCAGGACATTTCACTGCTACTGTATTGAACTGGCAGGAAACTGAAGAAAGGGAAGGACATATTTGTTGGAGGTGGCTGAGAGGATAAAGCATCTGCCTGCAATGCAGAAGACCCAGGTTCGATCCTTGGGTTGGGAAGATCCCCTGGAAAAGGAAATAGCAACCCACTCCAGTATTCTTGCCTGGAGAATCCTATGGACAGAGGAGCCTGGCGGGCCACAGTCAACAGGGTTGCAAAGAGTCAGACATGACTTAGCGACTTCACACACACATGAAGAAAGTGATAAATTGGGGGGTAGGGGAGGTGGGGAAGGGTTTAACCACTAGAAATGAATGTCAGTAGAGTCACTGATCTCTAGCCAACTGAACATTACTTTTTGGAAACCCTGTTTGAGGGCTTCCTTGAGGGCTCAGTGGTAAAGAATCAACCTGCCAATGCAGAAGATGCAGGTTCAATCCCTGATCCAGGAAGATCCCACATTCTGTGGAGCAATTAAGTGCACACACCACATCTATTAAGCCTGTGCTCTAGAGCCATGTGCCACAGCTACTGAAGCCTGAGCACCCGGGAGCTCCTGCTCCCCAAGAAAAGAAGCCACTTCAGTGAGAAGCTCATGCACAGCAACTAGAGACTAGTCCCTGCTCTCCACAACTAGAAAAAGGCCCAGTCTGCGACAGAGACCCAGCATAGCCAAAGCAAACAAACACAAATAAAATTAAAAACAGTATGAACTAGGCAATGGCACCCACTCCAGTACTCTCGTCTGGAAAATCCCATGGACGGAGGAGCCTGGTAGGCTGCAGTCCATGGAGTCGCTAAGAGTTGGGAACGACTGAGTGACTTCACTTTCGTTTTTCACTTTCATGCATTGGAGAAGGAAATGGCAACTCACTCGTGTTCTTGCCTGAAGAATCCCAGAGATAGTGGGCCCACGTCTATGGGACCACACAGAGTCGGACTTGACTGAAGCGACTTAGCAGCAGCAGCAGCAGCAGACATATTAAAAAAACAAAACTTGTTTTAAATGTCTTTTTATGCAAAATAAGAAAAAGGGAGTTTTACCCCCTTTTAGACTAAATAATACACTTTCTGAAAGTATTGCCTCAGTTCAGTTCATTTCAGTTGCTCAGTCATGTCCAACTCTTTGCAACCCCATGAATCACAGCACACCAGGCCTCCCTGTCCATCACCAAATTGCGGAGTTCACTCAAATTCATGTCCATCAAGTTGGTGATGCCATCCAGCCATCTTATCCTCTGTTGTCCCCTTCTCCTCCTGCCCCCAATCCCTCCCAGCATCAGGGTCTTTTCCAATGAGGCAACTCTTCGCATGAGGTGGCCAAAGGAGTGGAGTTTCAGCTTTAGTATCAGCCCTTCCAATGAACACACAGGACTGATCTCCTTTAGGATGGACTGGCTGGACCTCCTTGCTGCTGCTGCTGCTGCTGCTGCTAAGTTGCTTCAGTTGTGTCCGACTCTGTGCGAGCCCATAGACAGCAGCCCACCAGGCTCCCCCATCCCTGGGATTCTCCAGGTAAGAACACTGGAGTGGGTTNTGAGGTAGATTCTTAACCACTGGACCACCAGGGAAGTTTCTTGATTACTTTATCTTTCATCCTACCCTTGAAAGTGAAAGTCACTCAGTCATGTCTGACTCTTTGCGACCCCACAGACTGTAGCCCATCATGTTACTCTGCCATGGAATTCTCCAGGCAAAAATATTGGAGTGGCTAGCCAGTCCCTTCTCCAGGGGAATCTTCCTGACTCAGAAATTGAACCCAGGTCTCCCACATTGCAGGCAGATTCTTTACCCTCTGAGTCACCAGATAGGCTCAGTTCTACCCTCACCAAATTTCTAAAAGGTGGCATAATTTTAATATCTATCTGTCTTATCGGCACCAAATTAAGCAGCTTATTCAAGGCCACAGTGACTAGAAGGCTGGACCAGAATTCCTGAATGTGTACTGCCTCCTCCTTAGTTCTCTCTGTCCCATCCCCTGACAACTTCTGCCTCTTCTAGCTCTCTACTCCTCCAGATGCCTCATTCCTGCTTGGAAAGCTGTGTTCTCAAACACTCATCCACGCATTAAGCTGACATCTGCTTCTCTGGAACTTGCGTCGTCTGTCTGCCCACCAGAGTACCACACAAGCCAGTCCCTGTGCCCTCTGATGGTCCTTCCAGTGTCTGCACTCCTGAATCACGCATCCTCCGAGCCTTCTCTTCTCCAAGCTAAAAGCCTACAACTGCTGTACCTCTTCCCCGTGATGCCTTCCTACACGCTGTGCTTCTTCCTCTATGCATCCCACACTCAGACTACCCATTCAAGAGTCTACAGACCCCAGACCAGTAATGAAAATGAACAGAGCAGCAGGCCAGGCACAGCAAGTCACATGAGCATCTCATTGTTTATTTTCCCCCTTTTCATAGAGACAAGGATACTGAAAAGTTTTTCTCTGCAAATTCAGTGACAAAAGGCAACTAACCCTCCACTTCACTGTGTGGGGACAACAAGGGATGGTAAGCACCATGGCAAACTGCCAAGCGAACGCATGGTCTAAAGAAAGCAGCGTTCAGATCCAGCCAGGTGTGGTCATAAAGGGGGGTGCCAGAGCTTCTGCACTTTTTCTATTTGAAAAATTCTTATTTTTTCAGATCACTTTTTTCTTTTTCTTTTTTGTTCTTTTCTACATCATTCTATAAGCCAAACACAGTGTATCTGCAGGCTGGATCCAGGCCCTGGGCTGCTGGTTTATAACTGCTCTGGTTCTTCATCAGGTAGACCCCAGACCTTGATGAAGTCTGGCCAGTCCTGTGGACAGTGGGATCCTCACCTTGTCTCACCTAAATACCACGCTTCTAGGAATGCAGACTAAATGTACAGTATCTTTCCTAGCAACTGTGTCGCATTTTTTTTTTAGTCTCCATATTTATTCAAAATGGGCAATGATTACATTTATTAGCAATATTAAGTATCTGAGATCCCAAGAGCAAACGGAGATCTTGGAAAATCCTAAGATTCTGAGGCGTGCCAATGGCATGTCTTCAGTTGTCTGACCTTCTTTCTTTCTTTCTTTCTTTTTTTTTTTTACTTTACAATACTGTATTGGTTTTACCATACATTGACATGAATCTGCCACAGGTGTACATGAGTTCCCAACCCTGAACCCCACTCCCACCACCCTCCCCATACATGGAACTCATGGCCAAGTGAGTAACTTCAAGTCTTCATGTAAAGGGTTGTCCAGCTTACCTCTTCATCCATCTTGTGCAACTGAAGCTGTTTGGTGTCATGTTCAGGGGCCTCAAGAGCTCTGGTCCTTTATGTCTCAGTGCAGAAAGAATTCAGTGAGAGGCAAAGTGATAGATAAGAGGTGATTTATTAGAATAGGACCCTTGAGAGGCTTACAAGCAGACTGGGCTACAGTTTTATAATCAAAGGAAAAGTGGGGAGAGGGAGAAGAGCTTTTTTGTCTTTCTTGAGTAGATGTCATGCTTCCATCATCGGTCCTCCTTCAGGTTGGGCAGGAGAGTTTTCTTGTCCCTGTGTGGTCAAGGCATGTCCTAGGGATGATTAACTTGCTGAGCTCACTGGGCAGTATGTGGGTCTCATGCGACACTGCTTTATTGTCCTGGGGTATGTCTTGTGCTTCTGTTGCATAGTTTTGTTGCTAAGCAAGCCTGCTTTCTTGAGTAATCATTCATTTACAAGGGTCTGCCTTGCTTTTTCTATTTAAAATCCCATAGTGGGATTAACTGAAGAAGGCAATGGCAGCCCACTCCAGTACTCTTGCCCGGAAAATCCCATCGACAGAGGAGCCTGGTAGGCTGCAGTCCATGGGGTCGCTAGGAGTCGGACATGACTAAGCGGTTTCACTTTCACTTTTTACTTTCAAGCATTGGAGAAGGAAATGGCAACCCACTCCAGTGTTCTTGCCTGG
>SJYV01051487.1:0-11206 GCA_006410875.1 Neotragus pygmaeus | reverse complement strand
ATTTTCCACAGTTTATTGTGATCCACACAGTCAAAGGCTTTGGCATAGTCAATAAAGCAGAAATAGATGTTTTTCTGGAACTCTCTTGCTTTTTCCATGATCCAGCAGATGTTGGCAATTTGATCTCTGGTTCCTCTGCCTTTTCTAAAACCAGCTTGAACATCTGGAAGTTCACGGTTCATGTATTGCTGAAGCCTGGCTTGGAGAATTTTGAGCATTACTTTACTAGTGTGTGAGATGAGTGTAATTGTGCGGTGGTTTGAGCATTCTTTGGCACTACCTTTCTTTGGGATTGGGATGAAAACTGACCTTTTCCAGTCCTGTGGCCACTGCTGAGTTTTCCAAATTTGCTGGCATATTGAGTGCAGCACTTTCAGAGCATCATCTTTCAGGATTTGGAATAGCTCAACTGGAATTCCATCACCTCCACTAGTTTTGTTCGTACTAAATTCCAGCAAAAGATTCACAAAATAAAGAAGTAAAATGAAGCATGTCATTTCCCCTTCACCACTCCTCCCTAAAATTTAATCTTTCTCCAGAAACAATCACATAAATGGTTGCACATCCTTCTACCCCTACCCATGGTATTTATATACATAAACTTACAAATAATAGTTTGAAAATGTAAATTGAGTTATAGTTTATGTACTATTGCTTGATCAGTAGTATCAAGTTGCTCTTTAAAAAGATTAGCAATATAAAATGCCACCAATTAAGTATGACAATAAATGACTTTTCCTACATTCTTGTCACTTGTTTATGGAATCAATTTTTTTAATTTTTGATAATGAGATGGACAAAACATGCCAAAACTTGGGTTCTTATTTCCCTGGTTGGGGAACTGTGATCCCTCAAGCCTCATGGTGTGACCCCCCCCCCCCAAGGTGTTTCTTAAAGCTTTGAGAGGCACGGCTCAAGATTCATCAGAAAAGATGCTTCTGCTACTTCTGCAATATTCAAATCAGCCATGGCAGGATCTGCGCTAAATCAACTTGAAGGTAGGATAATTCCAAGTCTAAAGCTTTTACTGAATTGGCTTTCACTTTTAAGGGAAAATTCATGCTATTTTACAAGTAGAGAGGAATGTGGTGTAAAAATATGTGAATTCATGTAATAAAATAAGGATCTTATGTATAAAATAAAATATATACAATAAAATTGGTTGATATATAATTCTAAACAGGTGTGTTTTAAAAATTTTTTTCTTTTAGTCTGCAATTTTTAATTTTTAGAACTGAATACATAATTGATCCTCTTTTTTGTAGATGCAGTCTTTTCTGACTTTATTTAGGGGATTTAGGTAATTATTACCTTTTTTGTATGAATTAGTTGGTCATTTGTACCTAAACTGCATTAAGTAAGTGAAGGGATTTTTCAAGTCAATCAAATACTTATCTCAAAAGGCAGAGACCTAGGCTCAGGAAGTTAAAGCAGGGTCTTCAAGGAGGATGATTTTGAAATGGGGCGAATTTTGTGAAATAATAGTTGAAGGTTGGTGGACGCGACAAGGAAGGATCTTGGAGATAATGTTGAGAAGCAAACTGTTGTTTGAAAGAAAACTGTTTGTCCAGATGAACCAACTGTTTTCCTGCACAAACGTGTTGGCAAGAATTTTCTGAAGTGAACATTGACTTTTCATTTTCTTGCTTTATGTTGTTATCTGGGCAAGGATTTCTCAGAATAAAGAATCAAGTCATGTTGACCCAAGAGTTCTCAGTCCCAACAGTTGAGTTGTTTAGAAGTAGATGATGTTAGTTCTCAGAAGGGAATTTAGTTGGCAATAAGCTGGATAAATAAGGCAAATTCGATAATGGAGAATCCTGAAGGACAGGTTGAGAAATTGAGCTATTATCTGAGTGTTAAGTTTAGTGTGACGATATTCGATTTTCAGTCTTGGTTTGTTGCTATTGAGCTGTGACAATATTGGCCCCATCTTCAGGTTTCTCTTGAGGTTACCTCCAAAACACTCAGTTACTTATTCTGCTTGACAGAACATCAGTCAGCTCCATTTGGGTTCTCATGTTTCTTCTCCCTGAGACTTACCAATCTCTCACCTAGGCTTCTGCTCCAAATAACACGTCCGTGCACATTGCCACAGGGCAAGGAATTTGACTTTCTCAGAAGATGCCAGTGTAGTCAGGTTCCAGCCACAACTGGAAGTGTGGGAGAGTTAACTCCCTTGGTATAAACTTTAAGGAGTAATAAAAGAGAAGCAAGACAGATCCTTAGATAAACCCTCTCTTTCTCCTCTAACAGGCTCTTTTGGGGTATAGTACGGATGTCTGGAGTCATCTTGCTTTACTGAGCACATGTATCTGCAGAGTAACCAGCTTTGTTTCTCTGAGCTGGGAATCAGTGGTCCGCATGATGATACATCCTTGTCCATCTGCTTTCCATCCTCCCCTATTTCACTTTCCTTACTTCCATTAACCTGTAAGGAATCTGGTGGCTCAGATGATAAAGAGTCTGCCTGCAGTGCAGAAATCCAGGTTTGATCCCTGGGTCGGGAAGATCACTTGGAGAAAGAAATGGCAACCCACTCCAGTGTTCTTGCCTGGAGAATTCCATGGACCGAGAAACCTGATGGGCTATAGTCCATGGGGTGGCAAAGAGTCGGACATGACTGAGCAACTAACAGAGAGCATTAATATTTGTAGGAAACACAGGCTAATACAGTGAGCTTAAACCATCAAATCTCTGTGGACTTTTAATTGTAATAATTGTAAAATTGGGAAATTGAACTAAATTATTTCTATAATTCTTTTAAGGTTTAAAGCTTCTCAGATAGCTCAGTGGTAAAGTATCCACCTGCCAGTGCAAGAACTGCAAGAGACATGGGTTCGATCCCTGAGTTGGGTAGATCCCCTGGAGGAAAAATGGCAACTGATTCCAGTTTTCTTGCTGGGATAATCCCGTGGACAGAGGTGCCTAGTGGTCTACAGTCCATGGAACTGCAAAGAGTTGGACACGACTCAGCATTCACACATGCATATACCATTATTATAATTTACTCACTTAAACTTTTGAGGAAGGAATTATGGTAAAAAGCCGACCCTGGTAGCACAGCCAGGATTTTTGGAAATATAAGGAAAATAAAAAGCAATCTGGGGAGAACAGATGTTTATAAAAAGTTCTGTCCTGGTCTGATAACTACTAAAGAGAAGATGATTTAATCATGATTCTCAGAAAAGTTGCTGAAGTTGCACTGTTGTAAACATAAATGAAAATGGAAAGACTAAGTAAAAAATCAAGGAAAATATGTAAATTTTGCTGACCGTCATTGAAACAAGGAGGGCTTCATCCATTAATTTTTGCCCTTGACCAGGACCTTGTATCTACTTCACTGTTGAAGACCAGAACTCATAGCCATTTCTGAAGAGAAAACAGTATATTTTTCATGTTAAAGAATTCCTTTACAGCTCAGATTCTAAGATTTAATTCCCAAGATGCTGATCTAGGTCCTTGCCAGCACACAGCCTCTCTTTAAGCCCTTGAATAATGTGAGCTCAGTTTTGGATCAGGAGAGGTGTCCAGCTAGATCTTCTATCAGAGGTTTTTAGTGGCAATCACACAATCCAACATGGGCTTTTCCGTGGCAACTGCAGTATGTCTGTTTGAAATGGCCTTCTCATTCTCTGCACCTGATGAGCTGAGTCCACCTGTTAAGATCTGTCAAGTGTGCTGGATATCAACGCGTTGAGCCCCTCTACTTATTGGTAAGGAAACACAAGTCCAGAGACATGAAGTAACTTACCCAAGGTTATAGAACTGGACGAGGAAGGCCCCTAGACAAAAACTGTCTTGTAACGCAAATCTTTTATTTTCTGCATCTTACTAAAGAATCTTTTTGCTATAATGTTCAGCAAAAAAGAAAGAAAGAAAGAAAAAAAATCTAATATACCATGCTAAGGATTTTTTTTAACCTCCTACAGTAATAAAAGCTTCTGTATCATCTGATATATTTACATTCTATAGATAATATTAATTATGTATAATATAGTGCTCTTGTCCCTCTGTCATCTGGAATTATGTGAGTAAACAAATCTTTAACCCTATAGAGAGATAAGAAAATGCAACCTACCATCTAGTTTATGTCTAATGAAATGGTCCAGAATAGAGTGAGAAGTCCTTCCTGCACTCAATCTGAGAAGTGTCCTCAAGCTTAAGTGCTGCTTCTTCTGCCTCGCATGTTGAGAGGTATCATACCACACACCACCTACTCAGTGCAGTAAATCAGCAATAGCTGCCCTTACTCATGTAGCTTAATCAGAGAGAAACTGATTCATGCCTGGTTGGTTTCATGTATTAATATTTTACCTTTATGGGATATATATATCGATACATTATGCCTAATAAGTACTGTTTTGTGTGTGTGTGTGTGTGTGAGTAAACATAGTACCATTGATATGATAGGTTACACAATGCTATCAGAAGGCTTCAAATTATAATGCTCTGGTTTTTATTCCAATGTTGGATAAATTGAAAGGTATTGAGCTACTTCAAGTCTGTCCTATATTGGGTTTATAATCAGTTCATTCATTTAATTATATCTCTATTTTGGGGAAGCCACAGTGGAATGAAAATTCAAAGAAAAAGAAGGTCCAATAATGCAGTAATTTAGTGTAAAACAAATAGCAAAATATTTGGAGACATCATTATGTAGGTAGTAGGCATTATATGACAGGTATGGATAAAAAATACAGCTACTGTGGTGAGTTCATAGGAAGACATATACTTTCTGACAGATGGGAAAAGGCAAAACTTTGTAAAAGAAACTACATTAAACCTAGGCCTTGAAGAATGGGTATGATTTAATGAATTAGGAAGAGAGCATTAGGGTAAGACATATTATACATATGTAACTCACCAAAAATATATAAGGATTTAAAAAATCCATGATTGGAGAATAGAGAATAGTTGAATTTTTTAAAGCTTGGCACACAAGACTGATAAAGGAAATGAAGGTCTGAAAGGCAAGTTAGGGACAATTTGAAGAGTATTAAATACCAGTGAAAGAAATTTTAACTTTATTCTGTAAGCAGCATAAATTCATTGAAAATTTATGAGCAGGAAATTAATATCATTAGAACTTTAGAAAAGGAAGCAATCAAGCAGGAATATGAGTCAAGGAAGATGTAACTATAACAAGTAGACCAATAAGGAGACCATTCTGGCGTCCTAGGCTAGGCCTGGAATGAATGCTCAGGCGCTCAGTCATGTCTGACTCTTTGCAACCCCATGGACTGTAGCCTGCCAGGCTCCTCTGTCCGTGGAATTTTCCAGGCAAGAATACTGGAGTGGGTTGCCATTTCCTCTTCCATGGGATTTTCCCAACCCAGGGATCAAACCTGTGTCTCATGTCTCCTGCACTGGCTTAAAAAAGAGAAAAAAAAAAAGCCCTAATGAAGGTAGGTAGGCAGCTGTAGCAGGATATTATAAAGCTGTATGTGAGAAAAGAGGTCAGGTGTAAATGCTAAGAGAAAAGAGAGCTTAGGCAAGAGCCAAAGTTTGTTCTTGAGATATTTCCGGGAGGATCCTGGAGGAAAAAGAATAGTTAGGAGGAAGAAGGGGCAGACAGAGTGAGCAGAGATGAAGCAGGAAACCGGAGGGCCTCAGATCCAAGAACAAAGAGGGTCAATATGTCAGAGGCTTGAGAAAGATAAGGGAAGATCTGCCAAAACAGGTCATTAGTACCGTGACTTAAAGATCATTAACAACCTCTAGAAGTAAATGAGCAAAAGTAGGTGTTGAGAACGTGTGTGCCGTGGATGCGGGTGTCCTTTCCAGCCATTTTGTGGTGAATAGTGGAGGTGTTGTCACTTGGTTCATCTTCTGGAGGACCACATGCTTCAAAAGCCTTATCAAGGACATTTACTTTGATTCAATAACTTCATTTTTAGAATGGAGGCAAAGATTTGTGAGCCGAGGTAATCAAAAGAGGAAAAAATTGGAAGTAGTCAAAACATCCAATAGTCAAAAATTGATGACACACTCATAGAAGGAAATGTTATGTAGCCACTGAAAACTATGTTTTTAGCAAGAGTTTGCACTTTTTCTAGAAATACTAGTTGTAGGCTAAATAGCTGTAAGGTCGCTATTACAACTATTCAACCTTGCTGTTATAGCCATAGACAATGTAAAATCAGTGAGCATGGCTGTGTTCTAATAAAACTTTATTTACAAAGAAAAGTGGCAGGCTGGATTTGGCATGCATTATAGTTTGCCAAATGCTATATTTGAAGAATTTGTAGTGAATTAGAAACAAAATGATAACATCAACAATAACAACAGTTTGAGAAATTTGTTGTTTAGCTGCTAAGTTGTGTCCAACTCTTTTGCAACCCCCTCTGTCCATGGGATTTCCCAGGCAAGAAAACTGGAATGGGTTGCCTTTTCCTTTTCCAGGGAATCTTTCTAACCCAGAGACTGAACCTGCGTCTCCTGCTTGGCAGGTGGATTCTTTACTGCTGAGTCACCTGGGAAGCCCAGTTTGACATATGACAGGCTTTAAAATCATATCTACTGTATTTCCAATTTTGTGTATGTGTTTGTACACCAGTCTTTAAACAGGATGTATCTTTGAGTATTGGCACCAGGATGAAGTTTATTTTCCACTTCATACTTCTCTGTATCTTCACATTTTTCTTTATCACTGAATATTACTTGTTTTTGTAAGCAGAGAAAAAATGTTTTTAAATGAAATTTTGTAGTGAGAGAAGTGAGATGAGGTTGCAAATTGAAATGGTTTACTTATCCACAGCTCCAAACTGAAAGCCTAGCAGGCCTTCATGAGGAATTGGAAAATTCCATAGATTTGTGAATTCTGGATCACCGGCTCCTAAAAGGCTTAACCAGAATAACCTAAAGGGCCTCTCAGTGAGCCGTGCTTGCCGTCATGGCATGACTAACCAGCACTTGTTAAGAGAAGCAAGGTCAAGTTGACAAAGATCATCTTCTCAGCCAAGTGAGATGTTAACAAGGCTGGTATCTGTATTGCGTAGACACCCATGAACCGTGCCCATCCCCCACACCCGCCTCACCTCACCTGCTGCTTCTCCAGTATCTTTCCACAAATGGTTTCTTCTAGGTGGAATAGGACTTCTCTCTCTCTTTTTCTTAAAAAAATATGTTATATATATTATTTGCTACACACAAAGAATTAATATAAAGTACATGTAAAGTAAAAAGCATTAGATATAGTGAATGCCCACAAACCCAAGAATTAGATCATTACTAATAAATCGCACACACTACTTCACCTCCTCACCTCAGAAATGATCACTAGGCTAAGTGTGAATTCTTGGCTTTTTAAAATGTATAGCCCACCACAACATATTGTTTAGTTTAAAGTCTCTATTACAGTAATCATGTTCATTCTTCTGGGATTTATGCTTTTCGTTGAATGTATGTTTCAAAATTTGGTTGTGTATAAGATTATACATTTGTTATTCTGTGTGTTATTATTACCTAACCTTCCTTTCATGACTCTTTAAATTTTTCAAGTTTGTATTACTCAAACCTTGCTGCCATGAGCATTCTTGTATATATGTCTCGTATCATCCCATGAATAGGCTTACTGGATTTTTCAAGCATTTGTTTTAATGTCTTTCTCAATACTGGAATTAATCAGATTTTCTGTTTTTTAAAAAAAATCAGTTTTGGTAATTTATGTTTTCTAGGAATTTGTCCCTTTCCAAGTTTGTAAGTCTGTTGGCATAAAGTTGTCCATAGGGTTCTCTTGTTACATTTAACTTCTGCTTTGTCCACTATTGGGTATCTCATTTTAATAATTTTATTGAGGCATAACTGACATGTAGTCAAAAGCACATTTAAAAACTGTCTCACTTGATGAGGGGATAGGCTTGGGAGAGCACGTGGCTGCCAGCACTGGCTGCAGTGCTCTGAAACCCATCACTGCATCTGGGCCAACGTTATGCTTCCCCCAGGCGGCTCCCACCCAGTGCCCCAGTGCCCCAGGAGCTGAGCCCCTTTGCTTTGAGATGCAGGCTCCACCCATGGCCCAGAGAAACCCATGTCAGCTGGGCCAACATTTCTCAGAACTATACTCCTGTCCAAGACCTTCCTTTTCTTCATCCTACTTTCCCATTTCCCTCAAACAGTACGGTGGTGTCCTGGTCCTCCCAGGCTCCTTCATCTCCCTCACCTCTTTCCTCTCAGATTTTCCCCCCGAAATGCTCTCTTACAATCTGATCCTTTTGTGGGATCTGCCTCTTGAGGACTTGGCTTAACACAGGGAATTTTGACTTCTGTAAACTCTATAAAACCATCACCATAGTCGAGATAATAAACATATTCATTATCCATCATTCCCAGCAATTTCTTCTTGCCCCTTGCCCGCGTGCAGACTCTGGTTTCATTTCTGTAACTATAGATAATTTGCATCTTCTCGTATTTTATATATAAATAAAATCAGAAAATATGTACCCTTCCTTGTCTGACTGTTTACATTTAGTGTAAGAATTTTGAGATTAATCTATGTTGTTGCATATATAAATAAGTTAACTCCTTTTTTATTGCTGAGTTTTATCTCACTAGACAAATATATGACAATTTGCTTACTCATTTCTTGGTTAATATAAAATATCTTGTTTTCCATTTTCAGTTATTGCAACTAAAGGTATGAAAACTCATATCCAAATCTTTGTATAGTTTTCATCTTTCTTGGGAAAACGACCTAGGAGTGGAATGGATGGGTTATATGACAAATGTGTGTTAAAATTTTTAAGAAACTAAAAACCTATTTTCTAAAGTGTTCTGAAATGGGTCTTTTGCCTTTTTTCTTTTATATTTAACAATTCTAACCAAATATTTACCTCTTTAACTTTCTAAAAAATACTGTTGGCTTTCTTGGTTCTTTATGTTCTATATTTCTGTGGTATAGATTTGTTTTCTTTTGCATTGATTTATCCCTATTAATAACATATATTATCTCCTTCCTTAATTGTCTGACTTTTTATCTGTTCATATAAGAACTGAAGACTAAATGTATTTTTAAGCATGTTTTTATAGCCTCCTGTATGTAGTATTTTTATTTCTAATGATTTTTGACTTCGTGTATTCATTTTGTCTTTGACTCGTGAGTTATTCAGATGTGCGGTTCTATTTGTCAGCTGTATAGGAATGTTTGATTTATCATTTCATCACTGATGTATGCAGCTGTACTCTGCTCAGAGAAGATGGTCTATGTGATATCGATTCTTTAGAAGTTTTTGCAGCTTGTTTTATGACCTAGTGCATGATCTATTTTGATATATGTTCCATGTTTTTATCAAAAGAAGGTATATTCTCCGTTCTTCCCTATATTAACCAGATGAAGATTCTTTTATTTTATGTTGATTGAGTCTTTAATCTTTATAAATTTATGTGTATATAGTGGCAACAGTCCGACTCTTCTTTCCCCCACTTGTAGCATACAGTGATGACGTGTCAGTGTTTTTCTGAGGCCCGGCCGTGGACACGGTGCACCATTTCGCAGGGCTCTCCAGTGCACAGAAATCAGTGGCTGCAAAGAGATGCCTGATGAGGGGGATTGCCTTCATCTTGTACCAGCCCCAGCCAGCCGTTTCCTGCTGCAGTCCTGTCCACACAACTTGTGCTCTCACCAGCATCTCTGGAGGATGCGTTAGCCCTTTTGCTGCTAGTCAACTTCTTTAAAACAGAATCTCAGTTCAGAAAACATGCTGCATTGAGGAGTGGAAAGAACTACCATGGATAAGTGAATCTTAATCTGTGGGCTCAAAAAGCAATCTATCTTTCCTCAAGGCAAATGACTCTGGCCTCACTAGACTCCAATGATTGTCTGCCTCTCCGGGCAGTTCTTCCCAGCCACAGTCTCAGTTGCTTGACCTGCATGTGACTTGAGATCAGTCTGACTGACTGACCTCCAGATCCTGAGATCTTAAAAAGCACCAGTGCCCCTTGCTGGTGGGCTCGGTCTGGCCCTGTGCGTTTGGGGTGTGTACTTTTCCTAAGAGAAAATCCCATCTTGAGTGCTCCATGGGGAGAGTCTTACTTTGATCTTCCATTTTTCTCTCTCTCCCATCTTGGCCTCTGGAATTCTAAGCCTTAGTCTTATCAGCAACCTTGTCATGGGCCGAAATGCTTGCTGTATTCGTGTCCGGCTCTGTGCGACCCCATGGACTGCAGCCTACCAGGCTCCTCCATCCATGGGATTTTCCAGGCAAGAGTACTGGAGTTGGATGCCATTGCTACTGGCTGCCATTTCTCACCGAATGGTCTGGCCTCCTGACCATGAGGTGTGAGGGGCCCTCTCCTCTGCTCTAAAAGTCAGCCACCCCCTGATGGATGCTGGACCATCCTGCCGACTCCCTGAGGCTTTGATGCAGGGCCTGCAGCAGCCACCTGTCCTCCTTCTCGTCACCTCTGTTGCTGTGCAGTGCTTAGTCGCTCGGTCGTGTCCAACTTTTTGCAACCTGTGTTAGTACCTGTATTTATTCTTTTAATAAATCTTCCTGGAGATCACTTTCCAGATTCTGATCCCTACCAAACCAATCTGCCTACTGCTTGCCAAACTCTAACTTTATACCTGGGGGGAGATATCAGTGTTGAATTCTCCAACCCAATTCCCTGGCTGAACACTATTCATAATGTCAAAACAGAAGCCCCTAGCAAGACTAGCACATCCAGACTTATATTGTTTACTCCATTGTGACAAATATTATATGCACACATAATTGTTTGATTGCACACATAGATTAATATCTCTTCTCTACATTTAAATTATAAGCTTCTTAAAGGCAAATATAAACTCAACACAACCCCTTAAATAAAACAGCTGCTCAGAGAGATCTACCAATTGAATTTAAGAGATTAACTTTTGTACTTGTTTATTTGAGTGTAATTTCTTGGTGTCTAGCTCATTCTTTCACAAATATTTTTTTATGGAGGATTGGGCTTCCCTGGTAGCTTAGTCGGTAGAGAGTCTTGCCTGCAGTGCAGGAGACCCAGGTTCGATACTTGTGTAAGGAAGATCCCCTGGAGAAGGAAATGGCAAACCACTCCAGTAGCCTTGCTTGGAAAATCCCATGGACAGAGGAGCTTGGTGGGCTGCAATCCGTGGGGTCGCAAAGAATAGGGCACCACTGAGCGATTAACACACTATGTGCTAAGTAATCTTCCAGGCTCTCAAAGAATTACGCTATCAAAGTAAATAGAACAGATTCCC
>SJYV01051486.1:391833-419603 GCA_006410875.1 Neotragus pygmaeus | reverse complement strand
ATATATATATATATATATATATGCCTGTAATGAGGTTACTTCAGATTGGCTTCTGGTTCATTCCCTCTGGTATCCTGTTTGACCACATCTAATCTATCTTGATTCATGGATCTTGTATTCCCGGTTCCTGTACACTATTTTTCTTTACAGCATGGAACTTCATTTCACCCCTAAACACATCCACAATTGAGCATTGTTTCCACTTTGACCCAGCATCTTCATTTCTTCTGAGGTTATTTCTTTGCTCTTCTTCAGCAGCATATTGGGCGCCCATCAACCTGGTGGGCTCATCTTTGCATGTCATATCTTTTTGCCTTTTCATACTGTACATGGGATTCTCAAGACAAAAATATTGAAGTGGTTTTCCAGTCCTTTCTTCAGTGAACCACATCTTTTCAGAACTCTCCAACAAGACTTTCCATCTTAGATTCTTCTACGTTGCCTGGCTCATAGTTTCATTGAGTTAGACAAGGCTGTGAGCCACGTGATCATTTTGGTTAGTTTTCTGTGATTGTGGTTTTCATTCTGAAGGCCAAAGGACTGTTAATTCTTGCTTCTTCTGTCTGCCCTTCAATGAGAATAAGAGGTTTGTGCAAGCTTTTTTGTGGGAGGAACTGACTGTGGGGAAAACTGGGTCTAGCGCTGGTGGGCAGGGCCATTCTCAGTAAATCTTTAATCCAATTTTGTGAAAGGTGAGACTGTCTCCCTCCCTGTTAGACTGTCTCCATCCCTGTTAGTTATCTGGCCTGAGGAGGCCCCAGTCCTGTATCTGCTGTCCTTGGGGTAGGGCTAATGGTGACCTCCTCCTATACCAACTTATGCCAACATTCAGTGCCTCTCAGGACTGCTGCTGCCAATGTTCCTGACCCTACAGCAGCCCACTGTTGACCCATGCCTCCACTGGAGATTCCCAAACACTAACAGGCAGTTCTGATTCAATCCTTTGTGTGAGTCACTGCTCCTTTCCCCTGAGTCCTGGAATGTACAAGGTTTTGTTTGTGCCATCCCATTGTTTCTGTTTCTCCCAGTCCTGTTGAAGTGCTGCTGACCTTCAAAGTCAGATTCCCTGGGGATTCCCAGTCCTTTTACCAGATCCCCAGATTTGGAAAGTCTGAGGCCTAGAATATAGGCAATGTTAATTCAGACCCCAAGTTCTGATTTTCCTCTTGCAAAATATTAATTTGTAAAGCTTAAATGAATTATTATTTAAACCCAATAAAAAATATGTTCTTTTAAAAAGCCAGAAACAAGCTAATAAACACAGTTGGAGAGGTACAGAACCCTTGGGAAATGTCTTTATTTTTCTTTCTTTCCTTTCTTCCTTCTTTCTAGCTGTTAGTATTGATGATAATTTCAAATTATACCTGTATACTTACAGCCAGGATTCAGTTCAGAATCCTCAAGACTCATTTGCTCAGGTCAAGGAGTCACACAGGACAGTCCCCTAATTTGCTATCAAGCTCAGCATCATACTCGATTGCTTTCATGAGTCTCAGACTTCATGCTTTGAGATGAAAGACATTGAAGAGTAGGGAATTGTGTCTATTGCAAATGCAATAGGCACATTCAAAGAACTTCCAACTATGTTCATATGAAGAGATTGGAGAAATCCTTTCTGAAAACAAAAACAAAAACAAAAACAACCCTGTACCAAATTGATCAAAACTATCTTTTCTAGGCTCCAGAAATAGACCAAAGGCAGACAGCAAATTGAAAGTACTCACTGATGGAAAGCTAGTAGACTTTCATAAAATAACAGCAACTGGTCTATGGCTTTCTTATCTAAAAGACTGTTCCTATTCCTCTATAGTGGATATAAATTATAGTTTTAAAGTTGTTGGAAGACCCCCACAGTAATCAACTTTGTCCCCAGAGGGAGAAAATCTCCCTGGATCTGACACTAGGGCAAGATCTCACAGTTTTATACTTNCAAAAACAAAAACAAAAACAACCCTGTACCAAATTGATCAAAACTATCTTTTCTAGGCTCCAGAAATAGACCAAAGGCAGACAGCAAATTGAAAGTACTCACTGATGGAAAGCTAGTAGACTTTCATAAAATAACAGCAACTGGTCTATGGCTTTCTTATCTAAAAGACTGTTCCTATTCCTCTATAGTGGATATAAATTATAGTTTTAAAGTTGTTGGAAGACCCCCACAGTAATCAACTTTGTCCCCAGAGGGAGAAAATCTCCCTGGATCTGACACTAGGGCAAGATCTCACAGTTTTATACTTTAATAGTAGTAATCTTGGTAGGGAATTTGATGAGCCTTCCTTGATGGCTCAGGTAGTAAAGAATCTGCCTGCAACGCAGGAGATCCAGGTTTGATCCCTAGGTTGGGAAGATCCCCTGGAGAAGGGAATGGATATCCACTCCAGTATTCTTGCCTGAAGAATTCCATGAATAGAAGAGCCTGGTGGGTTAATGTTCATAGGGTCTCAAAAAATCAGACATATAGATGGCTAACAAACACATGAAAAGATGTTCAACATTGCTCAATATTAGAGAAATGTAAATCAAAACTACAATGAGATATCACCTCACGCCGGTCAGAAAGAGCCTCATTAAAAAGTCTACAAACAATAAATTCTAGAAAAGGTGTGGAGAAAAGGGAACACTCTTGCACTGTTGGTGGGAATGTAAGTTGATACGGCCACTATAAAAGAAGATATGGAGATTCCTTAAAAACCAAGAATAAAACCATCATATGACCCAGCAATCCCACTCCTAGACATATATCCTGAGGAAACCAAAACTGAAAGGAAAACATGTATCCCATTGTTCATTGCAGCATTATTTAGAATAGCTAAAGCATGGAAGCAATCTAGATGTCCATCAACAGATGAATGGATAAAGAAGTCGTGGTATATACACACAATGGGATATTACTCAGTCATAAAAAGGAATATATTTGATTCAGTTCTAATGAGGTGGGTGAACCTAGAACTTATTAAACAGAGTGAAGTGAGGCAGAAAGAGAAAGATAAATACCATATTCTAACACATATATACTAGAAAAATCTAGAAAAATGGTACTGAATAATTTATTTATGGGGCAACAATGGAGAAACAGATATGGAGAATAGCCTTATGGACATGGGGAGAGGGGAGGAGAGGGTGAGATGTATGGAAAGATTAACATGGAAACTTACATTACCATGTGTAAAATGGATAGCCTACTGGAATTTGCTGTATGGCTCAGTTCAGTTCAGTTCAGTTTAGTTACTCAGTCATGTCTGACTGCAACCCCATGAACCGCAGCACTCCAGGCCTCCCTGTCCATCACCAACTCCTGGAGCTCATTCAGACTCACATCCATCGAATCAGTGATGCCATGCAGCCATCTTATCCTCTGTCATCCACTTCCCCTCCAGCCCCCAATCCCTCCCAGCATCAGAGACTTTTCCAATGAGTCAACTCTTCACATGAGGTGGCCAAAGTACTGGAGTTTCAGCTTTAGCATCATCCCTTTNTTTTTTTTTTTACTTTATAGAGCTTCTCCTTTTTGGATGCAAAGAACATAATCAATCTGATTTCGGTGTTGACCATCTGGTGATGTCCACGTGTAAAGTCTTCTCCTGTGTTGTTGGAGGAGGGTTTTTGCTATGACCAGTGCATTTTCTACGAAAACTCTATTAGTCTTTGCCCTGCTTCATTACGCATTCCAAGGCCAAATTTATCCGTTATTCCAGCTGTTTCTTGACTTCCTACTTTTGCTTTTCTGTCCCCTGTAATGAAATGGACATCTTTATTGGGTGTTAGTTCTAAAAGGTCCTGGAGATCTTCATAGAATCATTAACTGCAGTTTCTTCAGCATTACTGGTTGGGGCATAGACTTGGATTACTGTGATATTGAATGGTTTGCCTTGGAAATGAACAGAGATCATTCTGTTGTTTTTGAGATTGTATCCAAGTACTGAATTTCTGATTCTTTTGTTGACCATGATGGCTACTCCATTTCTTCTGAGGGCTTCCTGCCCACAGTAATAGATATAATGGTCATCTGACAGAATATGGTCCACTGGAGAAGGGAATAGTAAACCACTTCAGTATTCTTGCCTTGAGAACCTCATGAACAGTATGAAAAGTCAAACTGTACCTAATACAGGAATACATTAATATATAAAAACAAATATTAAAAAACATAAAGAAAGAAATCACCAACGATAAAATAATAATAAGAAACTTTAATACACCACTTATATCAGTGGGTAGATAATCCAAAAAAAAATCAGTAACACAACAGTGGTCTTAGATGACACAGTAAACCATCTGGATTTAATAGGAACCTATAGGACATCCATCCCAAAGTAACACAATGCACATTTCCCCCACCCTCAATGGCACATAGAACTTTCTCCAGCATAGATTACATACTAAGTTCCAGAATAAGTCTCAACACGTTTAAGAGAATAAAGGTGATAGCAAGCATTTTTTTTTCCCCTGACCACAATGGTGTGCAACTAGAAATCAAAAGAAAAATGGGAAAAGCAGATACACATGGAAACTAAATAGCAAAATACAAACAAATACATAAATAAATGGATCAAACATGAAACCAAAGAAGAAAACAGAAAATATCTTTCATTTCAGTTCAGTCGGTCTGTCATGTCTGACTCTTTTCGACCCCATGAATTGCAGCATGCCAGGCTTCCCTGTCCATCACCAACTTCTGGAGTTCACTCAGACTCACGTCCATTGAGTCAGTGATGCCATCCAGCCATCTCATCCTCTGTCATCCCCTTCTCCTCCTGCCCCCAATCTCTTCCAGCATCAGAGTCTTTTCCAATGAGTCAACTCTTCACATGAAATTTAGACAAATGAAAATGTAAACATAGCTTTCCAAAATCTATGAGATGCAGCAAAAACAGTTCTAAGGGGACAGTTTGTAGCAATATTGACCTACCCCAAGAAACAAGCAAAATCTCATACAAACTAAGCTATTATCTCAAGGAGTTATAAGAAGATGAAACAAAGACCAAAGTCAGCAGTAAAATAAAAGTAAAATAGAATAGAGGTGGAAATAGAAATGATAAATGAAACCAAGAGTTTTTTTTTTAAGGTATCCAAATACATAAACCTTTAGAGAGGCTTATCAAGTGGAAAAGAGAAAGGCCCACATAAACAAAACAAAAAGGAAAGAGGGGAAATGATAACCAATATCACAGAGATGCAAAAGTCTTAAGCAGATACTGTAAACAGTTATATAACAAGAAACTGGATGACCTAGAAGAAAAGACAAATATCTAGCTACACAAAACACATTAAGACTCAGGAAGAGATAAACAATTTGAATACACTCATCACTGTTAGTTAAATTTAGTCTGTAATTAATAAAAAGGAAACAAATCTAGAAAATAAATTTTAGGATCAGAAGTTTTCACAGCAGAATTCTATCAACATACAATTAAGAACTAATACTTGTCCTTCACACAGTATTCCAAAATGTTGAAGAAAATGGAACACTCCCAAATTTATCATACAAGGTCCAATTATCTTGTACAAAAGCCAGACAATGGAATACCAAATACATTATATATATATATATATATACACACACACACACACACACACACACACACACACACACACGTATGTCAATATCTCCAATGATTAACAAAATATTCGCATAGCCAATCCAACTCTATCTGAAAATGATTATACAACATAATCAAGTGAGATTTATGTAGGGATATAAGAATGGTTCTTTATTATTAAATCAATCAATGTGTTATGTCACATCAACAAAAGGAAGGGTAAAAATCACACAATCATCTCAATAGATGCAGATATTAGCAAAATTTTGTATTTACCTGTAATAAAACATCATCAAAGTTGATATAAAGGGACCATCACAACATAATAAAGGCCATTTATGACAAACTCATAGTTAACATATTTAATAGAGAGACGTTAAAAGCAATTTTTCTAAAATGAGGAACAAGACAAGGATGCCTACTATCACCACTTCTATTTAACATAATATTGGAAGTCCTAGACACATCAATAATATAATAAAAATAAGTAAAAGGCATATAAAATGGAAGTAAAGAAGCAAACATAAAAACATTGGAAAAAAGTATATATATAAAGCCAATAGAGTATTGTAAAGAAAAATAAAGTAAAAAAATGTATATATATATAAAACAGCAAAATCTCCACCAAAAGTTAATTGGACCTAATAAATGAATTCAGTTAAGCTGCAGGATACTTGATTAATATACAGAAGTCTGTTGCTTTTCTATAAGTTAATAAGGAACTACCAGCAAGAAAATACAAGAAAATTATCTTGATTAAAATCACATCAAAAAGAATAAAATAACTAAGAATAAACTAAGCTGAAGAGGTAAAGACCTATAGTATACTCTACAATTTGCAAAACACTTATGAACAAATCTAAAAATGATATAAAGAAATGGAAAAAAAAAGATTCATGTTATTGAATTGGAAAAAGTAATATTATTAAAATGCCAGTACCGACAAAACAATTTACAGATTTATTGCAAACTCTATTACAATACCCATGACATTTTTCACAAGGAAAGAACAAATATTCCTTAAAAATTTATAGAAATGCACAAAATTCAAAGCAATCATAAGGGGAAAAAAAAAAAAAAGAGCAGAGTTAGAGGTATCACACGCCCTGATTTCAAACTATATTACAAAACTACAATAATCAAAACATAATGATACTGGCCTGAAAACAGACACATAGATGAATGGAATAAAATGGAGAGCCCATAAATATCTACTCACCTATGGTCAATTAACTTATCACAAATGAGGCAAGAATATACCATGGGGAAAATATAGTAACTTCAATAACTGATGCTGAAAAAAGCTGAACAGCTGCTTGTAGAACAATGAGACTAGAACATTTTATTTTACCATACAAAAATAAAGTCAAAATTGGTTAAAGTCTTAAATGTAACAATTTAAGCCATAAAATTCCTAGAAAAGAACATAGACAAAGCAGTCTTTAATATAAAGGGAAGAAAAATTTTTTTTTTTTATCTCTTGCCTAAAGTAAAATAAATAAAAGCAAAAATTAACCAATAGGATCTAATTAAATTTAAAATCTTTTGTATAGCAAAAGAAACCACTGACAAAATAAAAAGACATCCTATTTAAGGAGAAAATATTTGAAAATGTAATGACAATAAAGGGTTAATATCAAAAATATATAAACATCACTTATGACTCAACATAAACTCAAATAAAAAATAATTCAATTGAAAAAAAGTCAGACAATCTGAATGGACTATCATCAAACAATATAAATAACAAAAATTTATAAAAAACCTGAAGAAAAGGGAACACCGTATACTGTCAGTTGAAATGTAAATTGGTATAGCCACTATGGAAAAGAGTAAGGAGATTTCTTAAAAAAGCAAAACTAAATTTAGATTTAGCAAACTTACTTCTGGTTTTATACCTACAAAAAACATACACTCCAATTCAAAAGGATACATGGGCCCCAATGTTCATAACAGCATTATTTTCAATAATCGAGATATGGAAGCAAGCTAAGTGAAAAACTATAGTTAACTGATTAAAAAGTCAAATGAACTGTAAATAGAGAAATATTAAGTCTCGATAATTCTTCAGATATTGACTCATCTCCATATAGTGGATCAGTAGTTTCAATAGATTTATGGTTCCAACAGAATCCCTGTCAAGATGGATTTGTGCATGCTAAGTCACTTCAATTGTGTCTGACTTCTTATGACTCTATGGACTATAGCCCACCAGGCTTTGTCCATGAGATTCTCCAGGCAAGAATACAGGAATGGGTCTCCATGCCTTCCTCCAGGGAATCTTCCTTACCCAGGGAGCGAAACCATATCTCTTATGACTCCTTCAATGGCAGATGTGTTCTTCACCACTAGTGCTACATGGGAAACCTCCTAACAAAAATCAGCAAGGGCTTTCATAGATTTGAAAACAAAATGGCTCTGAAGCTTATGTAGAAGGAAAAATACACACATTAGTCAATACCATACTAAAAAGGAACAAGAGTTGGGAAACTGACACTGATTTCAATTTGAAATATTACTGTATCATTATTGATTAATTGAATGTGACAAATGTACCATAGTAACCTAAGATTCTCTTAATTGGAAAAATTGATTGGGTATATAAGAGAATTTTCTATACTATTTTCTGAATTTTGCTATCAATCTAAGCCAATTTGAAATTATAAAACCTATTAAACAACAACAACAAAATAATGCTTTGTTGGGGCTGGATATGAGAACAGGCAATTACTAATAATGTTCAAAAGGAGACTTTTGTAAATGGCAGAAATTTTCTAAAATAGTATTTTTGTATGGTTGCATAACTTAAATTTATGAAAAATTCATTTATTAAAAAAATCTATTAAATTTACTTCAATGGTAAATTTCATATGTAAATCATGTCTCACAATCTGTTTAAAAGTAAAACATGAAACCTAAATACTGAGAACTTAACATAAATGTTTGGTTCAATTCAGTTCAGTTCAGTCACTCAATCGTGTCTGACTCTCTGCGACCCCATGGACTGCAGCACTTCCCCTCAGGATTCTAACACTTCCCTGAAGGATGCCAGGCTTCTCTGTCTGTCATCAACTCCTGGAGCTTGTTCAAACCCATGCCCATTGAGTCAGTGATGTCATCCAACATCTCATTCTCTGTTGTCTCCTTCTCCTCCTGCTTTCAATCTTTCCCAGCACCAGGGTCTTTTCCAGTGAGTCAGTTCATCACATCATGTGGCTGAAGTATTTGAGTTTAAGCTCCAGCATCAGTCCTTCCAATGAATATTCAGGACTAATTTCCTTTAAGATTGACTGTTTGACTTATAGTCCAAGTGACTTTCAAGAATCTTCTGCAATACCACAGTTCAAAAGCATCAATCCTTCAGTGCTCAACTTTCTTGATAGCACAACTCTCAGATCCATACATAACTACTGGAAAAAGCATAGATTTGACTAGATGGACCTTTGTCAGCAAAGTAATGTCTCTGATTTTTAATATGCTGTCTAGGTTCTTGATGGCTTTTCTTCTAAGGAGCAATCATCTTTTAATTTCATGGCTGCAGTCACCATCTACAGTGATTTTGGAGCCCCAAAGTCTGTCACTGTTTCCAATGTTTCTCCATCTATTTGCCATGAAGTGATGGGACCAGATGCCATGATCTTACTTTTTCTTAGTGTTGAGTTTTAAGCCAACTTTTTCACTCTTCTCTTTCAATTTCATCAAGAGGCTCTTTAGTTCTTCTTCACTTTCTGCCATAAGGGTAGTCTCATCAGTATATTTGAGGTTATTGGTATTTCTTCTGGAAAATGTATAATATAAATAGAAAATATTGAGAGTCATACACAGAGAAGTTAGAATACATAAAATTAATGATTTTTGACTGAAGCCAAAGCCTGTAGTGTAGAGAAAGAAATAATTGAGTGAAAGAGAGAAATAGAGAATACTGACATTTAGAAGTAGAGGAGGAGAAACAACATTATTTTGTTATAAATAGCTGTCTTTTATTAATATTATCATTTTATTATTTTATTTTTAATATAAATTTATTTTAATTGGAGGCTAGTTATTTTACAATATTTGATTGGCTTTGCCATACATCAACATGAATCCACCATTGTGTACACATATTCCCCATCCTGAACGCCCCTCTCACTTCCCTCCTCATACCATCCCTCTGGGTCATCCCAGTGCACCAGCCCTAAGCATCCTGTATCATGCATTTAACTTGGACTGGTGTTTCATTTCACATATGATATTATACATGTTTCAATGCCATTCTTCCAAGTCATCCCACCCTCGCCCTCTCCCACAGTCTATAAGACTGTTCTATAGATCTGTGTCTCTTTTGCTGTCTCACACACAGGGTTACTGTTACCATCTTTCTAAATTCCATATATATGCATTAGAATACTGTATTGGTGTTTTTCTTTCTGGCTTACTTCACTCTATATAATAGGCTCCATTATTTTAATTTTAACAGAAAACATATGCAATCTGACATAGCTGAGTCGCTAAATATATATTTTCTTGAATGTATCACAAACATCTCCCTGGACCAACTGAATAACAAAGAAGCTTTCTTTTTGTCCAAGATAAAATACAGGTAGCCTATTATATACTCTTTGTAAATTTCAAAGTCCTCAGGGGATTTCTTATACGTTTCCTGGTTTATTTCATTCATTTATTTATTTATTTATTTTGAAGGTACTTATAGCAATGCTCTTAAAATTTTCAGCAAGAGCATAGCACTTTTACAGAAACTCTGAGTTTGTTCACATATATTCAAAGCAGGCCTTTAAAATGCACTGAAGTATGGGTTCTCAGTTTGCTCATCTCTTTGACTTTACTGAACTCTGAATCTGTAGACATGTGAGTGACAACAGAATTGTTTCAGTATAGCCTTGAAAACATGGATCCAGGATGAAGCCAGTTGTGTTAGGTTAAGATAAATGTGACCTGTTGCTTTCCATAGATTCTTTTTTTTACAGAAACAATTCAGAAATAATTCTTCTTGTCTTATTTGGAAACACCTCTTGACAATTTGCTTTGAAGAGGATATCAGAACAAATTGCATCTCATCCACTAGTTTTGCTGGATTTTTGTTTCTGTATTATATGTTTACTTATTGTTTGTCTATTTTAGAAGAGCAGAGAGGAAAAAAGCAATCCCAGTTTGTAAAACAGCATTAGAAAATAAATTCAGAAATGACCAATGTATGTCTTTTAGTAGAATACAAACATTTGATTCTGATGTCATATTAATATCACTAAGGCAAAGAGTTTTCATTGCAGGTCTCTTTTCTTTATATCAAAACTCCGATGTTGGTGCTATGTTGGGTTGTTCTGTACTAGAAACCATAATTAGCAAGCATTACCAGAAAGTGTTAATAACAAAATCTGACTGAACAAGATACCATATAATTAACACACTTGTACATCACATACATTTTTAACTTACTGAGAAAAAGGGAAGTCAACTTATGGAGACCAAAATATTTTCTTTGATAAAATCTTAGTTGGAGGCCTTAATTCAGATATATGGACTAGTGTTCTACTAGTACTGAAACAATGAATTAAATAGACTTACATATAGACACAGATTCGTGGCATGAGGAACAGAGGAAAATATAGATTTTAAGTGGCAACATATGTCCCAAGGGAAGAGGATATGGCTAGTCTTTTTTATTAAAACTCAGCTTTTTAATTTAGTTTATTATTCCACTTTACCAAAAATGGAGTTAAATGAGGAGGCCCCAGGAAGACGTCTATGTTTGATTATTTGAAGTTTCTACTCACAGAAAGGGATATAAAACATGAGGAAGTAGAGTCCCTACTCTAAGAAATGTAGAAGGAATTTACTTATTTCAGAGTTAAATAAATTAGTCCACTTGACTGTCCTTAGGTGAAATCTGATGTGTTAGGACAATCATGGTACAGTAAAAGAAGATGCTATGTTTTGGAAAACTATTTTCTGAATGTAGATGAGAGGCCTAGGGATAGATTTGATTGGATAATGATACTAATAGGAAGAAAAGGAAAGCATTTAATAAAAATAAATGAAATACATACACAGAAAGAGTTGTGCCAGATATAAACTTATTTCATTTCATAATTTTCCCCAAGATCTTACTGGTCACATGTGACATTTTTGGAGAATGGAGTGATACATTCTACAGAGTGAGTTTTATGTCATTGTTTACAGCCGTAACTAGGTCACTGTTGATTATCTGGAAGAGTTTGGTGCATATCAGTTTGAAGTCTTTTCCTCTGGGATTTGCCTGGCTGTACATTTGACACGGAGTTTCGCCTTAATTACTATTCCATAGATTTGACTCTCTACCTCTTGTAGGCTGGTTTTCTTGCTACAAGATCTTTCTCCATCAAATATTTATCGGAGTTCATGCTGTGTAGAGGGCAAGGTACTATGAAGTGAAGAAGAAGTTAAGGAGTCAAAGAGATGTGTTCCCAGATTCCATCAGGTTAGGAGTTTGAAATAGTCACAGAGCAGGNGAGTCTAGAAGTACAAAATCAAATTTTGTCTGAGTACTTCCTGGTGGAGGCTCTAGAAGGAATTTCTTCCTTCCCTTTTCTAGTTCTGGTCTTGTGACTGCATCGCTCCAATTCTGCCTCCATCTTTAACATGGCCTTCTTTACTCCTCTTCTATCTCAACTTGATGTGTTTCTTTGTAAGAATTCTTATCATTGAATTTAGGGGAATAATCTCATCAGAAGATCTTTAATATGTTCTGAGGGTTAGGATGTAAACATTCAATCTACTCCACTACCTTTAAGAAATCTTATTGAATTTTGTCTTTTTTTTCCCACTCTGCATTTGCACTTTCTATAATGTATTATATAGATCATTAAAACATTCAATAGAGAATGCTTCAGTCTTTAAGTGGAGCTTTTCATGATTTTGTATATGACTTATAAATGGGAATTCATAGATTCTAATTTAACTGACATTAAATTGATTTATTTGTAATGAGTGAAATCAGAAAAAAATGGCAAATGAAAAAGTAGTAAGCAATCAAATTATGTCTGTTTTTTATTATTATTATTGTTGATTTCTTCTTTTTATGGATGCTTTCATTTCTTTTCGGGTAAAAAGAGGTCAAATGCCAACCATTACACTGCAAAGCACATGACTAGAACATAATTTTAAAATGAAACTCTTTGTACCTCAGTTTCAACTGAAGCATAAACACAATAAAAGCCAGGAATTCTTGAGACAGATAATGAAAAAACTATTTTAAAGGAGGGGAATCTCTGAAGAGGATCTAATTTGGAGAGAGGTTTCTGTGGATGTGATTTCAAATTCAACTATAATGAATGGGCTTCAACAGAAAAAAAATCGAGCAGGTGCTATGTGTTCTGGTAATGGAAGAACAAGGACTATTTCCTGACCCAGGCTTGGGAAAGACAAAATTACCTGTAGGGTGGCAGGGTCAATGTTGCATCTAACAAATAACTTTTCTTCTTTCCAAGAGTAGTTAAAAAGCACATGAATGAGAAGTTTCAACCTGGCTTCATTTTTACAAGGGAGTTTGCTTAAGAGGGAAATTTGACATAGCAAAGAATCTCAGCAGTAAGAGAGTTACTGAGGGATGAGCTGCAGTAGAAGTACAGACATAGCCTCCACAAGTGGAAGGGCCAGACTCTGAAGAACCCACAAAATCATCCAAAGGGCAACGTCATTCTTAAACATCTGCCATGTTTAGAGTGCACCAAGCTTCTTACAGCATTTCAATTAGAGGAAGAACTGCATGTCAATGTAATTTCTCCTCCTCCCGTTCCAAGAAAGAGGATGGGAGCTGTGAATGAGAAAGCAAGACAAAGGTCCATGGTACTTCCCAAGAAAGGAAGCCCCAACTGGGAAAAATGAGTGGGGTGGACAATTGACTGCAAATAAATAGTTTCCTGTTAAAACATGTATTTATAACACAAGAATTTGTTCATGCACAGTTGAAAATTAGGTGAATAAAATCAGCAAAATGGAAATCATGTTAACCTGTTAATTTTCTCTAAGCTACCAAGCAACACTTGTATAAGAAAGTGAATACCTCCTAGTCCTTGTTTTCCCCTGTCACTGACTTACCTGTAATCATCCACTCCAACAACGAGAAAATCTAGCTTCCATTTTTCACCATAAATTTACTTAGTTGTTTAAATGCAGTATGGTGTAAGGTTGTTTCTGAATACTTAATTTAAACCATCATGGGAAATACCTGGTTCAGCCAGGTTGCAGTAGTGATATGGAGTTCCTTTTTGTCTTTAGCTTTTTATTCTCTATCCAATTCCAAAGTTAATTAAATGAGCTCCTTTTTCGTTGTTGTTGTTGCTGTTCACTCCATTTGATGATATTGTTTCATACATTTATAAGGCAGTTAGGTTTTCTTTTTGGTCACATTCTCTATTTTATTCTGGAATCCCCTGGCTTCCTAACTTAAAAAAAAAAAAAAGCACATATTCAAGTTCACTCTTTATACTTTAAAATTATTTAGATTTAGGCAATGAGATAGGGTTATATATACCCAATGACAATATCATGCACAATACCTTAAAGTAAAATTCCTCTTCAATGTCTTAAAAATAAAACTTTTCTTTGTTTTACCTAGTCACTATATTCCATCCAACTCCTGGCAACTACTAATACGTTTACTATATCAGCAGTTTTAACTTTTTCAGAATGTCATATAAATGGGATCATACAGTATTCTGTACCTAAAACTGGCTTCTGTCACTTAGTAGGGAACATCTGAGATTAACCCATATTCTTCTGTGGGTTGATAAGTTAAAACTTTTTTAATTGCTGAGTTATTCTGCACTATAAATATGTACTCCTGTTTGATTTTGTGGTTGTTTGATGTTTAGCTTATTCACCTATTAAAAGACAACTTTATTTATTCCAACTAGTGACAATTTTGCTATAAATTAGTGCAATCTTTCAAATTTTTGTGTGAATATTTATTTAGAAAAATATATACAAGCATGATTGCTAGGTCACATGTTAAGAAAAAAAAAAAAAAGCTTTCTAAGAAAACACCAAACTGTCTTGTAGCTGAATCACTTTGCATTCCCAAGGCAATCCATTCCAGTGGGTTGAATGAGACTTTCTGTTACTCCACGTTTTTTCAGAAACTAATATTATCAGATTTTAGGAAGTTATCAATTCTATTTGTTCTATACTAATACCTCATTTTGATTTGGAATTTAATGACAAGTAATACTAAGGATCTTTTCATATGCTTTTTTTCATCTGCATATTTTTGCCATCTTAGTGAAATTTGCTTCAGATGTTTTGCCAATTTTTAACTAGAATTTTAAATTTTTTACTAAAGAATTGTAAGAATTGCTGTTGTATTTTTGTTAAATATCCCGACTGAAATTTCTTACAGAAATATACATGTAGAATATAGGAGATAATAGATAGATGATAGATAGATAAATAAATATAAAGGAGATTTAGTATCAGGAATTGACTTCTTACAGTTATGGAGACTGAAAAATCTTACAGTATGCCAAGGGCAAACTTGAAACCCAAGAAAACTGAATGGTTGCAACTCAGTCTGAATTTGAAGGCCTGAGAACCAGGGGAGTGGTATATATCCTACTCCATGGGGCAGAGGAGAAGAAATGAAATGTCCCATTGCAAACACTGAGTCAGGAACAAAGATATGCATTTATCCTTCTATGTTCTGATCTATTCAGGCCCTCATCTGATGGGTTGGTGCCTCATTAGGAGGTCAATCTTCTTTGCTGAGTCCATCAATTTAAACGACAGTCTCATTTGACAATACCCTCACAGACATTACCAGATATAATGAGAATAATCTGAGCACTATTGGCAGTTGAATTGAAGGGAAAATTAACCATCACAATGTTCTTTATCAGATATGTGAATTATATGTATCTTCTCCCAGTTAGCAGTTTGTCTTTTCATTCTTTTAATATTCTCTTTCATTAAGCAGAAATTTTAATTTTTATATAGTCCAAATTATCTTTTTTTTAAAATATATCATTCTTTAGTGTTGTATCTAAAATCTCATGAATAAGATCATGTAGAGTTTCCCCTTGTTTCTTTTTAAAAATTTAATAGGTTTGCTTTTGATATTTACATTTCAGGTTGATTTTGAAATAACTTTTTGAAAGTTCTAAGGTTTATATTTAAGGTTTCTTTTTCCCATGTTAACTTACAACTAATTATTCCAGCATCATTTGTTCAAATTACTGTTCTTCTCCCATTGATTTGCTTTTGTGTCTTTATAAGAAATCAATGTTAGCCATGTGTTCATGGGTTTATTTTCTTGACTCTTCATTATTGTGCATTGATAAATGTGCCTATCATTTTGCCAATAGCATTGTCTTAATTTTATGACTAAATTTTGTAGGACTCTTTCAATAATTCTTATAAAATTTACTAATAAAGATGTCCAGTATTGCCAAAAAGATAGACATGATATCAGGGCTTCCCTGGTGACTCAGCAATAAAGAATCACCTGCCAATACAGGAAATACAAGTTCAATCTCTGGGTCTAGAAAATCCCCTGGAGAAATAAATGGAAACCCACTCCAGTATTCTTGCCTGGAAATCCCTTGGACAGAGGAGCCTGGTGGGCTAAAGTCCATGGAGATACAAAAGAAACAGACAGGATTTAGCAAATAAGCAGCAGTAGCCAACTGAAAGAGTATTGTGGCTCCTCAAATTTTGTTCATTTTTCTTTAGTATTATTTTTGATTATTCAAAGTATTTTGCCTTACCTTATAAACAGAAATAGAGAATCTATTTATCAGGTAAAACAGTTGCTTAGAAATCATTAGAAAGTTTGAAAGAGGAAGAAATGACATATTTATAAACATGTCCATTTGCATTCTGGAATAGGTTTTTTTTCTTTCTTTCTTTTTTAGTGAATCTTTAAAAGTTCTTCTTTAATTTAAAATAAAAATCAACATCTGATCTTACCATAAGAATATCTCTATTAAGTTATAATTTATATAGAACATGTTAGGCATACAATTCAATCATTTTCTATTTGTGTATAATGCAAAATGATCATCACTGAAAGTCTAGTTAACATTCATTATAATGCACACTCACAGATTTTTTTTTTTCTTGTGATGAGAACTTTCAATATTTACTCTCGGCAACTTTTAAGCATGCAATACGGTATTATCAACTGTATTTACCAAGCTATGTGTTACATCACCATAGGTTATTTTTTATAATTGAAAATCTATACCTTTTGAACCACCTTCATTCATGTCACCTACTTCCTACCTACTACCTGATTGGGCAACCAATACCCTGTTCTCTGTATGTATGAGCTCCTTGTGTGTGTGTGTTTTTAAAGATTGCACAAATAAGTAAGATTATAGATTATCTTACTTTAAATTCACTTTACATAATGTTCTCAAAGTCCATTAGTGTTATGCAAAATATTTTGACAACATTATCTAACCACTTGAATGAAATATGGAAAAATAAAGCATGATAGATTTCTGTTGTTGTTGTTCAGTCACTCAGTCATGTCCATTCTTTGTGATCCCATGGACTGCAGCACACTAGTCTTCTCTGTCCTTCGCCATTTCCCAGAGTTTGCTCAATCTCATGTCCACTGAGTCAGTGATGCCATTCAACCATCTCACCCTATGTCAGGCCATTCTCCTTCTATCTTTAATCTTTCCCAGCATCAGAGTCTTTTCCACTGAGTCAGCATTTTGCATCAAGTGGCCACAAATATTGGAGTTTCACCATCAGTCCTTTCAATGAATATTCATACTGATTTCCTTTGGGATTGACTGGTTTGACCTCCTTGTAGTCCAAAGGACTCTAAAGATCCAAGGAACCTATAATAAAACTAATAGTACATGCTAAAACTAATAAAATATCATCATTATTCTGAAAGGTATTCCTTTAGTTAATTTGTTGCAGTGTGTCCTATAAAAGCCAGGGAATTTGGAAGTAAATATAGTCCTGTCTTGACTTAGTCACCATGGCATTTAGAGATATTGGTATTTACTTCTGGGTTCCTCATCTTTAAATGCAATTAATATTTCATAAGCTGGAATAAAGATTACTAGGAGATATATCAATAACCTCAGATATGCAGATGACACCACCCTTATGGCAGAAAGTAAAGAGGAACTAAAGAGCCTCTTGATGAAGGTGAAAGAGGACAGTGAAAAAGTTGGTTTCAAATTCAATATTCAAAAGACTAAGATGATGGCATCTGATCCCATCACTTAATGGCAAATAGATGGAGAAACAATGGAAATAGTGACATAGTTTATTTTCTTGGGCCCCAAAATCACTGTAGATGGTGACTGAAGCCATGAAATTAAAGGCCGCTTGCTCCTAGGAATAAAAGCTATGACAAACTTACACAACATACTAGAATGCAGAGACATTACTTTGCTGTCAAATGTCAATATAGTCAAAGCTATGGTTTTTCCAGCAATCATGTATGAATGTGAGAGTTGGACCATAAAGAAAGCTGATCTCCAAACAATTGATGCTTTTGAACTTGAGAGTCCATTGAACTGCAAGGAAATAAAACCATTCAATCTTAAAGGAAATAAACCCTGAATATTCATTGGAAGGACTGATGCTGAAGCTTCAATAATCTGGCTACATGATATGAAGAATTGGCTCATTGGAAAAGACCCTGATGCTGGAAAGACTGAAGGCAGGAGAAAGAGATGGCAGAGGATGAAATGACTGGATGGCATCACCAACTTGATGGACATGAGTTTGAGAAAACTGGCAGGTGGTGAAGCCTGGTGTGCTGCAGTCCATGGCATCTCAAAAAGTTGGACATAACTGAGTGACTGACTAGCAACAAAGTACTGCATACCTGCCACAAATTTTTTAAAGTATTATTTAGTTATATTTTACATTTTAATACTACAGAAAATAAAAAATTATATTTTAATGTACAAATTAAGGTGGACATCCTACTCTTTTGACTCTACAAGTAGAGAAGTAAAAGCTTAGTAAGGTTTTATTTCAAGAAGGTAATTTGATAAATGACTAAAAATTATTAGTGATAATTCTCAAACAAGAGTTGTGAACTTGCTTAACTTTCATCAATGATTCTTAATGTTTTCTTTTGAGAAACACAATGAATTTTCTTATGATAAATTGATGCAGTCATCATTGTGGATGGTCATTTTTCATGCTTGCTCCTTAACCATTAATATAACACAAACCCATGAATTATCTCATACTTTTTACATACTCAGGAAACAATTGTCTCAAATATTATGTTTTGCAAAGTAAGATAAATTGTAATTTTAAAAATGTCATTTCCTTTAATTTACTGTTGTTAAAATCTGTGTATCTTTTCTTTTGAAAAGAACAGAATCAGCTTCAGTTCTCTTCAGTGGCTTAGTTGTGTCTGACTCTTTGGAACCCATGAACCTCAGCACAACAGGCCTCCCTGCCTGTCACCAAATTCCGGAGTTCACCCAAACCCATGTCCATTGAGCTGGTGATGCCATCCAACCATCTCATCCTCTGTTGTCCCCTTCTTCTTCTTCCCTCAGTCTTTCCCAGCCTCAGGGTCTTTTCCAATGAGTCAGCTCTTCGCATCAGGTGGTCAAAGTATTGGAGTTTCAACTTCAGCATCAGTCCTTCCAGTGAACATTCAGGACGATTTCCTTTAGGATGGATTGCTTGACTTATTTGATAGAAATAAATATTTCTCACGTAAAAGTGGATATTGCACAGAAGTAATTAATTTCATTCTCAAAGCTTTTCCAGTATATTAGTTGACTGTATATTCCATTAAGTATGCACATTGAGGAGAAGAATGCATTCATATATTAATAGCTTTACTTCATTAATAAATTGATATTCATACTTACCATAAGATTTCATAAAATTGCAGTTTTAATACAAAGAACAAGAGCAATTGTGTAACAAGGGCATTAAGCTGTCTAGTGAACTGGAATCCTGAAGTTAAATTAAATAGTATAGCATGTTTACATGCCAGGAAGAATATGAAAATTAAGTCAAAATAAACAGGAAAATAATTGCAAATGAATCAGCAAACTATCAGTAAAAGAATGTTCGTATGTTGCATAATGCAAAAGTGTTACTTATTCATGCATTTAACTATTGTGCTATTAATTCATAAATATAAATTATGTATATCCTATTCCTCTAGTGCTATAATATTTAATGTTAAATTTGTGCAGAATACAAATATTACCTATGCATTTCAAAGTATTAAAACTTGAAATATTTTGCTTCACTTCTTTTTGTCAGCCGAGAAACTATTTATTTAATGTTTTTGCTTAAAAGAATTAAAATTCTATGCTAAGCCACAAATTGGCTTTTGCTAAGGGGATTATAACTCTTAGACATTCCAGTTAATCTAAGTGGAGTGTGTGGCTATAATTTAAAGTTTGTAGTTAAGATTCAAAAGTTGGTAAGTTATATAACTGGACTTGTTGCTTGTGATTAAACATTTCAAAAAAATATATGTACATTGTTTATTTGTTATTGGTCTTATCCATTTTTAAAATTTATTTTTTTTAATTGAAGGGTAATTGCTTTACATAATTTTGTTGTTTTCTGTCAAACCTCAACATANTAACTGGACTTGTTGCTTGTGATTAAACATTTCAAAAAAATATATGTACATTGTTTATTTGTTATTGGTCTTATCCATTTTTAAAATTTATTTTTTTTAATTGAAGGGTAATTGCTTTACATAATTTTGTTGTTTTCTGTCAAACCTCAACATAGATCATCCATAGGTATACAGAGGTTCAAAAGGGAGGGGATATATGTATATTTATGGTTATCCATTTTAAATATAACAGTATGTGCATGTTTATCTATTATAAATCATTCCTAGTATTTTTTTGGAAAGAAGTCTAGCATTCATACTTATTGGAAAACTGAGGAATCAGCTTCCTTTAAAGAGATTTGGATCATGAAAGTAACAGGTCAAAAGATATATTTGCAAGGATACTCAATTATTTCAATGATGAATTAAGAAAAAATGGGTAGTGTACAGGATGCTGAGATATCTGTAGATGTAATCAAATTTGACAAAGCTTGTATTTCACTACCTTGCATAGCATAATTAACTTACAGGAAAACAATCTAGGTGAGGTTATCTTTTTGTTTTGTTTTGTTTTTTGTTTGTTTGTTTCGAATCTTGACCATATGTTAACTGGGGCCTTAAAACTAAACAAAACTCACTGTGACTATTCAAAATCTTACCGTTCACCCTGGATATTTTTATTTTATTTATTTATTTTCCATAGGAAACAATGGTATCTAGTTTGTTTCATCATTTTTCTTTCTGATACTTGAATGCTGACACCTTTATAATCCAGGAAATTAAAAGAGTAATAGTACATCAATTAATCATTTTATATTTTGATATTTGTAATATTAATGAAAATAATAGAGATTAAAATTCTAAGAAATGCATGCTAGTGGTGTAAATTGGAATACATTTTGAACTTTCTTATCCTGAGCAGAACAGGGAATGGAGAAGTAGAGACGTGGCTGCATTTTAATGCTTAAAACAGTCTTCTTCACCAAGGTGAAATTAGAATGCAAAAAAGAGAGTAAATCCAATCACAAAAAGTATCTACTTATATTGATATTTCACCCACAAAATTTCTTCTGCTATATGGAGCTAATGTAAGAACTGGGGGATGTGTTTTCCTGAGATTTTACAAAGGTTTTCAGTTTTCTATAGACAAAATAACGTGACAGTCAGACCCTTGATGCCCTGAGCATTCCTAATATGTGTCAAACAATAGATGCATATCAGGAGTTAATGTGATTGAATTGTTTCAAATTCAATTACCTTCAATGTCTAAAGAAAATTTCAAATTCAAATCTAAGAACCCAATGAATAACAGTTCATTTAAAATGTAATTATCTATATTTACAGACAACAATTAACAATTGTTTTCCATTTTTTGAATACCTGTAACAAAGACTATTACAGCAGTAATCAATAAGGTTAGCTCCAAGTTGCAATGAGAGTATTTGAGGTTGCCTTGACTCCCCAATTATTGTTGCACATAATCTTTGTAACAATATTATATAGATTTGGTGCTCTTTTTCCTCCTCTCTTCACCATCACAAATTCAAACAAAAATGGAGATTCGATTTCACATTTATGGGAATGAGTTAACTCTATCATTGACTATTTAATTTTTGCATTTAAATACCATTACATCAATTTAAAAATAATATACTCTCTCTTTGGAGACAGCACTGTCGTTTGTTTTCATTTTACTGAGGCATCTTTCTTTAAACTGAAATATTTATTAAAAGAAAGAGTGCAATTCTCTGGAACACACAACCAAAGGATGATGTTTCTTAATTCATATCTTTTCTGAAATGCATTATCCCACTTATTTAAGTGAGGTAGGTTATCAGCTGCATTTTAAAACACAGTGTCTGGATCAAACTATTGAGCCTTGAGAGAAATAGGTTCTTGTTTAAGTTAAAAATGTATTATTCACTGTTCATCTTCCAATACATTATGCATCCTGTTCATTTTTCATGCTTACTTACTCTGCTTTAAAAAATAATCCATAACAAAATATACTAGACTAGTATATACAATTTCTTTCTGCTTCTTCAGGTCAAAGCTATGGGAAAGTAATATGAAATGATTATCTCTAAAAAACAAATTTTATAATGAAACACATTTATGTTTTACTAAGAAAACCTATTTTAGATTACATTGACTCAAAATGGGAGTAGAGTATTTGTTGCCATACAGGTGTTGAAATTAAGCTAGGTAGCAACTGTCCTCTTATGTGAACATATCTTTTGATCACTGATATTAGGGGGTGGGGTGAGTATGAAAACAACATTTATGTACCTGGAAGAAATGTAGATATATGATGCTTTGTATAGGTACATACCAAATCATTGATAATATTAATAAGAATTTTATTGACAAAGCATTATTATTAAGGGCAATTACACTAGATTTCTGACTTTTGTAAAAGGGAATTATATGCCAAGAAGAATTTTTGCTATATTAAGAAAGGCCATTAAAAAACTTCTTTGTAATAATCAGAATTGAAGGAAATTATGAATTAAGGGAAGAGTAAGACTTTTTAAATGCTGCTAATATACTTTCAGAGAAAGGGGAAAATTGTCTCAGGCAAATAACCCTTTTAAGTGCCTTTTCTTACATTTTAGAACATCACTCATCATCAGAGAAATGCAAATCAAGACCACAATGAGGTATCATTTCACACCAGTCAGAANAAAGATGGAGCCAGGGCAAAAACAATGCCAAGTTGTGGAAGTGACTGGTGATGGAAGTAAAAGTAAGATACTGTAAAGAACAATATTACATAAGAACCTGGAATGTAAGATCCATGAATGAAGGTAAATTTGAACCAGGAATGTAAGGTCCATGAATGAAGGTAAATTTGAACCAGGAATGTAAGGTCCATGAATCAAGGTAAATCAAGGAGATAGTGAGAGTGAACGTCAAAATTTTAGGAATCAATGAACTAAAATGAACTGGAATGGGCAAATTTAATTCAAATTACCATTGCATCTACTACCATTGTCAAGAATACCTTAGAAGAAATGGAGAAGTCATCATAGTCAACAAAAGAGTCTGAAATGCAGTACTTGAGTACAGTCTCAAAAATGACAGCATGATCTCTGTTCATTTCCAAGGCAAGCTCTTCAATATCTCAGTAAGTCAAGTCTATGCCCCAACCGTTAATGCTGAAGAAGCTGAAGTTGAATGGTTTTAAGAAGACCTACAAGACCTTTTAGAAATAACACCCAAAGAAGATATCCCTTTCATTGTAGGGGACTGGAATGAAAAAGTAGGAAGTCAAGAAACACCTGAAGGAACAGCCAAATTTATTCTTGGAGTACAAAATGAAGTAGGGGAAAGGCTAACAGAGTTCTCTGAAGAAAAGACACTGGTCATAGTAAACAACATTTTCCAATAACACAAGAGAAGAATCTGAACATGGACATCACCAGATGGTCAATATTGAAATAAGATTATTATATTCATTGCAGGCAAAGATGGAGAGGCTCTGTACAGTCAGCCAGAACAAGACTGGGAGCTGATTGTGGTTCATATCATGAACCCCAATATTGCAAAATTTAGACTTAAATTGAAGAAAGTGGGGAAAACCAATAGACCATTCAAGTAAGAACCTAAATCAAATCCCTTATGATAATACAATGGAACTGAAAAATATATTCAAGTGATTAATATCATAGACAGAGTCCCTGAAGAACTATGGATGGAGATTCATGACATTGCACATGAGGCAGTGATCAAGACAATCACAAAAAAAAAAAAAAAAAATATATATATATATATGAAGGCAAAAGAGTTGCCTGAGGAGGCCTTACAAAAAGCTGAGAAAAGAGAAGTGAAAGGCAAAAGGAACAATATACCCATTTGAACGCAGAGTTTCAACAAAGAGCATGGAGAACCAAGAAAGCCTTCCTGAATGATCACTCCAAAGAAATAGAAGAAAGCAATAGAATGGGAAAGATTAGAGATCACTTCAAAAAAATTAGTGATATCAAGGGAACATTTCATATAAAGATGGGCACAATAAAGGACAGAAATGGCAAGGGCCTAACAAGCAGAAGACATTAAAAAGATGGTAAAAATAAAAAGAGAAATATAGAAAAAAAAATCATGATATCATGGTTATCAATGATGTGATCACTAACCTAGAGCCTATGATCTTGGAATGTGAAGTCAAGTGGACCTTAGGAAGCATCACTATGAACAAAGCTAGTGGATGAGACGGGATTCTAATTGAGCAACTTAAAATCATGACAGATGATGCTGTGAAAGTGCTTCATTCAATATACCAGCAAATGTGGAAAAATTCATCAGTGGCCACAGGACTGGAAAAGGTCAGTTTTCATTCCAATCCCAAAGAAAGGCAAGGCCAAGGAATGCTCAAATACCAAACAATGCACTCATCTCACACACTAGTAAAGTAATGCTCAAAAATCTCCAAGCCAGCTTTCAAATATGTGAACTGTGAGCTTCCAGATGTTCAAGCTGATTTTAGAAAAGGCAGAGGAGCCAGAGATCAAATTGCCAACATCCACTTGATCATTGAAAAAGCAAGTCAGGTGAAGTCACTCAGTTGAATCCGACTCTTTGCTACCCCACGGGTGATAGCCTACTAGTCTTCTCTGTCCATGGGATTTTCCAGGCAAGAGTACTGGAGTGAGTTCCCATTTCCTTCTCCAGGGGATCTTCCCAGACCAGGGAGCGAACCTGGGTCTCCCATAATGTAGGCAGACACTTTTAACGTCTGAGCTAGCAAGGAAGCCCCCAAGAGAGTTTCAGAAAAATATCTATTTCTGCTTTATTGGCTATGCCAAAGCCATTGACTGTGTAGATCACAAGAAACTGTGGAAAATTCTGAAAGAGATGGGAATACTAGACCATCCGACCTGTCTCCTGAGAAACCTATATACAGATCAGGAAGCAACAGTTAGAACTGGACATGGAACAACAGACTGGTTCCAAATAGGAAAAGAAATATGTCAAGGCTGTTTATTTAACTGTCACCCTGTTTATTTAACTTATATGCAGAGTACATCATGAGAAATGCTGGGCTGGATGAAGCACAAACTGGAATCAAGATTGCTGGGAGAAGCATCAATAACCTCAGATATGCAGAAGACACCACCCTTATGGCAGAAAGTGAAGAGAAACTTAAGAGCCTCTAAATGAAAGTGAAAGAAAAGTGTAAAAGTTGACTTAAAACGGAACATTCAGAAAACTAAGATCATGGCATCTGGTCCCATCACTTCATGGCAAATAGATGGAGAAACAGCATCAGACTTTAATTTTGCGGCCTTTAAAATCACTGCAGATGGTCGCTGCAGCCATGAAATTAAAAGATGCTTGCCCTTTGAAAGAAAAATTATGACCAAACTAGACAGCATACTAAAAAGCAGATACTTTACTCTGCCAACAAATGTCCATCTAGTCAAGGGTTTTTCTAGTAGTCGTGTATGGATGTGAGAGTTGGACTATAAACAAAACTGAAGAGTTGATGCTTTTGAAGTGTGATGTTGGAGACGACTCTTGAGAGTCCCTTGGACTGCAAGGAGATCCAACCAGTCTACCCTAAAGGAAATCAGTCCTGAATNGTGAGAGTTGGACTATAAACAAAACTGAAGAGTTGATGCTTTTGAAGTGTGATGTTGGAGACGACTCTTGAGAGTCCCTTGGACTGCAAGGAGATCCAACCAGTCTACCCTAAAGGAAATCAGTCCTGAATATTCATTGAAAGTACTAATGTTGTACTGAAATTTCAGTATTGGCTACCTGATGGGAAAAGCTGACTCATTTGAAAAGACCCTGATGCTGTGAAAGATTGAAGGCAGCAGGAGAAGAGAATGACAGAGAATGAGATGGTTGTATAGCATCAGCGACTCAACTGACATGAGTTTGAGTAGACTCTGGGAGTTAGTGATGGACAGGGAGCCCTGGCGTGCTGTAGACCATAGGGTCACAAAGATTTGGACATGACTGAGTGAATGAACTAAACTGACTGAAATATGAATCAGGATTAAGGGGAAAATCACAATAATTGGACACAGAAAAAATAGCAAAAATATTTGCAACCAGTTTTTCCATGTTGTGCTTTATTTAAAGAGCACATAGTACAAGGAGTAAGTAAGCACACAATATAAGGCGTGAGATTAAATCTCTAATTAGTAATAGCACAGTGATAAGTCCACAAGAATTTTTATTTTAAAAACTGATGGACATCTAGGTTGTTTCATGTCCTGGCTATTATAAACAGTGCTGCAATGAACATTGGGGTACATGTGTCTCTTTCAATTCTGGTTTTCTCAGTGTGTATGCCCAGCAGTGGGACTGACGGGGATGATCCAGAGAGACGTTGTGGGATGGGAGGTGGGAGAGCAATTCAGGATTGGGAGCTCGTGTACATCTGTGGAGGATTCATGTCGATGTATGGCAAAGCCAATAGAGTATTGTAAAGTAAAATAAAGTAAATTAAAAAAAAAACGAAAAAATAAAATAAAAATTGCATGCACCAATCATAAAATAATATAAAAATAAAAATCTCTATTGAGGTAATGTTTTTGTCAAACACATGCACAAGTCTTTAACATTTATTTGAGGAATTACAAGAAAATTTGTGCAATTACAACGCTAAGGTATAAAGAGAAACAATGGATCTTAGTAAAATTATAAATATTAACTTATACTAAATCTAAGAATACAGAATTTCTAAATAAACATAACCTCAGGGTAAATTCAAGGATTGGGGGGAGTAATGTACATCCATGATTAACATAAAACTACTGTATCACTTCAGTTCAGTCACTAAGTCGTGTCCTACTCTTTGCGACCCCATGAATTGCAGCACACCAGGCCTCCCTGTTCATCACCATCTCTCAGAGTTCACTCAGACTTATGTCCATCGAGTCCATGATGCCATCCAGCCATCTCATCCTCGGTCGTCCCCTTCTCCTTCTGCCCACAATCCCTCCCAGCATCAGAATCTTTTCCAATGAGTCAATTCTTCACATGAGGTGGCCAAAGTACTGGAGTTTCAGCTTTAGCATCATTCCTTCCAAAGAAATCCCAGAGTTGATCTCCTTCAGAAGGGACTGGTTGGATCTCCTTGCAGTCCAAGGGACTCTCAAGAGTCTTCTCCAACACCACAGTTCAAAAGCATCGATTCTTCGACACTCATCCTTCTTCACAGTCCAACTCTCACATCCATACATGACCACAGAAAAAAACCATAGCCTTGATAGACAGACCTTAGTCGGCAAAGTAATATTTCTGTTTTTGAGTATCCTATCTAGATTGATCATAACTTTTCTTCCAAGGGTAAATGTCTTCTAATTTCATGGTTGCAGTCACCATCTGCAGTGATTTTGAAGCCCAAAAATATAAAGTCTGACACTATATTCACTGTTTCCCCATCTATTTCCTATGAAGTGATGGGACCAAATGCCATGATCTTTGTTTTCTGAATGTAGAGCTTTAAGCCAACTTTTTCACTCTCCTCTTTCACTTTCCTCAAGAGGCTTTTAAGCTCCTCTTCACTTTCTGCCATAAGGGTGGTGTCATCTGCATATCTGAGGTTATTGATATTTCTCTCAGCAATCTTGATTCTAGCTTGTGTTTCTTCCAATCCAGTGTTTCTCATGGTGTACTCTGCATAGAAGTTAAATAAGCAGGGTGACAATATACAGCCTTGA